>JAINUG010000136.1:285000-397500 GCA_029706075.1 Aldrovandia affinis | reverse complement strand
GGTCTCTTTGGGCTGTGATTGATGTCATAAGGAATGCCATAGGTCTAAGTTCAATGTAGCGCCCTCAAACAAAATCCAGATACCATAGCCAGAAGTCCAACACACCCTGTGTTTCAAGTGCGGTAAAGCACACACACACACACACACACACACACACACACACACCCTGTGGAAAAGCAAGTGGAAAGCAATGCATTTCATGCAAAACACAGTGGGAAATCTAAGGTTATAAATACCTGCCACAAATCTCCAGTCTCTCCCTCTTTCATTGGATGCCAAGCTAGAACAAAAGGCTGCTGAGAAGGCCATGTTTTTCCACACAGCAAATCTCATTGGCTCTGTGGTGAAAGCTGCATATTTCCCCCCTGCTCATAACTCACTTTATTTTATATGTTTAAAGGAAAATACCATATTTCCATAGTCATCTCTATGCTGGAAAAATAGCAAGTATGAAACGGGCAGGGAATTATTATTTTTTTTAATCAGCTGGTGCATTTATGTTGTTAATTATAATTTTCTCATCACAAAAACTTTTGCCAGGTATTTATATTTATCTTTTGGATATTTTCTTCCTTTACACAGAAATAATTAACGGCGCATTTCTTCAGCATTATAAAAAACGCTAATATACATGTCAATTGGCAAAACTAATGCTCCCAGACGGTTTTGCAAAATGGGGGCAGGCGAGTCATACGCAGTGCAATTTTTTTTATTTAAATCAAATCGAAAGCGTTAACAAGCGACCCTCCCTTATTAGGCATTCACATATGTGATCCTCTCGTCTGGGGAGGGGGGGTTAAGATCAGGTCTCTGAGGAGACATGATATACGGCACAGGGGCAGGCAGAGAAGGGGTGCACATATTTGGCACCCTGACAAGTGTTTCTGTGTCAGGAGCGCAGCCCAGTCTCATACATACCATTTCCCCTAACGCCCGATCATTACTACCGCTGCCAACACGAGCGCATATCTCACGCAAACGAACAAGTGGGCGTCGAGTCTGCGGAGTTCTCGGGGTAAAGCTCACACGCTGCGCTTAGTTTATGCCCCCCTCGCCCCCTCGCCCACAGTTTATTTTACACTCATAATCCATATTAATAAAGCAGATGTGTCATGCGCCCAGTGCTCTGTGTGGGTGGGGGGGGGGGAGAAGGATTGAAATCAGACTGTGTGTGACGCGATCCTGCCTGATCTTTCATTCATCCGTACCGCCGATTCTCTAGACTAAACAAGAGATGTGGCTCGTCTCTGAGTGCATGGAAGCGAATTACACCAACCCAGCTGGCAGCGGCCTGACTAATTTCACCATCACACCCCAACAAAGGGACCAATGTGGCCGAACAATGATCAACAGAATCTCTCAGCTGCATGAGGCTTCTGGAACGCTGGCTACTGAATAACAAGCCTTGGGCCAGGCAACAACTGTCTTCGGGGTGGGGGCAGGCAACAACTGTCTTCGGGGGTGGGGGGGGGGGCAGGCAACAACTGCCTTTGGGGGGGTGGGGTGGGGGTTACGGTTGTCAGGCTACAGGCTATGACGCGGACCCTGTATGCTGAAGTGTGCAAAGCTGAAGCAGAGGTGTAGAGCCTCGGCTCCAGGGCCACCCAGAACGGTGTGGAAAGCGCGAGGCAGACAGCCATGCTTTTAGGCCCGTGTTCAAACTCTCGATTCGGGACTAGGACAGTGCGTCTCTGTGCAGGGCAGTGGGAGGAGGGGGGGCGAGACTAGGACAGTGCTTCTGTGTGCAGGCCAGCGGGGGGTGTCAGTCACCTAGCACTTCCTATGTAAGGCGTGGACAACATTTGTTTCTCAATAAATAAAACTTTCAAGAAATAAGCTAACGCTTGTGACCATTTCTGTACCGAAATAAAACACTTCCTTCATTAAATGGTATTAGTTTCACCGTTAAATCGCTTGTGACGAGTGAACCCATGCCACGCAGTCTCACACGTGCATTGTGTTAACATTTACCAAAGGCTTCCTTTTCCTCTCTTTATCAAACTCCTCCCGGATTTGGATTTGATTGTCAAGAAAATGGAAAAAAAGTACATTGAGTTTTCCCCTGCTGATTCACATGTCAATACCTTTGGGGGAAATCAAGTATCCCATGAACAACCATTTTATTATATTCTCTTCCATGCAACTGCATGGGTTAATGTATTAAAATATAAATACAAATAAGGATTGTTTAGCCTGACACTGGGGGAAAAGTACCTACGGTCTGAATATTGTTTTACCTTTTGCCTTCCTGTGAGACTGCAGAGGCGGCTGCATTTGCAATTTTTGCCAAACATGTATCATTTTTTTTAAATACATATAGACGGGACAGCCCCGAAGTTGCCCTACTCCACCCACGCAAACAAATGCACATTCAGGCGGATCATAAAACACCTCCTCACATTATGGTTCTGGTTTTAGCACAAAACAAAACAAAGGATCTGAAACCTTGCGAAGAAGAACAAAAATATTGAATAATTATTTGAATACTCTAAAAGCATAGCACATTTTATTCTAGCGTGCAGAAGCAACAAAACCTGAGGTGTTCAGCTCGTGACTTGCAATAATGCAATGACCCTATCTTGCCTTCATGTTCGGCCCAAGCACTGCAGAGATGGAACACAACTGAGGCACACAACACAAAGGCCAATGAACCAAAAGGAAGTCTTTTGGCTGTTTGAAATAAGCGGTGGTTTTCACGTGTCCACTGGATCAAACCAGGCAGCCAGATAAGCCCTCTGCACTCCAGCCTCACAATGAGGCCTCTGTACTGCACAGAACAGCACAGAGCAGCCCGGAGCAGCCCACAGCAGGGCTCTGCGGTGCCACGCGTGACTGTGGGGGCCTCACCCCAGTCAACGTGGTCGCGATGCCACACCATTTATTATAATGTACACATCAACGAGAGGAGCTTTGTGGTCACGGCCGATAACAGAAGAAAGAAGCGGAACTGAGCCAAAACAGGGAGCCACATCTTTCAGGTCCCAAGCAGGTGTCGGAAGGACTTCTACTGGAATAATAATATCATATAATAATACATGCCATTCAGCAGACGCTTTTATCCAAAGCGACTTACAGTAGCGAATGCATACATACATGTGGTCCCAGCGGAAGTGAACCCACAACCTAAGCGTTGCTAATGCCATGCCCTACCAACCGAGCCACACAGCATAACCGCAGGAAACGGCCGACCGAAGTGGTCTGCCTCGCACCGGCTCTTCGGCGAATCACTGACTCGCGAGGGAGGTGGTCTTACAGACATCCCAAGTGCAACGAAGACTAAATTCATCACAGAGCCACGACAGCGCAGTTAAGCACGGTGGCTCGTTCTGATGCATTACTGTAGAATTTCACAAACGAGCGAGCGATTCCTCTATGAAAGGGCAGCAAGTCACTTTGACAACGGCAGTCGAAGAGCACAACTTCCCCCTTCCCCCTTCCCCCTTCCCTGTGGTGCTTTGGCACCAAACTGGTGTAAACTCACAAGGTGTCACCAACAAAAGATAACAAGGCATGTTGTTTCTAGCAGGCCCTTAAGTTAATGTTAGCTATAGCGTGTGTCATCTGTTGAAGCTGGAAAACGTGTAACCTGCAAAGAATGTTCTGGTATTTCTCAATACAGCGCTCTGTCATACTGTGACTGCTTTGCTGACAAACGGTTACGAGAAAAGAGAAAAGACACGTGTACGAGAAGTTACACCATGTCAATTTTTGAACATCAACAAACTTGCAAAATGGCTTGTTTTTTTATAGCAGACCATGTACATGTATCTGAATTTTAACACTGACGGCATACTGGAGGGGCTATCAAGAAAAGGCTGCTTCCGCTGCAGTCTTCCAGAGCATTGGAAAACCACCTTTTATAACCTTCAATACAAAAACTAGTTTCCGATCTGAAAAGGAGTGGGGATGAACCCTGCAAAGAGTTTAAACCTCAGGGAGCCAGGTTCCATGTGACCCCACGCCCTCCCCGCTCCACAAAGCGTTCAAATGCCCTTCCTTATTAACACCTCTGAAATCACACACTTATGTTACTTATAGAGTCAACGTTTAAAAAAATGCAATTAACCATGTCTGTTTGAAGGTGGTATAGTCCACCGTTACACCAGGACCATATGTTTGGAAGACAACGTCACTTTTTAAAACCTGACAAAGAGCATACCATATCCTGCTGAGACAATACGGACACGTACATGAAAAACCATTTGGAATTTAAAATTGAATTTCACAGCATTGACGTCATGAACTGTATAGTAGTCCATGTGGTTAAATAATGTAATCTTTAAACCCACCACAACATCCAGTAATGACATTATTTTATTTATTTTTTTTTATCTTCAGGTAGGGTGGAATTTTAACATTGGAAATACAGTTCTCTCCCATTTGGTTAAGCACCAACACCTGGTTGCGTTTGTTTCAGTCAAGGTTTTCCAGAACAGACGTCTCATGTCTAAGACTTTAGCGAAGAGCCTGATCCACAACCCTGCAACGACTACAGCAACAAACTATGGGTCTTAAAGTATGTGCAGTTAATCACAGCCTAACTATAGTCTGTCTTCATTATTAATACAGCCATGCCTAACATGGCCCAGTCCTTTGGGCAGCTCTCACATACTTGTGTACAGAAGCCAGGGTGGCTGACTGGGAGCAGGGGGTAGGTCTATGGGAATTGGCAGACCTCCTGTAGTACAGAATGTCAGAAAGTCATCATCTAAAACTGGTGTGTGGCACTTCAGGAATTTATAGACCTCTAAATATACAGTGAAACCGAGCAGAGTGTGTGTGTGTGTGTGTGTGTGTGTGTGTGTGTGTGTGTGTGTGTGTGTGTGTGTGTGTGTGTGTGTGTCTGTGTGTGTGTCTGTCTGTCTGTCTATGCGTTGTCTGGAGTGGTCCATACGGTGATAGCGCAAGGTCTCTCAAAAACTAAGGACTGCAATTTCTGTTGTGCTTGCACTTGACGTCAGTATGCTCCATGTGACACGTTCTTGCTGGTGGAGGCCTTAGGTGACGTCAACTCGGTAAATGGGTTTTATTCAAGGGAAAATGTTGGTTACACCATGCAGGCCTACTTTTTGACCTAGGCTTTTTTATATACAACGTAAAAACAAAGGACGAGAACAGGGTGCTCGTGGGCAATGTGTGGATGACGCAAATAACTTAAATTCAGCTCTGTACCTAATGTTCATTCTGAGCCTTTAACCTCACCCACGTGAATCATTTAAAAGGGCAGTTGGCTTTACAGTTAATGGATCACAATGCGAGACCCAATTTCATCTAGTTCATCTAGCCTATCCCTTGAGTTTCACAATACTTGGGGTATTATAAAGCTACAGTTCGGGGTCAACAATCCAAAGACTTGCAGATAAATGCTGATCACTAACTATATGTAAATGATGCGTCATTATTGTCCTTGAAAACTGCAGAGGGTCATTCACAATCAGTAAATACAAAAGTAGTCGAGGAACTAACACTCACCGCCCTGAGGGATGTTTAAATACCCACGTACAACAACACCGCAACCTCAGCTGGTAAATGTCACTGGAGTCTGTTATACTGTTATGCACTGAAATGTTCCATCCTTAAAGCTTCTTTCCAAAGCCACAGTGAATGGGGGAAAAAATTGTATTCTCTTTTGAACCTGCTAGTGTAAAGCAATTATTTCTACACATATAACCAGTGCACCGATGTTAAATCTGACAAATGTCTTTTTAAATATTGTAATAAGACTAATACAAGTGCAACAGGTGGCAAAGTGAAAGCAATATGGGAAGTCCCAAGACAATGACAGAGCTAACTCAGTTGCGAACGGCAACATGCAATGGTTTCTTTTTTTTCTTTTTTTTAAGCTGGCTCTTGGCACGGCCACCCCAGCTACCATGGCGCATACTTTTGGTTCAACTAATATGCCGCACCCTGTGCTGCTCGTCGCCCCAACTCTGCATGGCACACAAGTCATACAAGCCAAGTCTAAACATATAGAACTAAAACGAAGAAATGACTCGGTAATTACACCACTCTTTCCACCTCCCTTCAGTACAGAAAGTGTACCCCCACTTCATGGCCTACAAAGCGCGACAAACGTAAAAACACTTTAGTTTGACTGAGATCAGATGTAGCTACAATACCGTCAGCAATGTCATATTTGTTATCTGCCTTACCGTAAGCTACTTGTCTTTACTTTAATTTCTGTAGCAAATTTATCACCGTTAAGACACCCCCACATGTTGAAGCTTTATTCTGTGCCTGAGAATTCTTGTATGCCATGGCTATACAATGTATATATGTAACGTTATAATTCAAAACCTGCGTTTTCATGTATATGATAACATGCTCAATATAAACATTTCCGTGCTACTTGATATTTTATATTAAATTCCAAATACAAAGTTATAACTTTAAAATTCATACTGATTGTGCCTATTCTACATGCTCCTTTCTCCAACTTTCGGATGGCTCGTGTATCTGAGATGGGCTGTTCAGTAGGGTTCGCACGAAGAGGCGGAGCTCACGATTTCTTATGTTCATTCATTCACGTCTGATGACGCCCGTTCAAACATTTTCACGAATAAATGGTTATTTTTCCAATTCTGCTTTATACTACCCAGCTATATAAGGAGACGTCGCCAAAGACTGCTTGCGTGTGTGCGGTGAGGTGTGTCCATGTGCATGGCGGTGATTGACGTTACCGCTTATAGCTGTCAACTACAAAGTTAAACACAATGACTTGAAAATAATGTTATGCTTAAACGTCCTATGGAAATTAAGGTCGGAACACTGCAAATAGCAATGTCTCACTCCGCTAGCAGTTACCTAGGAGCTAGGTGTCAATGGTAACTAAAAGCATAAATAAATAAAAAATAATTAATAAATAAGCATGACAAGGAGGCAACCAAACTTACTATTTCAGTGGCAAGAATGGTCCCTTTCCGGGTCCGCACGTAATTCTTGAGCTTCTCCATGCAGTTGGCGACGGGACTGGGCTGTGCGGTGTCTGCCATGCCTCCTTCCAAATCCGTACGTCAACAATTCGGAGTAAACTCTGCGCGAGAAGGATTAAGCGAAGCGCCACAAAACCGCGAATCGAAGGTTAGAAAAGTTGCGCGAGGTTTCGTTTGGCGCGTGGCGTTGTATTCCGTTTGAAGAATGAATGTTGCACAACTGACAAAATGAACGGAATCAAAGCAAGAAAAGCGACCGATAAAGTTCAAACGCCTTTGCAACTTTCTTGCTCGCCGTCCGAGAGAGAGAGAGAACACACCAGATGGTGGCTTCACTGATGTCCTGTGTAGACCACAGACAGGGGAAATAGGGCACTAAATTTGCCTATTCCTCTATTTTTACCCTGTTCTACAGATCACAGACGTGCCATACTCGTCTTGAAACTGGGAGGGAAGAAAAGAGAGGGGCGTTGGCTATTTTTTCTCTTGAGAGAGAGAGGGGGAGGGAGAGTGCAAAGATATAACAGGGGAGTGAGTCAAGGGAAAGCACGTTAAGAGGCGTAAGAAAGTCTAAAAACAAATGACTCAAAGGGGAGGGTAAACGGGATAAAGCATGTCATGTCGAACGCGTCAGGTGTGCGCAGTTGCTCTCCTCTGCAAAAGGTTAATTTTGCTTCAGGCTACCAAAATAAGTTTTATTTATAAACATTTATTTATGTTAATTACATATATTTTTTTTCGCTATTGTTTTTAAATCGCCACGTAGAATACTTGAATGTCACGTAGAATACTTGAATGTCCATCTATTAATATTTCTGGATTTACCATATCAACATGAATATCACAGTATCACTATACTACTTTAATGTTAGTGTTGGCATTAATATACTGCCCTAGGCTATTTCAAACATTCAACATATACCTGTTAAACTACAGTGTAAAGCTGAACTAAAGCAATTTAACTCTTAAGTCATTTAAAAAATTAAGAACCTGAATTAAATAGTTTTAGAAGAATAGTTTATTGTTCTCGCCATCGATGTTATAATATCACAATTTTCTTCCAAGGACAAGACGTGCACAAGTCCTGCAGTAGTCAGGTGGCGCGCCGTGATCGTATAGTGGTTAGTACTCTGCGTTGTGGCCGCAGCAACCCCGGTTCGAATCCGGGTCACGGCATGTTAACAAGTGGCTTTTTATACATAAAACAAACAATGTACAATATGAATACGTACGTATATAGAAATTGTTGAAAATATTCATTTGTCTGTGTGAAAACAGGTGCACAGTGAACTAGGACAATGAATACTGTTAAAAGCTGACAGTATCCAGTATAAATGTTACGTTTACAGTATACAGTGTTTTGTGGTTAGTAAATGGTTTTCCCCCCCCCAGGACAGTAAATATCAAAATATTACGTATGGTACAGTATGTTCAAAATTCAATGTAATCTTTGAACAATACACAGCAAAAAAATACATTTTAATTACATGTGATCATTAACATTTATTTATTATATTGCTTATTGCGTTGAAAATATTCCTGTTTGTAATATAACTGAAGCAATTAAAGAATGGAACTTGGAGAAGGCTCAAATATTGTCTATTTCCATACGCATGAATAATACATTGCCCAAGTCACCCACTTGTTTCCAAGAATTCTACAAATTTGATGAAAATTGTAGATATGTTGGACCATGACATAACAAGCAGAGAAATATCTAATTGTTGAAAATATTTCTTAACAAGGGTCAAATATAGCCTTAGATATTTTGGACATTGTCTCTGGATTTTACAAAAGAAGCTTTGTTTCAACAAAATTTGGTTCATAGGGAACCATAAAATACAGTAAAATATAACACATGCCACATTGTTAGAACAAGTGGCAGCAAAGCACAATGTAAATTCAATAGAATGTTATATATTTTTTAATATATATTTTTTTAAACGCAATTTTTTAAAGTTAGGAAGTGGTGTCATCTTGAAGTCATGCTTATGAAAACATTAGGTGTGTGCACTTCTGATGAAAAAACACTGTTTTGGCAACAGGAAATAGTGATCATGACAACAGATTGTTACTGGGCACACACAGGCAAGCTAAGTCTGCATCACTCAACATATAGTTGACTTTCGGCCTATGCATACATTTATCAATTAAACAGACACTCTTATCCAGTGCGGCGTACAGAATAGTGCACGTAATTAGGCTCCATGAAAAACAGAGAGCACTCTACTGTAGCTCAGTTCAACTAAGTGACTCCCTTCTGAAGCGTTGCCAATCATTTAATCTGTACTAATGTGCGGAGCTCGGAAAACGTGAGTTTCCGCTGCAGAAAGTGACGTTGATAAGAGTTTGATTAGTTCCCTTGGCTAGGGACTCGGGTCTTTCCTGTCTCTTGGGGTGTGGAGATCCTCGGTTCAAAACTCGCTACAGGCAGAACCAACTTGAACTCGTCCAAATTGTACATTGAAGTTCCATATTTTAAGGGAAAAAACGAAGTCAAAGGAAAAATGTGTAAAACCTTACACTTGTATGTGATGGAGTACGGAAGAGGTGTGCAGTACACTGCAGGTCAGAGGCATGAGACACGAACAGCGGTATAGTAAAAATACATGTACAGCAGTAGAGAGTGAGAGCTAACATTAGCATGTTTACAGCTAGTATAGCTACATTAGCATACATTAGCTAGCCTAATAGCTAGCTTCATAATCCATTTATTCATCAATTAAAACATAGCTAACTAGATAACTTAAAACAACTGCATGTCAGCAATATCTAGAACACAGATTTGATATATCATAGTCATCTACTGATACGGTATGCTTGATAATTCCACATTGGTTTGGTGTGATATGCCACGCACCTACAACATTATTGTTCAGCTTAGTTTGAATATGAAAATGTATTCAAATACTTTAGTGTATATTTTCCAGCCCCACAATACTGCACACAATACATGAATAAATTAGAGATCAAGGTAAAACTATCCATTGGGCACCAAACTCTGAACATTACATGCAACTGAGAAGTGCAAAATGAATTTACAATCCTTATTTTCTAGAACAGGATTTCTAAAATGATTCAACACAAACGTTTTCCTACAGAGAATATAACAGAATGTTGCCAAGCTGCTAGTAAGTGAAAATAAGGTTTTCAAAAACTCCTCATGTCAAACCAAGGAAATCTGGAGGCCTTTCCCCAAGACAGATATGAAGCTTTGTGTGCGTCTTATTTTTTGTAGTCTCATGTGCTTTTAAGGATTTGATTATGGTCAGGGGTGGGTGATTTTGTTTTCCTGCAATTCAACCTTTCCCATTCATGCTAGATTAGATGGTGAGATCAAAGATCCTTTCTGTCTTTGATAAACAGAACTGTATATTTTTAATTTCCACTGTAAGAATGTGTATCTGTTTAAATTCTCTTAATCACTGCCTGTGTGCTCTAAATAACTGCATGAGAACGCTTTCCCAAGGTTAGGCCCCTTGCTTGGAGACAACTCTGGGAAGGTACCATGCTTGCCATAAATTATGCCCATTAGCCCAGCTACAAAGATGTAGTACTGGATATTTTGGTCAAGATGAGTTCACTCGGTTGCTGTGGAAATGGGCACGTGATTAAGATGAGTGCAACGTAATTTCTACCTCTTAAGAAACACTTTTATAATCAAAACTGATGTTGATTATATTTGCAGCAATTGAAAGGTTAATGTCATATTTCAATGTCATACTCTCAATTTGTGTGAAATTCTAAGAGACAGTAGCATACATGCACAGAGATTGGTACTCATCCAGGGAGATATCTCCAACAACACACACACTTCACTTGAGTTCCTCTGGTGTGAAGCATCCATCACAATAAGCATGCTTACAACTCAGCACAACAAAACAATGAAAGGACTTTTCTTCCCCCCATGTTTTCAATGGGATTTTTTCTCAGCTCTTGTGCTAGTAACTAGTACCTTCTTTAGAAAGGAATTTAAAAAGAAAAGATTGTGAGGGGCTTTGGATTCTGTGTGAGAGAGGGAGCCAGTACAGGCAGATTGAAGGGACAACAGGCCCAGCAGCCTCGGGCACTCTGGCTTATTCTGAAGAGCAGCAGCTTGTGTATACTCTGTTGGACTGACGACATTACATACAAGTAACTGCCAAAATAAAGGAAACACTGACTTAGTGTCTTAATAGGGCGTTGGGCCACCAAGAGCCTCTTCAATGCACCTTGGCATAGACTCTACAAATGTCTGGAACTCTATCGGAGGGATGCAACACCATTCTTTCATGAGAAATTCCATCATTTGGTGTTTTCTTTGTGGTGGTGAAAAACACTGTATCAGGTACTGCTCCAGAATCTCCCATACGTGTTCAATTGGGTTAAGATCTGGTGACGGAGATGGACATGGCATATGACTTACATAATTTTCATGCTCATCAAATCATTCATTGACCAATCGTGCCCTGTGGATGGGGGCATTGTCATCCTGGAAGAGACCACTCCCATCAAGATAGAAATGCTTCACCACAGGATGAAGATGATCACTCATAATGGCTTTGTATTTATTGGCGTTTACTTTGCCCTCTAAGGGGTTGAGTTGCCAGGAATATGCACCATCATAATAAATTATAACAGAACCCTTCATTTACTCAAGTGTTTCCTTTATTTTGCCAGTTGCCTATGGCTGGGCAGGCAGCCAACACAAACTCATCAGACAGGTTTGAACTGAACTGCGGGCATGTATACACACCATGTAGGTAGCCTTAGCCATAGCTAATCAATCACACACGGCCGAGACAAGAGCTTTTCACATAGGATTTGTTTTCTATGTTGCACTAGGCCGATGTTCAGCAAGTTGTTGAGTGAGTGTCGAGTGTTCTTATGTTACTGGATTTAAGTGGTATTTGGGAGAAAATAAAAGCTTGGAGGTGGGGGAGGGAGGGGGCATGTCCCTCAATGGTCCATAGGGAGAGGAATTGGATATATGGGGAGTGTGAAGGAGGTAAGCCTTTCTTTGTACTATTTTCTATGTTCAGCAGTAATTGGCAGTTGGGGATTTAAACCACATTCAAACCTCATTATCAAGACAATTCTTCAGACCTGACTCTGATTTTTAATATTTAATACATATAACATTTAATATTTAATATATTTATTTTAATTAGTCAAATTTGTGTCATTGTCACCGAAAGTAAAAGTAAGGTAATTCCATACTTCATGTAGGTTGATTACAGTTTGTTTGTTACAGATGCCAGTGTGACTCAGTTCTAGAATCTACTCTGTGTTTCAAACCCACACTGGAATCGCAGTGCGAGGGTGTAAAGGTTTTGTCCCATGTTCTAAAAAACATCAAAGTTGGCCTCTCGGGTGCCGCATCCTATCTTGAGGCCACTTGTTCCTAGTACAATGACAACACAGTACTGATTGTGGCCGTGAGACCCATGGGGTGAAGCCTAATTTGTCAATTAGCCATAGTTTTGCGCAGGGAAGGAGGGACTGACTCAGCAGGGTTATCCCAGCCTCGTCGCTCAATAGCGACTCCTCTGGTCAATCGGGAGCATGACATCTGCCTGTGTCAGTTGTGGTGCAGGTTGGAAGTTGCTGGTGAGCACTGGTCTGAAGGATTAGTGATGGATAATGACCTTTGAGAGGCCTTAACAAATATTTCTTTTACAAAAAATACCATGGCTACTTTTATGTTGTCCACTAGATGGCTCAAGAGGCCAACAATACAGGTAACTGCCAAAATAAAGGAAACACCAACATAAAGTTTTTAATAGGATGTTGGGCCACCGTGAGCTGCCAAAACAGCTTCAATGCGCCTTGGCATAGATTTTTACAAGTGTCAAGGCGCTGCAGAATCTCCCATAAGTGTTCAATTGGGTTGAAATCTGGTGACTGAGACGGCCATGGCATGTGACTTACATAATTTTCATGCTGATCAGTCACCACTTGTGCCCTGTGGATGGGGGCATTGGCATCCTGGAAGAGACCATTTTAAAAGACCAAATGTTATGATAATCATGAGAAAAGCCCAATATGCTAATCTATTCAGAGGCTAAACCCGGTGAACAGAGATAGTGTGTGTGTGTTTTGTCTGCAGGGTGAACACAAGGGAACATGACCCATTCATGCAGGTAAATAATTTATTGGAGGAAACTGTTCTGGTTTGTAATAATTTAAAATCTGGCAATACAGTTGTTGTTGTTTTTTTTTACACAGAGTGTGCGAGTCTGTGTGAGTGTGTGTGTGTGTGTGCATGCATGAAGCAAATGTGCGTGTGCGTGTGTGTGTGTACGTGCATGTGTGCGTATGACAATGTGTAACACACATTATAGAACAGTCCAGTCCACTGCACAGATACGCTAAAATACATGGCGTCAGTGCCCAACCTCAGGCACTAGCTATGGCACGGGGTAAGTACTTATGGCACAAGGGCAGTATCTATTGATAGGGGCAGTGTCTGTGGTACAGGGGCAGTATCTATGGCACAGGGGCAGTATCTATGTGGCATCTACTGTCCCTAAAAGAGATTCTTCTTTCCATTATCAACAGTGAATGCATAGGGGTATTAGGTGTGGGGCTACATAGCTAGGCTACTGAAGGTATAGTTTTTATAGCTGCAGTACTGAAGAGGGGTTATAGCCAGTATACTGGATGCAGGGAAGGTTGCTATAGGTTGCTGAAGGCAGGTGGCTGGGCCAAGTAGCAGGGATACAGCTAGGGTGTCGGCAGATTCTAGGGTGGCTATTCTTAGGGTACTGGAGGTTCAGGTAGAGGAGTCATAGCTGGGGTATTGGTGGTGTATAGGGGGTATAGAGCTGGGGTATTGGAGGCGCGTAGGGGCTATAGCTGGGGTATTGCAGGTGTGTAGGGGCTATAGCTGGGGTATTGCAGGTGTGTAGGGGGTATAGAGCTGGGGTATTGCAGGTGTGTAGGGGCTATAGCTGGGGTATTGGTGGTAAGTGGAGGGTGTCCAGTGCACGGTGGTACAGCTCCCGGAGTGCTCTCAGTAGCTGCAGGCGACAGAACATCTGGTTGAACAGGTGAGGCATCGGCTCCTAGAGAGAGAGAGAGAGAGAGAGAGAGGGAGGGAGGAGGATCGGGATAAACATTGATGAAGAGGGGCCTCGGGTGGCATAGCAGTAAAGGCATCTGGAATGCACGTTTCCCACTGCAGCCGTGATTCAAAACCTGGCTGCACAACTCGATCGGGGGTGGAGATTGGCTGACCCCCACAGAGGGAGGGGGGAGGGCGAGCCGGCACGGGCGAGCCGAGAAGCGCAAAGGCGTCCCTGTACGGGAAAAACTGTCTTGACTCCGAGGATGAGCGGCGGGCTCGTGGGGGTGGGTAAATTGAAAGAGGGTATAATTGGCTACTAAATTGGAAGAAAATGTTGAAAAAATGTGAAAACCATTTTTTTGAAAAATTTATGAAAAGACAAGAGAAAAAAGCGATGGGGGAGAAGGAAACAGCGGCAGATAGAAGAGGCAGGATCAGTGCATCACTGAACGTTATGAATCAAATCAAATCAAATGTATTCCTATAGCGCTTTTCACAAATACATTGTCACAAAACGCTTAACAAAAGGGAACCCACGCCTAGACCCCCCCCAAAAGCAAGCCTAGGGTGACAGTGGCACAGGCCTGGCCTTGATAGGGAGAAACCTTGGGAGGAACTAGACTAAAAGGGGGGAGCCCATCCTCTTCTGGCCGTCACAGGGTGTGTCCCAAAAAGACCGTATCACGGTTAGTCCAAAGGTGACGCAGGGCTGGCTGACTTTGCTGGCTGGAGGCCTAATTACACCAACAGTGTAGTTCTAAATCGCTAGCAGCTAACTGTAGCCAATCAGTCTTTGTTGTGTGGAATGTGCGTAGCCTCACATACGCAGGCGAGACCATGCCCCTGTTTAACACGAGACCAACCCCTCGGGCCCTGCAGTCAGGTGGGAAGCCCTGAGATGGGCAATGAGACAAAGATAGTGAAGATAATACAGATGTATACGAGCTACACTTGTGCAGTAGCAAGGTGCAATATCAAACAAATTCACCACAGCACACGCAGAGAGCCCTTGGGCCAGAGCCCAGGAGACATTTTTACATTTCACATTTTTAGCCATTTAGCAGACACTCTTATCCAGAGTGACTTACACAGTTTAAAAAAAATATTTCTTTACATTCAATCCATTTATACTGCTGGATATTTTATTGAAGCAATTCAGGTTAAGCACCTGGCTCAAAGGTACAATCGAACCTGCAACTTCAGTCACAAGCCCAGTTCCCCTAACCATCAAGACAGACAAGATCAACTAGGGGGAAGGAAAGTCAGGAGCTATGCTTCAAATATAACTGAGAGACAGAAAGCAGAAGGCTGGAGAACAACTAAGAGAAAGGAAAACGAGAGTGAGTAAAGGGAACAGAGGATTGGACGCTTACCCCAAGAACATGGACTCTGTTGTAATAGGAGCTGAAATCCTTACTGAGAGACACCAGGAACTTGCAGACCTTTGGATACACACAAATTACACATAGTTCCTGCACTTACATGCACAACTCACAATTACACACACATTAGACACACTTTGCTTACATTACGGGTAACACGTGCCCAAATACATGGTGTACTATAGAGAGACAGAAGTGCTGGCGCTCCACACAGGTAAGTGAAATTTGACAAAACATGGAAGGGGTGTCTAGTCAATGGAACTGAATACATCAGTGATGACTGATTACAACAGCACTCTGCTTTTTGTTGATATTTATTGAATCAGAAAAAGGGCTGACGCTTTTCAGAGACAGGCTCCTTCGTCGACGTCACACCTGTTTTTGATTCAATAAATATCCTCAAGGTAACTGCCAAAATAAATTAAAAAACATGAGTAAATGAAGGGTTCGACTGGCTCTGTTATGGTGTGGGGTGCATTTTTTCTGGCATGGTTTAGGTCCACTTGACCCCTAAACCATTCTGAGTGATCACCTTCATCCTGTGGTGAAGCATTTCTATCCTGATTGGTCTCTTCCAGGATGACAATGCCCCATCCACAGGGCACGAGTGATCACTGAATGGTTTGATGCACATGAAAATCATATTCCATGGCTGTCTCAGTCACCAGATCTCAACCCAATTGAACACTTACACAGTGTCTGCCACCATCAACAAAACACAGCCCTATTAAGACATTTTATGTTGGTATTTCCTTTATTTTGGCAGTTACCTGTGCATTGCATCCCCCACATCAACTACACTCTCTTGTTTACACTCACCTGCTCTGTTCTCAGGCTTGCTCTCACCCCTTCTCCCCCTCGCTCTAGAGCTTGTCCCGATTGGTCCAGTAGTTCAGAGAAGGGAATGATGTAATTAAACAGCAGAAGCCACTCTCCCTGTAGAAATAAAAAAATATATATATATATTTGTATACAGTAGTATTGTATACAGTATCCAAGGTGATATAGTCTCTATGGTAATCTATGTTGATCATCTCTATGGTATGCTCTTTGTCCACGGTTTCATGTCGCCATGGTTTTTCCCCACTTGTTGGCAGTCTCTGCAGAATTCTTTATGTGCACTACATGGTAGCCCCTGTGGTCCCTTATACGATAGCCGGAATATTCTCTATGGCATTCTATCACAGGGTTACGCAGTAATGGGGTTCTGACATCAATAAGATGCGTTTTTTCTGAACTGGAAAAAATAATGAATGAATGAAATAATTATTATGAATTATTTATTAATTAAATGAATGAATAAATAAATAAATAAATCTGGGGGGAAACACTGTTCAGCACAAACTCCTCAGTATGAGGAGTGGCAGTACAGAGAGATCCATGGCAACCTGCGTTTCCTAGTGTGGTGTGTGTGTGTGTGTGTGTGCGTGTGTCAATTGAATCAGTCTGTGATTGGGCCTGCCGGCTGAACTAGGCCGTGTACTCATCGCAGTCTTGTCAAATAGCAATCAGCAGTCTAGATGACCTTGTGACCGTACTTTCGTTTAAGTGCTTTCATTTCATTTCAGTTCATCAGTCATCCTGACCACAGATGACCTGCTGATGTAACTCCATTAAAAAATGTAGGCAGTCAGAGCATTCCTCCAATCAGATGCCTTGTAAACATGTACGGCATGTAAACAAACCTCGCAGTTGTTCTTAAAACTGTATAAATAGGATTAGAAACATATAAAGCATCACTAAACTGAAAATAAAATAGTTATGACAGAAGTGTCCAGAAGAGTGCAGTATAATACACGTGTGAAATCCTGTACCTCTTCTTTCAGGGCAGAGAAATCCAGCTGAGATCCATCAGGGATTTCTGGGTAAAGTCCTGTGGGACAGAGTTCACTTCAGTCTATTTCACCTGTGTGTGTGTGTGTATACGTTCATACAGATACATAAAGCATGCACATAAATAGGTGTGTGTGTCTGTGTGCGTGTGTGCATGAGTGTGCGTATGTGTGTGTGTGTGTGTGTGTGTTGTTTACGTGTGTGTGTGTGTGGGTGTGTGTGTGTGTGTGTGTGTGTGTGTGTGTGTGAGAGTGTGTGTGTAACTGTAACTGTGAGACTGCACTGTGTAGGGAATATCCCACTGCTCCCCTGCCCCCTCTCTCACCCTGCTCCACTGCTCTCTCGTAGCTGTTGAAGAGCGTGTGTAGACGGGCACAGTTGTACATGACGAAGACCCCGCCCCTTGGACCCTTGGTGGACACACTCCCTTCCCTTTGCACATCTAGTGTCACCTGTGAAACCAGCGCTGTCAGTTACATCAACTACAACTGTAAATATACACACACACACACACACACACACACACACACATACACATACACACACACACACACACACACACACACACACACACACACACACACACACACAGACAGACAGACACACAAACACACACAGGCATATGCAGAAACACGGACGGACGGACGGACACACACACACACACACACACACACACACACACACACACACACACACACACACACATGCATCAATGGATATGGCCTCTAAGAGGCCAGGTAACTCACTGGACTCGTGTGAGCTGTGGACAGCAGCTCAAACCTCACTGTGGCAGAGGTCATGACCCTGATGATGTCATCCCAATTCTGTCCTGGAAATGAGGAGACGATTCAGAAACATCTGCACCCGATAGCAAAAACCATTTCCCAGAGAACCGTGCGATGCGACAGACACCATCTCACCCTCAACTTGCTCTCCATATTTCATCTCCGACGCTTCTTTCATCTGCACTCTTCTCAACCTGCAGGTAATGTAATGAGCCCTGTGAGCATGTACATAATAATAATAATAATAATAATAATAATATATAATATATCGTCACCTTCTTAAAATAATTTTTTGAGGAATTTTTTTTTTTTTTTTTGCCTAAGTCATCTCTTCATGATGCTGGCCACCTCTGGTAAAAATGCCTACATCCTTAACTGAAAAGATCATGCTGTTCCTACCCCAGTAGTATAATGGCCTACGTCAAGAGTGTGACTTAGGCTGTTTTATTTTTTGCCTAAGTCACAAGACAATTGAAGATTTTACCAGGATGGCTGCTTGCCTAAATCACTTACTCCAGAAGTAATTTGGCCTAAGTCAGGTTTAAAATTGCCTAAGTCACAACGGCATGTTTGTAAATTGGCCTAAGTAATCTAATCCTCTTATGTTACATAATTGACAGACAGCATTATTTGTATGTCAATAGTCATATATTGTCATAACCTTTTTGTGTCAAATGATTAATAAATACACTGCCTGTCCCCAAAAAATAGTCACACTCTAATATTTCCTTGGACCGCCTTTAGCTTTGATTACGGCACGCATTCGCCGTGGCATCGTTTCGATAAGCTTCTACAATGTCACAACATTTATTTCCATCCAGAGTTGCATTAATTTTTCGCCAAGATCTTGTATTGATGATGGGAGAGTCGGACTGCTGCGCAAAGTCTTCTCCAGCACATCCCAAAGATTCTCAATGGGGTTAAGGTCTGGACTCTGTGGTGGCCAATCCATGTGTGAAAATGATGTCTCATGCTCCCTGAACCACTCTTTCACAATTTGAGCCCGATGAATCGTGGAATTGTCATCTTGGAAAATGCCCGTGCCATCAGGGAAGAAAAAATCCATTGATGGGAAAACCTGGTCATTCAGTATATTCAGGTCATTTCATTCTTTGGGCACATATCGTTGCTGAACCTAGACCTGACCAACTGCAGCAACCCCAGATCATAACACTGCCCCCACAGGCTTGTACGGTAGGCACTAGGCATGATGGGTGGATCACTTCATCTGCCTCTCTTCTTACCCTGATGCGCCCATCACTTTGGAACAGGGTCAATCTGGACTCATCAGACCACATGACCTTCTTCCATTGCTCAAGAGTCCAATCTTTATGCTCCCTAGCAAATTGAAGCCTTTTTTTCCCGATTAGCCTCACTGACAAGTGGTTTTCTTAAGGCTACACAGCTATTTAGTCCCAATCCCTTGAGTTCCCTTCGCATTGTGCATGAGGAAATGCTCTTACTTTCACTATTAAACATAGCCGTGAGTTCTACTGTAGATTTTTTACGATACGATTTCACCAAACGTTTAAGTTTGCTGATCATGATCATTCAAGATTTTTTTCCGACCACATTTCTTCCTCGAAGATGATGGTTCACCACTATCCTTTCAGGTTTTAATAATGTGTTTGACAGTTCTTAACCAAATTTGAGTAGTTTCAGCAATCTCTTTAGTTGTTTTCTTTGCTTGATGCAGGCCAATAATTTGACCCTTCTGAAACAGATTTTTCAACATTTAACATCTTTTCCACAACCACAGGATATGTCTTCCGACATGGTTGTTTAAGAAATGAGAAGCCACTCACTGCATCAGTTAGGGTTAAATAACTTGTTGCCAGCTAAAACATATGAATCACTGCAGTAATTATCCAATGGAAGGCTCTTACCTATTTGCTTAGTTAAATCCAGGTGTTGACTTTTTTTTGGGCCAGGCAGTGTATCATATATTCTATATTTGGTTCAGTTTATTCAGTTTTTTGAAAAACTTGAAAATATGACTATGGCCACTATTTTAAGAAGGTGACGATATATAATAATAAAACTTTACTTGTATAGCACATTTCAAACAGTAAGGTAGCACAAAGTGCTTTATGGACAAAGTAATTAATCGGATTGAGTAAAGAATTAAAACCAGAGAGATATATTGGTATAATAAATTAAAAATGACAAACATGAATAAAACATTGGGAAACACTCACTGGAGATACTGGGCAGCACTCAACAGAGCCCCGGGTGTCTTCACTGGTCCGCACACCAATTGTTTCTGAGTGAGAACGACAGTGTTACAGAGTTTATAGGCAAAGGCCAGGACAGACTGTGGACTGCCATGGTTTTTGAATTTTTAAAAAATTAAAAATTCAGATATCCCCCATTTTTATCCCAATTTGGAAGCCAATTATGCCCTCTATTTATTTCAATTAACCCTCCCCCCACAAACTCACTGCCTGTCTCTACGGGGCAAGCTACTATCTGAGGCCGGGGATGATCTGCCTCCTTCGAGACGGAACTCACGACTCCCTTTCTGGAGACACCCTTACGTGCCTCACAGCGAGTTCATGCCGACCACCCTCCCCCCTCCCTCAGGAGTGGGCAGCCAAATGCCCCACCCCTGATCGGGTCTAATGGCCAGGGTCGGTCTGGCAGAGACGGGTTTCAAACCGCGTCCCTAATAGGCAGCTCACACTCATACAGGACCAGCCAAATACGGGTGCATTAGACCGTTATGATATCCGCCAGCCCCGTTGGACTGCCATGTTTTGAGCAGCGCTGCTTGCTGGCAACACTGTTTGTTCTGCTGTGGCTCACCTGTGTGAAGGTGGCACCGCCCGCTCTCCACAGCGTGGCCATCTGCTGCTGACGGAACTCATCCTGACAGGAAGTGACATGGATAACGGCTGCCACGGGGACCTGCAGCACTCACAGAGACAGAGCTATGCTCGCTACATCTTTTATCAAAAATACAGAAACAGAAGATTTGTATCATCTTTTGGATGCAAAGTGTGCTAGCTGCTTAGCTCTGGTGGCAGGCTAGCTGACCTTAAAGGGAGAGAGTTGCTTTTTTTCTCTTTTTATGTTTTTTTCTCACAATTTGTTATGCCCAATCATATTCTCAAGCCACGCACGCTGCTCTCTGCTTAGACTCGAGTCGGAAGAAGACATTTCATGTGCATCTTTATACAGGCAAACTGTGGGCGCCCCATTGACCAGCCGGGGGTCACTGGTGTGCGATGAGATGTGGATAAGCCAGCCGACTGAACCCCTCCCTCCCTGGGCGAGGGTACCTCCAATTAAGCATCACCCCGCGGGGCTGCTGGCCACAGTCGGCACTAGAACGAGAGTCGCTCTTTTTTGAGGTCTCTTAAGAGTAAGGAGGACAACACATCTGCTTTTGAACTGAATGTTTTGCTATCCAGCTAAAGATGGTAGGAAATCTAGATAGCGAATATAGCTTAAGTTAGCTGGCTTCTGCAGCTGTACATCTGCAGCAGAGTCTGAAATAGGCTGTGAGTTGTTCCTGCTTTGTCTATAGTGGCATTCCGGTTATAAATAAAATGTAGCTAGAAAGCCTGTTTTTGATTCCTTAGAACAATAACAGAGTGGTGTATGAAAAGGGATGCACGTACACAGACGACGTCATACCCACTTCCACAGAAGCACAGTAATGGTGGGCACGGCTCACTAGTGGCATACCTGTCATTACTGAATGAGAAAAGGGAACTGGGAGCGGAATAAGGCTTTGCAGCCTGCAGCGGTGGGCCGATGAATCAGATTTTTCTCAATGCAATGGTACTTCTGCCCAGGTGGAAATTTGAGAAAGCAGTAACGCCTGTCGATATCATTAGAAGCAGATCCGTACTGAGGGACTGACTGCCTTACACTTAATGACAGAAACATTTGTTGTTTGGAATCCACTCAGGTGGGTGGGGGTTAGATGGGTGGGCAGGTGAGGGGGCATTGGGGAATGCACCTGAAGGATGAGGGGGCAGTTGGGAGTAATGGGAGCTGGTGATGGAGTAGATGGGGACGTTACTGTCTCGTGACTCACCTGGCAGCCCAACACAGCGCTCTGCAGTTGAGCCAGCTGAAACACGCTGTCCCTCTGCACTGAGGAGGAAGGGAAGTCACAAACACATATTTTATGCACCCAGATAAAAGACTTTACGACACGTTATACACGTATTCATAGTACAGATTGAAAAACATACCAAATACTTTTAAAACACATTGATCCCAAACATGTTATACACACTATGATATACACTAAGTATTGGGGGACAGAGGTCATATCCTTGCAGCCTCTTCTCCTCCACTACTCTTTTCAGGTTTATCCTCACTCTTCTCCTCCACTACTCTTTTCAGGTTGATCCCCCCTGCATCCTCTTCTCCCCCTCCTCTTATTTGCCATCTCCTTTCCTCCACTCCTGCTCTTCGCTTTCTCCGTCTCCGTCTCCTCTTCTCTGTATGGGGAATTAAGCAAGGCCTCCCACAGCTCCTCTTCTCTCTGGCCATTGGTAGAGCTGACAGGCACCGTTGGCCAATCCACGCCGAGTGATTTTAGGAAGACAATGATTTCACACCCCTCTGGCAGGACAGGGCAGTAGGAGACAGAGTACCTGAAAAAAGAAAAACAGTGTCACACACACACACACACACACACACACACACACACACACACACACACACACACACACACATTTAAGTCGCCAAAAGCTGCCCCTTCCACTCACCCATGCTTCTGCAGCAGCGCCCCCAGGTGGTCCGCCACTAGAATTGTCCGCAGTTGCCCCAGGGTCATAGTGTCCGGGGTGGGTATATCGGGTCTGGGGTGCATGGTCGGACAATTCAGCACCACACTTGCCTGCTTCTTACAGGAGGGCTGTACATACTTAGAAGTTCCGCATAAAACATCTCTAAAAGTGGTGACGCGGTCAATTCGCAACCTAAGGCCCTCCTCTATCACCTCACCATCAGCGATAGGTAACACCCCACCCCCATGGGCGGAAAGAACTCTGTCCATCACATATGGGGGAACCTGAAACATATAACCACACACACACACACACACACAACACACACATACACACACACACACACACACAGAACTACCTCAACAGACACATATGTAATAAGTAACAAATAAATAGTACATAAGGTACAAAATATCTATAGCCTACATGTACTTCTAAATACAAAAACAGAGTCGGTTTGACTCGCGAGAGTAATTCCTTATCAAGTGAATTGATCTTACATTGACCCACATAGCCGAAAGCAGTGAGGTGTTTATCATTGTAGCCGCGGGGTTTAAATGTGATTAATATAATGAATGGAAATGTTGACAGCGAACAACATAAATACAATTGAAGATAATTCATACAAGTATAATATTAACAGTAGAAATGCTGGTGAGATTGGTTGAAATAAAAGTAACAAGCTAGCATGCCAATACATGTCAAGGTTCAACCTATCAATGGACAGCTGTCATTCCATGTGAGTCAATCCATGCGTTAAACCAACGGCAGCGCACTCTGAACTGTAATGTAATTTTTAAAATATACGGTATATACTAACCTTCCCATCGGTGAATAGTGTGGTCAGTACCATAGTGGGTGACAAGAAGTCCCGATTTCGCAGATTTTTTGCGCTACTTTCCTTAAACCATAGCTTTTCTGGCTCACTCGCGCTCCTTTGCCCGGCGTAAAGACACTCGGCGTCGCATGAGCTCTCCGGCTCTCCCCGTAGAATGGAGCTCAGAGCTTGAACTGTCGAACTGATCCGAAACGGCGACTCCTCTGTGTTTTCCATCACAGACATAAAACGTGAAAATTACCCCCGATGCACATAGCTGGGTGGCTATTTATGCTGCAGGAATCCAGCTCGGTAGCTAGATACTGTAAACGCCTAAAATGTCGCGTATTCACGCAGACACCTAGCTAGCCACTTCGATCAGCCTCGACCGACTGTGAATTATTTAGCGTTCTCGACGCGGAACCTTCCAGTGTCCTTATTTTGTTTCCGTGTTGCTGGTTTTCTCGTATCACAAGAGGAAGTTGCTAACACCATAGACATGGCTCTTCCACAAATGCGAGAATTCGGACTTCACCCCACACCGTATCACGTGAGGCAGTGTATGCATCGCAGACGATGCAGCGAGTGTTCTGCGTTCAAGGGCATCTGTTAGGGTTCTGCGCCGATCGATCTGTTCTCGTATCATCCCGATGAGTTGTTTGTAGACTACATGCGGGATTACTAGACTGACGTATCCATACTATACTAAACAATGGGTATGCGCAGTTAAAACCATGTATAATTGCGCCAATCGTACGCTGGGCAATTAAAGGATTATAAAAAGTTGTTCTAATTAAGAATGATTATGCACGAAAATAGAAGTAATTGCCAAAATAACTAAACACTTTAGTAAATTAAGGCGTTAGTAAGTTCTGGCGGTGTGTGTGTGTCATGGTGTGGAGTGAATTTTATTGCCATGGTTTATGTCCATTCAGCTCCTTAGCAAGGTAAACCCTTCGAGGGCAAAGGTAAACGCCAATAAATACAAAGCCATTCTGATCACCTTCGTCTAATGGTAAAGCATTTCTACCCTGATGGCAGTGGCAGTGGTCTCTTTTGGCAGCCTACTTGTAAATGTAAGGCTGTTTGGGGTATACTTACTCCTTAGTGTTTAGATAGAGTTCTACAAATTACCACATAGCAATGGCATTGTGAACTGGTTCTGGATCAGGTGTTGGTGGGCCAGTAGGGGGCATTCTTCCCTCTGGACCAAATACAAATCCAGTGTCCCCGCCCAGTATTGGAGACAGTGTTGTGTTGTAGAAAACGCCATCCTTCGGATGAGACGTTAAACCAATTTCCTGACTCGCTGTGGTCGTTAAACATCCCCATGACAGTTTCCAAAAGAGTAGAGGTGTTAACGCTGGTGTAAAATATTAATTAAGGGATGGCTATAGACAATCAGAGTTGACACACGGATTCAAGGTCATGTTTTTAAATTTTATTTTTCAATAGGCTAAATGGAGACATTATTGCGTGATTCCCATAACATTGTCACTTCATACTTTGAGGTGAGAGAAGACGTCTTCAATGCGAAACAACTACATATTACATTCAAAAGAAAAGTGCTTTAATTCGACCATTCAAAAATCCAATAATTAAACAGGAGGCAGCACATGACTGGCGACACAAGGCACATTCGAAAGGATCGATGTCGCACTGCACATCTGTACTGTCCAATCGGGGGACCTCAGCTATTCCCATGAACAGGGGACACATATCTGACAATCCAAGAAAGACCATGATCTACAAATATTACCAGGAATTCTGGGAACCAGATCTGTGGTAAGACTGCTGCTGGTTGGGCAATTGTGGAAAATAAATCGTTCAGCCATGTTTATAGTCCAAAGAGTAATTAACCTATATACAGCAAAGTGAGAGGGCTTATAGTACGATTGCACTATAAAAAGGGAACAGGTGACATACAGTATATTCACTTTCGGTTTGAGTTTGTACCCTTATAGGAAAAAGGGCATTGGAGACTTAATATAATGTTAAAGCAGGGGTAGGGAACCCTGGTCCTGGAGGGCCGCAGGGTCTGCTGGTTTTAGTGTTCACCCTAAATCAGCAACCAATTGAGACCCAGGAAACCAGGTGAGGCAGGTTAACTGTGTAAACAGCTACTCTAATTGATCGATCGAAGTGGTAACAGCCAGCACACCCTGCGGCTCTCCAGAACCAGGGTTCTACCTACAACCTGCGTTACAGATAAGGGGAAGCAACTTGTCCAAAGCACAGCATTTTTTGTTCAACAGGCACTCACTGTTTAATATTTTACATAGATGGTCTTTATGTCATGTGTTTGTGAACATAAAAGAAACAGATTTATTTCCTCTTCATGACATGGCTTGGGAGGTTTGTCATTGGTGGACTTGGCCTTCGCTCTGGGCTGACACGATTTTCCCGATGGCGTTTTTTGCGTCTGGCGAACCGGGAGAAAACGTGTCATTCTAGAGCGTCGCCATGCTTGTTTGGTTGGCCAGGAGAACCTCACGCACACACACATGCACACACACACACACACAGTTACATGTTAGAATATAAAGGATCCCATTGGAACCTTTTAACTAACCTATACTGGGACTTCATTTGACATTTTACGCATTTAGCAGATGCTCTCATCCAGAGCAATTTACAGTTTTATATTTCTTACATACAATCCATTTAAACAACTGGATTTACTGAAGCAATTCAGGTTAGGCACCTTGCTCAAGGGTATAACGGCAGTGCCCCACTGTGAATAGAACCTCCAACCTTTAACTTACAAACCCATTACCCTAACCATTATACTACCACCCCACAATACTGCACCATCCCATTCTCCCCATTCTCCTACTATGAGAGATGATGAGAGAGATGATGGGTACTTGCCATGGGTCTAAGGGTTGAGGAACAGATACCCAGCCAGAAGTAGGGCAGTGTGTAATGATGCAGGTCTCTATGTGTGTAGGGGGCAGGGTGGGTGAGGGCGCAGTGCCCCAGTACCAGAGATTTGAGGCAGACGCCTGCGCGCAATCAGTCACCAGTGGAAGGAACCGGGGAGAGAGGGTGGCACTGGGGGTTGAGAGGAGGCATTTATTCCAGCAGAGGGGTTTTGGATTACATTTGACTTTTTTTACAGTTTTAGGCATTTAGCAGATGCTCTTATCCAGAGCGACTTACACAGTTGACATTTCTTTACATACGATCCATTTATACAGCTGGATATTTTTACTGAAGCAATTCAGGTTAAGTACCTTGCTCAAGGGTACAACAGCAGTGCCCCCACCTGGGAATCGAACCGGCAACCTCTGATTTACAAGCCCAGTTCCCTAACCATTACCATCACACATGGATGTTTATGCTGCTGTGATAGGGATCCATTTCCTTCTTGTTTGTATAGGATGGCGGTATGGGGCAGCGGGCTTTAGACTTTGCTGCCCATCACTCGCATCAAATGGACCCTCACCTGCACCCATGTTCACAGTCGCAAACATTGCACTTTAACACACACACACACACACACACACAGACACACAGACAGACAGACACTTACACGTTACTTGTTGTTCCAGATGTCCCACATGCTCTCTCATGTCCTCCCTCCGCAGTAGCTATCACAGAAAGGGGAGAAACGGAATCCACATCCAGCTGCCGCTGTCAGTCCCAGCTGCATTATGGGTTCCGTTACGCCCCCTCCTGCTGGCAGGACTACAGCTATCACAGGGGCTCCATTACTGCCCCCATTCCGTCAGGACAGGGACCAAAGTATATCTCTCAGAAAGATCCTCTTTTTATTACTTTACCCCCCATTGCTTTTGTTGCCATTTCTTTCTCCAACACTTTGCAAAAGGAGATTTAACAGTTGTTGGGGTTTTTCCCACTAAATTAGAAGTGAACTTGCTTTGGACGTTAGTCCATGATGCATTTGAATAGTATGTGTTTGTGATTACGCATTATACTAATTGCGCTTTACCCTTATTTGGCAGTCCTGAAAAACCTGTTCTCTTGATCGAGAGAAGAGAGGGGGAGTAGAGCAAAGATGCAGAAGCGAAAGAAGATAAGAACAGGAGAGATGGAAGGGCAGGGTGGCCATGCTCCTGTTGAGTTGTGAGAGATGGATGAATTTACAGTGACGCACACAGACAGTTTAGAAAGCCCCTTCTGCCACATCAGTAGTAATAACACTTGGTATCACTCTGGAATTGAATTTCACTCTAGAATTTGAAGTGTCATATCTCATATCAAGTGAAATCTTTTGGTTCATAAAAACAGGGACAGAGAATGAGAGCAGCCGAAGGAGGGGTTTAAATTAGGCAGAAGAAAGAGAACACGTTGAAATTGGGTGCAAAAGATAGAAAGTAAGTGAGGTCGTGCGAGGGAAAGGGGGAAAACAGGAAGGCAGTGGAATAAGAGGAAAAGTGAACGAATAAATAAGAAAGTAAGAAGGGAGTACCCCACAGGATGAGAGAAGGAATGGAGAGAGTGTTAAAGTTTAACTCTAACTTTAAAAAATAATTGTACTATACCTTCTAAAGTCCATTGTCTCAATCTCTGCCTCCTTCCCTCTCGTTCCCCTGTGTCCGTCTCTGTGTGTGTGTGTGCGAGAGTCTAGCTCTATTTATGAGTCCTGACTTCCTCTTTACCATCAAGAATCATTTTCACTTTCTCTTCTTCACAGTAACTGGAGCCCAGCGTTCCTCCTCCCCCCATCTCCTCTACTCTCCCCTCCCTCTCTCCTCCTACTCCTTGCCCTTACGTGACTTTCTTGACATGGTCGAATGCCCTCATGAGCATGCGTTATCACAATGGCCAAATCTAAAACATGTATCTCACAAGAATGCAAATACATAAATGCTGTTGTCTCCCCCTGTTGGAAAAAAAAATACATGTAAAAAAATACATATATTTAATTCTATTTTTTCAAACCAGTAATTGGTCAGGTCAGGACTGTAGTATGCAGGTGAACATGCACAGGTGTGTGTGTGTCGTGGGGGCGGAGGGAGGGAGGGAGGGAGGGAGGGGGTGTCTGGAAAGTCCGGTGATTCCAGACATGAAGTCCATTCCCTCGGGACCCTCCATTAAAATCACATCCCACACTGCCATCCTCCCCTGACTCAGTGCCTGTCTCCTGTGCGTCTGTTGCCTCAGGTATACTCGTTCGTTTACGCCCTCAACAGCTCTTTTGGCCATGCATGCAGACCAGTCTCCGGGCAGATTTCAGCGGGTACTGGACATTTTGCATATCCCCCTCATGCTCTGGGCTTGACGACTTCTGTCAGTTACAGCAGTTCTGCTCTCCATCTCTGTTCCCCTTTTTAAAGATTACACTGAAAACACCTCACCTGAACACCGCATGGATAAATACAAGAGTCAAGTTTTAACACCAGTGAAACCCAAGGGCAGTCAAGGGTGTACAGAATGTTTTTTAAGAAACAACACCAGTAACTTGAGGAAAGCATTAATAATAAATAAAATCAAAGCAGCAGCAAATCTTGTCACAGTGGTGCGATACACGACTTCCTCTTCTTCACTTCTGCTTTCAGCCAAATACCAGGAAAACCACAGCGATTGTGCTCATCATTTAAACCTGACGGGGCTTACATTTATTGGTAAATAAGAAAATCAGCCAAGGTGCTGTCTGAGGAGGTCCTGACGGTGGCGGGGATGTCATTGCACCCCTAAGATGCCAGGACAGAGAAGGGCCGATTGAAAAGACCGGCTGCTGGATCCTCGCAGGGATGGGGAGTGCCAGGTGGCCAGAGGTCACAGAGCAAAGTGACCAAGCTGGGGAGTATGGTTTGACCATCGCCTGGAGGTAGGGTGGAGCCGTTCCCTTAACTGCCCTGTAGGAAAGTGGCAAGATCTTGAATCTAACACGAGCTGCTTCCAGGAGCCAGTGAAGGTGCGGGCAAGAGGGGTGACATGGGAAGATTTGGGAAGGTTCAACACAAGACGGGGTGCAGCATTCTGTATGAGCTGTAGAGGTCGAACCCCACAACTAGGGAGGCTGGCCTGGAGGGAGTTACCAGCACGTCAGGCAAGAGATGACGATTGCTTGGACTAGGAAGGAAGGGGCGTTTCCTCCTGATGTTGTAGATGAGGAACTTACAATAATTGTGGTTTAAGAGAGTCCACACACCTTGCGAACAAGGCCTAAGCTGGCTGCTGATTGAAAGGAAACCACAAAAACCTGCAGACACTGCGGCCCTCCTGGACTGGAGTTAAACCTGCAGACGCTGCGGCCCTCCAGGACTGGAGTGTAAGATCCCCGATCTAAATTGGGCTACTGCTGCCATATATCCATTAGATTTAAAATGAAAGGTTTATTTGTTTTTAGAGTGGCCTTTTTTTCTACAAATCCAGAATTCTTCCCTGCCATTTTCCCTGTCCCAGTTTCCACCATAATTTTGGCACATTCTGCCCTCAAGCACTAATTCTGAATCAGAAACCCATTATTACATAGAGCGGTTGGGTTGGGATTCAAGCCGGTTAAACTGGTCATAGATCAGTTATCAAGGTCAGATGACAACATAGTTATAAAACTCCTAGAGGGCACACTTACCAGGATATATGCCTGCATGAGGCATTGTGACGTAATCAACTGGGTGGGCCTAGCCAAAGTCACTTCCTGTTTCTCAGGCCATAGAATGAAAAGTATGTTTAGCTATAGAAAGTACCTGGCCTTAAAACACATGCTGCCACCTACTGGCAGAAATATAAGTGTACAAGTGTAGGCCTGTTTACTCTAATGAAACACAAATCATACATTATATATACCCTGTCATATGGTAATACTGTTACGGCCCATGACATTCCGTTATGGAAGTGCAGTGATTTGAGTTTGCTTTATGGCTCTACGTAAACTATTTTCCACTGTAATACACTTTTAGGCCTATCCAATTTTGCTGTTGCATTCCTGCTAACTGTTACACAATGTTATAGAATTTTTCCATCGCATTTTCAAACACTTTTTGTGCAATCTGACTTCCACTGGGTAATTCTTAGTGACCAAACATTCCAGCACTGCAAGTATGTTGCAGTCAAATAATCTTATTTCTGTGGTGTTGGTTTAAGGAGCTAACAGTCCAGAAGCATAGATGGCGGTAAATCGTGGCGGTAGAGTGGCAGTGTAGTGTAATGGTTAGAGAACTGGGCTTGTAACTCAGAGGTTGCATGTTCAATTCCCAGCTGGGACACTGCCGTTGTATCCTTGAGCAAGTTACTTAACCTTAATTGCTTCAGTAAAATATCCAGCTGTCTAAATGGATTGTATGTAAAGAAATGTAAACTGTGTAAGTCGCTCTGAATAACAACGTCTGCTAAATGCCTAAAATGTCAAATGTAAATGGCTAAGGTTGATATATACACCTCTTAAACACTGAACAGAAGGAAACTGCCTACAGGAAAATGGAAATGTCTCAATGGCAGCCTCCATGCAGTCATAGAAGTAACTAATTGGGAAAAGAGGAGGTGCTGTCTCTATGAACTTTATAACTGTATGGATAACATCCAGATTCTCCAGGTCCGATTTATGTGTCATGTTCAACTTCCCGTCAAGTGAACAGCGAATCACAGCAGCCTGCCAGTTCCCCTCGCAGCATGAGACCGACCGGAAGTGGTTCCGCAGGCAGGCTCACGGTCCAAGACCCCCAACTGGAGCCAATGTTCTGAGATGAGGATAAAGCCCTTGAACTTGAACCTGCCTCGTACTGTATTTGGCCACCACCATAGCGTGTGGCTGACATTAGCTCGCTCTCTGTCTGTTATTGGCTCATTTATAGAGCGGCAATGTTAGCATAATGGTTAGGGAACTGGGCTTGCAACGCAAAGGTTGCAGGTTCGATCCCAGGTGGGGCACTGCCATTGTACCCTCGAGCAAGGTACTTAGCCTGAATTGCTTCAGTAAATATCCAGCTGTATAAATTGATTGTATGTAAAGAAATGTAAACTCTGGATAAGAGCGTCTGCTAAATGGCTAAAAATGTAAAAATGTAGAGGGGCCTACCACTTTCACAGCAAAACTCAAGACAGGCAGGTCTGGGACTTCCTCCTTTTTAAAACCAGCTGTGGGATTTTGTTTTTTTACTGAAATGGGCACACATGAGGAACCGAGCAGCTCGGTGGCAGTCTCTCACACTCGACATCAGTGCCGTCACACACCGTGCCGCACACAGGAGCCACGCCGAGCGGGAGAGCAGGCGTGCGCGACGTCTTTTCGTCAGCGTGTTCCGTCTGCCTGTTCCCCTCCGCTCCGCCTCCGCTGGCAAACTGACTGCCCCATCCCTCCGGGCGCCTGGCAGCCGCTCCTCGCGGTCTCGCCTCTTCTCTGTCCTGGTCCTCGTTGGTGGAACGACCTCCATGTCCGTCAGGACTGCGGAATCACTTCCAATCTTCCGCAAGAGACTCAAAACCCACCTCTTCAGACTCCACTACCACTGAACTCTGTCCATCTAGTCAATCTGTCGTCACCACTGTTTATTGTTCTACAAAAAACCAAAACAAAACAAAAAACACCCACTAACCTTTTCTTTCCCAATGTTACAGGTATGATATGCAGACGCCTGCAATGATGTCTATTGCCGTTTTACTGCACTGATCTTGTGCGCCAATTATGATTGTTCTTACCTTGTATTTATGCACATCTTGTAAGTCGCTCTGGATAAGAGCGTCTGCTAAATGCCTAAAATGTAAATGTAAATGTAAAATGTCTGCGAAAGGTTCTTCGTGTTATACCATGTCATTTTGTGGCTGATGAAGGCAAGGACACGGGAACTCATGGAAAAAAATAGCTCTGCCCTTTTATTATAGCACTCAAGGAAACCCTTGTTTTTGAGCATGGTAGGTATATGACAAACACGCACGCATGCACACACATGTACGCACACATGCAGGCAGGCACGCACGCGCGCCCACGCACACACACACACACACACACACACACACAAAACAAAACTGACAAGAAATATACACTGTCCCACGCCCCAGAGAGAGATAAACAGACAGGGATCGGTCTTACATGATTTCTAGCCCCTTCTCCCTGTTAGGAGAGAGAAACAGATACAGGCAATGAAACTGGGCTGGGTGGGAGCGGTGCATCTTAGCATCTTTGATCTTGGGGTCTTGCATGGTGAAGAGGGGGTAGGATGGGCACGTGTGTTTCAGTATTGGTGGATGTAATGTGTGGAGGAGGGGAATTCTGGTTGTCGCCTGAAGAAAGAAGGCGAGTCCATCTTCCCCATTCTCAAAACAGCCGCTTCTCATAGCTGAAAGGCAAACAAAGTCAAACATAAACAGTCCGTTATAACAGGCTTATTGCAAATGGAGAACACTGCACACAAACACAGAGCTACATATTCCCAAGATCAGCCCCCGGGCAGCTTTGTGGATTAACCCAACTGGCTCTCAGGACTGTCCCTCTAAATCCATCTGTTTTTAACCCTCCCTTCGGTTTCTGTTGGCCATCTTGTCAGGCAATGTTCCCAAAACCGCAGTTTGTGTATTACTTAACTTGGATGAGTGATGAACTGATATCAATTATGATAAAGCATAATAAAAAAACATTAAAATGCACATGTATGATGATTATTTCAAAATAATTGCACATACTAAATGTATGCGCGGTTAATCTTCATGGAGGTGGATAGTAAGGTACCTTCCAATGAAGTAAATTCAAATGGACACAATTACTCAAATATTTTTTTGAACAGGAAATGTCTTCTAGGACTGCCAAGTCAATTGGCTCTGTTCCTATCAGAGATGACGACGATGATGATACAATGTTCTTTGTCAGTTGGAGAAAGAAAAGGGGAGGGGGGGAATGATTAGCTTTAACCATCTCTCCCCTGTACATGTTTTCATCCTGAAAAGAGACCGTTACCCCTATTCCACTGAACAGCAATGTTAGAAATGTAGTTAGAAATGAAAAGGTCAAATTTGGCAATTGATTTGACAAAAGACTTGACTTTAGACTCCGAAAAATATCCGTTGTGGAACCTAGATTCAGCAAAATGCGCACAAAACATTTCTTTATAGTCTACAGAGAAATTTTACAGAGTAAAATGCACATTCGGGGAGAGATTTCCCCCGCCACATTAGGAGGTATCGTACTGGAATAATCATCTATTGGTGATTTTGTTGTAGCATCACCTTCGTTTACATCACAAAACCGTGTCACGTTTTCTTTCATCCAGAGACTGTTTGAACTTTAATCTCTTACGCGTGTGCTACGCTCCGTCGACTTTACTGAATCGAACTCGTTCTCACTGCGTGCGCGTGTGGCCAGAGTGGTGTGGAATGTCACCGGAAAGATCTCCCAAGATACATTCGCTGATGGCATAAAGAGAAATGCAGAGTAGGAATGTGCGTTTAGATCGTAACCGCGACGTACAGACGGCCGATGAAGACCTCGGTGGGGCGGGGTGCGGGCGGGCGGACGGGCTGATGGCCGGACGCGTACCTGTGCAGGCTGTGCACCTCTCCCTCCATCTGGGCAGACGTCGTCCTCTTCTCAAACTTCAGATCTCCGGAGTACATCATGGCCCTGGGTGGGGAGGTCACACTGCATTACGGCCGGGTTTCTCCTCATGGATTTAAGGCCGGTGTGCATAAACCCAAATACGTTCACCTGGATGTGCATGTGCATGACCGAGGTGTGTGCACGTGAATGACCGAGGTGTGTGCATGTGCATGACCGAGGTGTGTGTACGTGAATGACCGAGGTGTGTGCATGTGAATAATGACCGAGGTGTGTGCATGTGAATGACCGAGGTGTGTGCATGTGCATGACCGAGGTGTGTGTGCATGTGAATGACCGAGGTGTGTGCATGTGAATGACCGAGGTGTGTGCATGTGAATGACCGAGGTGTGTGCATGTGAATAATGACCGAGGTGTGTGTGCATGTGAATAATGACCGAGGTGTGTGCACGTGAATGACCGAGGTGTGTGCACGTGAATGACCGAGGTGTGTGCATGTGAATGACCGAGGTGTGTGCATGTGAATGACCGAGGTGTGTGTGCATGTGAATGACCGAGGTGTGTGTGCATGTGAATGACCGAGGTGTGTGCATGTGAATGACCGAGGTGTGTGCATGTGAATAATGACCGAGGTGTGTGCATGTGAATGACCGAGGTGTGTGTGCATGTGAATGACCGAGGTGTGTGCATGTGAATGACCGAGGTGTGTGCATGTGAATGACCGAGGTGTGTGCACGTGAATGACCGAGGTGTGTGCATGTGAATAATGACCGAGGTGTGTGCATGTGAATAATGACCGAGGTGTGTGTGCATGTGAATGACCGAGGTGTGTGTATGTACAAGTCTCTCTGTACCTTTAAAGGGGGTGGCTCGTGCCTTTTTTTTCTTTCTTTACACATAAAAATCACAAAATCTGAATGTGTAGACAAATACAATAGGAGTCATACACACACGTGTGTGTATATATATATATATATAATAATGTATATATTTTTTCTGGTGAAGTTCACCGGCGAATCAAGATAGTGCTCTACAACGAAGGAGCGGAAGACTAACTGAAGAGTGGACCAACTTGTTTTTGGTCTACAATTTTTTTTTTACAATTATAAACCATATGTACGCAAGAATTTAGTAAACCACCCACTGATCTATATAATGTATATATATATTTAAATATATTTCTTTAAAAATAACTTGCTATAAAAATAAAACTGCTTAGATGTGTAGCAAAATTTTGAGAGCTCAGCATTGTCCAATTGGAGGGCATTTCCCTACTACTCATATTTTTTCTCAGAAGTCGTTTGACGTGAAAATGTTTTGGTGCGATACTTGAAGCATTTCCTCTTTTGTCATTATTCTTCAATTTTCAACGTATTTTGACTGAACACAAGAACCGAAATTGACGCTTTTCATGAGCTGCCCCCTTCAAGCGTAAAAACAACGCTGTATGCAGCTGAGCCAGGCTTGTGCGATTCCTTATGAACCACGGGTTACTGTATGTTTCTGAAAGTTAGGCTTGTATACCCTACGTGTTCCTGTGCCTGTATGTGACTGGTCTTGTTGTGGGCACACTGGTGCGTACAGGAGCTTTCCATTGCCCTTATGCAGAGTGGACAGACAGAATATGACTGTAATTACCTGAGCTGGGTTAGGCTCTTTGTGCCGATGTCCTGGCAGGAATGCTGAATTCCCGCCAGCAGGTAGGGGACGAACTTGTGAATGGAGCCTTTGTCCTGCACTGCACCCGACACGCCCTGTGCCACTTTGATCTTATCACTCTCGCTGAGGCGAGGCAGGGTGGGGGGGGGGTTGGAGGAACAGGGAACATTTATTGGGACAATGCTGCAGTTAAAATTTTGAATCTTTTACAGTTGAAACACTCTCTCTGGTCATAACATCTGTTAAACGTGGAACAATAAAATCCAATAAATGTGTTAAATGTATCAAGGGGGGTCGCGATTTTCCCCCGATAGACAAATTCTTGTTAATGTGCAGTGTTCAAGAACAGGAATGATAACAGAAAAAGCTATTTTTCATTGTATGTCTTTTTTGTAGGAGTTTTGAGGAATCCAAGATTTAGAGACAATTTTCAATTTTCTTGAACTTTGCTTTGATGTTCCTTATGTTTATTGTTACATGTGTTTTTTACAATTGTCAAGTATTTACAGACACGTACACGGTGTAAAACATTGTCAATTATTAAAGAAACCTAGTTTCAAGCAGGTGAACTTTTGACTGGTACTATATGTATATGTGTGTGTGCGCATGGCTGAGCTCGTGTGTTCGGGTCAGTACCTGAAGTATCGGGTCTGGGAGCCCAGGTTCTTGTCCATAGCGTCCACTGAGCCCATTCCACGATACTTCTTCAGCCTGATCCCATCCGAGAAGAAGTACTCCCCTGGCGCTTCGCTGGTGGCGGCCAGGAGAGAGCCCATCATCACTGAGACACAGAGAGATAGAGGGAGAAAGAGAGAAAGAGAGAGAGACACAGAGAGAAACCTTTACAAGCCTGAACAACACTTCCACATGCTTCTCTTCTCTCCCCGTGTTGGTTTGGTGGTTACCTGTTGAGGCTCCAAGGGCCAGTGCCTTGGCAATGTGTCCCACGGTTTGAATGCCCCCATCAGCGATGACCGGGACGCCGAACCGTCTGGCGTACTCCGACACTTTGTACACCGCTGTGGCCTGAGGTCGCCCGCATGCCAGCACTGAGAGAGAGACACAGAGCGAGACAGAGAGGAATGATACCCCAAGCACAGAAACATAGACTCACTCAAACACCACAGTTCATGTGTAATTACATAAAAATCCAACATACACCCGGAGGTATCTCTCCATGCAGTGGATTCTCATTTTCAACAGGCCTGAAACGAGGTCAATTCCATTTCTTTATGCTGACCAAAACTAGTGAGCATAATAGAGATTAAATTGATGAATGTGTTCTCCAGAGAAGATCGTGCATATCGCCGCTGGTTTGTGCATGTCATTGATTCTCCCATTTTTTTCTAAGGGAAAGATATTTCAGTTTTTAAAAATAAAATTTATTCAATATGCTCTTAATGTCCTCCCCTGCACGGTCCCTCAGATTACAGATGGCAAATTACAGTCAGCAAGAAGTGAGGTCAATCCTACTTGACCTTTGATTGAATACTTTATTGAAGGTACCTTGGGGACTTTCAAGTACAGTTGAACGGTTGATTTTTGGCATTAGATGATTCATTTAATTCATCTGTTCATTTTTAATAAAGAGTTCCAATTGCTGTGGTTCTGTGCCGTGTACTTGATTATTATTTATTATTATTAACTCAATTACAAGGGGTCATAATTTACACTGCCTTAGATGAATTAAATGTCAGGCAATTATCGTGCACTTACCCCGCATTCTAACAGGGGGCGATTCGGCGACGAGCTGCTGGAAATGCATTGATTCTCTATGAGAGTGAGCGACTTCCGGTGCCTGACCGATTGTCTGATTTATGGGCGTGGCGGTGGCCCAGAAAAGTTGAAAATTCGGAACTTTCGGGCAATGTTGCCCGGTAAGAGCCAATCAAATTCATGTCTTGCTCTTTTTACCTCCCACGCGGAAACCAACACAACACCGAAATTTTGTTCCTAGTTCCGACACTTCAACATGAATGAGGAGAAACTGATAACAGCGGTCTGCAGTACCGCCATACGTTATTTAATCCTAAAAGCATAAATATTTATAGCTAGCTAAACTTATATGGCCTACATACATCTTATTTAATGTTTGTGTTGGTTAAAAGGCAATTTTGTATCGCATGGGTACGTTTGGAAAAACGTACCGGAGACAAGTAAATGGCCGCAATTGTAAAAAGCCTTCTGAGTTTGAGTTTGCGGTTCATGATTGAAGGAAACAATACTGCTAGCCAACTAATATTTATAATAAAGATTCTCAAAATCTATGATGAACTATTCGTTTACCATGCACAAATTTTGTAAGCACGTCGGAAGCATTTTTGAGGAAGCCATTCAAACGTGGGCAACGCCCACTGGGTGATTTAGTCGCCTAGTATCGCCCCCTGTTAGAATGCGGGGTAACAGTACACTGGACAAACACAATGACGAGCCTAGATGGGCTGAACGGCCCGTTCTCATCATTATGTATTCTCATGCTCTTTTGTTCAAGCCTCGTAATTTCTTCTTTAAAATTTTGTTTCAAATATTTTCCCGTTTTTCTCCCAATTTAGTAGCCAAGTACACCCTCTATTTGTTTTTGATTTGCCCTCCCCACACGAGCCTGCTGCTTGTCTCTACGAGTCAAGCCAATTCTCAGAGGGCAGTGAACACTGCCTCCTTCGAGACGGAATTCACCCACCCACGTTCTGGAGACACCATTACGCGCTTCTCAGCGAACTCAAGCCGGCTCCCCCTCCCCCTCCCCCAAATGCTGCCCCAGATCGGGGCTGACGACCAGGGCCGGTCTGGCAGAGATGGGTTTCGAACCGCGTCCCTGACAGGCAGCGCACACTTGTTTCGGACCAGCCAAATACAGTGCGTTTAATCCGATCATGCTATCCTGTATGCCCCCTTCAGCCTCGTCATTTAGCCGGTTTGTCAGCGCTTCCGTCACAGCACCCAATAGAAAGGCTTAATTAATCACTCATCATAAAAATAAGTTCTCTAAATTGATTCCAAATTGTGAATTAGGTATGCAAGTAAGCATGTAGACAGGAAAAGGAAGGACCAACATCAAACTCCTGCACAGAAAAGGACACACTGAATTCAAGAAAGATGGAAAAAAACTGAAAATAGGAAAGACAAGAAAGCGATCTCTCCTTTCCTACTTCTTGTGTTGCTCCCATCTAGAAACAGCTCTCGTTTGAGCAACGCAGGCTGCATTTCCAGACACTGACCAGGCTCACAGGAACTTACTGAATCACTAATTGACTTACAAATCAATTTAAAATGTTTTTAGCCATTGTTCAAAGTGGCCTATATGATGTTGAAAGTCAGAATCTACAATTCTAGAGAATGGTAGTTTTGGGGAAAAAATTAATACAAATGTAAAAAATTGATCTCCAAAGCTGAGACACAAACATGAACCCATATGATACCACATTGATCAACGGGGGGTGTCATTGTAAGTGTGTTTTGTGCACAATAAATGTGTAAGAGTATGACAAAAGGTGGAAAGGTCACTACACTACAAATATTCAATGCTAATCCCAATATTCAAAAATATTTTCTCCTTCCATTACACCCAAACCGTTTTTGTCACCGAGCACAGATGAACAAGGAGGCCATTTCAGTATATATGAGTTCCAGCACCGAGTTAAAGCTTAAAAAGTAAACCAGCCAAGTCTGAAGGCAGGACAAGGGCACGTCCGCTTCATTTACTTACACATTTTGAGTGCACCGATAAGTGCACTTACCAGTGCACTATGAGGTTTAGGGCCCTTAAGGGGACTGACACTTTATAAGTGGGGCACTAGTGAGGGCGTGAGGTGTGATTCAGAACAAAGAGGTGTCACATGTTGCCATGGACAAGGTTAGTAGGACAAGCATCCAAAACCCCAAGACCCCAGGCCAGCATCTACTTCTACAAAAATGCAGAGCTGTTAACCAATCAATGCAGCAGGCTGTGTAAGGGCAGGGGGAGGTTGGGCAACGTGAGGAAGTGGAGCCAATGGGAGCCCTGTGCAGGGAACTGGTGGGAGGGACTTACTGATGTATCCCGTAACAGAAGATGGGGTTTTGGGGCTGTGGAGCTTAATACCAGGAGGAACAGAAAGGGGCGCTAGAGACAGAGACAGACAGCGAGAGGAGAAGGAAAGGAAAGGGAGAGAGAGGGGGGGGACGTGGAAAGTAAGCAGGAAGAGAAAGGAAGATTGAAGAAAGGAAGTGCAAGACAGAGAGAGAGAGAACGAGGGAAAGATCAATATATATCTTTTAAGTTTTAGCCTCCATAAATCGAACAACACAGAGTTGAGTGGCTTTTCACGGATGTGATTGGTGAAGCCGCTTGATCGTGCCTGACTGCGCCTAATGAGGAATTCCCTGATTGATTGGTGTATCATGATAAGAAAGCCCTCCTACCAGCCTAGGGGTGGGGGTGGGGGGAGGGGAAACAGCTTCTCAGACTTGCCTCTATTTGATTGGGCGAGACATGAGCACGGATGCTTGCGATTGGTCAGACTCACCCTCCTGTGTGATGCAGATGGAACCGCTGCCCATTCCAACACGGAGAGCGTCCACTCCAGCATCGATGAGATTTTTCGCCTGGGCCGCCGTGACCACTGGGGGGAGAGAGAGAGAGAGAGAGAGAGAAAGTGTTGAAGCAGTACTTATATGTGGGGCAGTTGGGAAGGTGATGGTCACAAGTGTGGCTGAGTGGTGGAGGACAGAGTGACACTTGGGGGCGGCGGGGGAGTTGAGAATATAAAGGAGTGGTTGGGGCAGAGTGCGGGTGGGGGGCTCACCATTGCCCCCAATGACCTGGAGCAGAGGGTATTTCTCCTTGATATACTTGATCATGTTTATCTGGAAGATCGAGTTCCCCTGAGAAGAGTCCTGTATACAGAGAGAGAGAGGAGAGAGAGTTGTTGCGAGTCTGGAGAGAGAGGACACACACAGACACACACACAGCGCAGTCCGGACACACACACACACACACACACACACACAACACACACACACACACACACACACACACACACACACACACACAAGCACATCGCGCGGGCGAGCGGAACAGACGCCTACCAGCACCACCACGTCCACGCCGCTCTGCACCAGCAGGTCGAGGCGGTATCGGTCGTCGGTGTGTCCCGATGGCGGCGCCGCACAGCAGCTGCTTGCGCGGGTCCTTGGAGGCCAGCGGGAAGTCGCGGTTCTTCTTCAGGTCCGTGCGTGCGATGATGGACACCAGGCAGCCCTCCTCGTTCACGATGGGCAGCTTGCCTGCGGCGGAACGAGAGTGTCAGCGGAGCTGTGCCTGTGCCTACGGCGAAAGACGGTCTGTCGCTGTGACTCAGCGTGCGTCGCAACACAATCTCCTTTGCGCCAGACAGACAAAAAACTCATAATTTCTGTCAAAAATTGTTGCAATAAAAAAACGTCCTCCCACAGCATCTCTACAGCAGAACCTTCAGACTACAACACTCACTACAGGCTTTGAATAGTCTGACCATCTATAGTCATCACTGCATATACACACACACACACACACACACTTATTCAAGTTCATTAGGTTTACATGTATCATGACTGTATGTGGGTTTCTGAAAAATGGTCATGGAACCTGCGTGCTGATGTGATGGAAAAAAAAATCGAATTATACATTCTTTTGGTTTCTGTCAAAATATGAATTATACGGCGGGACAAAGCACGCTGCGCACTAAATGTGTATAACGCAAATGTCAATATGAAGAATTTTTTTTTACGGATAATGAAAACCTGAATGGACAGAAAGGCAACATCAACTTTGAATACAATTTGATACAGCCCCAAAAAAAGGTTAAAAAAACGACAACCCTCGATGGAGTGCAAAGCTTCGTCTATGGACACGTCTGCCTGCAGAAAAGCAGCAGGGTCCTGTTGGGACTGTCCTGCTAAAAGAGACCTTTGATCAATTTTGAGTCACATTTTTCAAAATGAACCCCTTGTCCCGCCCCTTCTCACCCTTCTTGCTCCGTTGTAGGATCTCATTGGCCTCTTTCAGAGTCACTCCAGCTGGGGCCACCACCAGATCCTCCAACTTAGTCATCACCTGAGAGAGAGAGGGGGGGAAGACACCAACTCAGTAACCTCTCCAGTGAAACAGGACACAGGCATATTTAGCATCGCCACAAATTTTACAATTCATTCATGAATGAATAAATCAGAGAGCAGAGACATTACATTACATTACAGGCATTTAGCAGACGCTCTTATCCAGAGCGACTTACAGTTTACATTTCTTTACAATCCATTTATACAGCTGGATATTTTACTGAAGCAATTCAGGTTAAGTACCTTGCTCAAGGGTACAACAGCAGTGTCCCACCTGCAATTGAACTTGCAACCTTAACGTTACAAGCCCAGCTCCCTAACCATTATACCACACTGCCTGACAGAATGACACGTGCGTCTACACTGCCGTAACCGATTATTTGGCCCTGCTGGCAGAGAGAAGCCTTGCTTTTGTATTAGGTGGCCTTTTCAGACGCAGGAGAAAATAACTTATCACCGTTTTCATGGGCAGACACACACACACACACACACACACACACACACACACACACACACACACACACACACACACAGCACACACACACACACACACACACAGCACACACAGCACACACAGCACACAGCTTCATGGGCAGCTCTACGTGGCTGGCCAATGTCAGAGAGACACAGACATTAACTGCATTTATATATCGCACAAATACTATTATATGTATAAATACACCGCTCTCCATATCCCTCCCATCCATCACCAGTACTCTTATTAGGACTACAATCCTTACTGCACACACTAAATGCTTAAAATGTAAATGTAAAATGTAAATGTACTACTTAGTATAGCAATCATCTCTTTACACTTTGTACACTGTAACCCTCTGCAAACTATTTGAACATATTTGAACATTTCATATTTATTTAGCTTTGGCAACACTGTATTTGGTCATAATAACGTAACGCACATTACGTAGCTAACGAGTTGGATCAGGTGCGCTGGTGGTGGAATTGAACAAGGGCTTAGGGCTGGCAGTGTAGTGTAATGGTTAGGGGAGCTGGGCTTGTAACTCAGAGGCTGCAGGTTCAATTCCCAGGTGGGGCACTGCCATTGTACCCTTGAGCAAGGTACTTAACCTGAATTGCTTCGGTAAAAAATATCCAGCTGTATAAATGGATTGTATGTAAAGAAGAGTAAAACTGTGTAAGTCGCTCTGGATAAGAGAGTCTGCTAAATGCCTAAAATGTAAATGTAAATGTCACAAACGTGTGGAGCGGCCGGTGGTCCCCGAGGAACCACTGCTCTATGACATCACTGCGCCTGCACCGGAGGCAGCCCGCGTCTTTTGCGCCCACCTCGCTCAGCGGCAGCTCGTGCTCCTCCTCCTTGAGGAAGTCGATGTCGCGGGATGAGATGATGCCCACCAGGCGGCCGCCCATGTGCCCGCTGTCCGTGATGGGGATCCCGCAGAAGCCGTGCCGGGCCTTGGCCTGGAACACGTCCTGCACGCGATCCCTGGGGCTCATCACCACCGGGTCCGTGATGAAGCCCTGCTCATACCGCTGGGGGACGGGCGGCACGGGACCGGAGGGGAGGAGATGGAGGGGAGGGGAGGGGAGGGGGGGGGGTGTCTATTAAGCTCTGATCCTCTAGAGGGAGACGCGCTGAAGCCACGGATGATGAGAGCGAGAGAGAGAATGAGAGAAGAAGAGAGAGAGCAACAGAGAATGAGAGCAAAGGAGAGAGAAGGCAAGAGAAGAAAAGAGAGAGAGAGAGAATGCATACAAGAGAACCCAAAAGAGCAGGCGAGAATAAGAAGAGAGGGAGAGAGGGAGAGAGCGCGGAAACGTTTGCGGCGGTGCTCGTCACTATACACGCGCAACACACAGGCGGCGCTACAGGAATGAGGGGAAACGTGGCAGCTGCTAATTTAGGTAGAGGAAAAACCATGAGAATCAGAGGTCAGTACACTGAGTGACAGTCCGAGAGAGAAGGAAAAAATGGGACAGAGGAAGACGGGGTGGGAATATGGAGAGAGGTTAAGGAAGGAGAATGGGTAGAAAAGGAAGGAGAGGGAGGGAGGGAGCTTACCTTGACCTTGCGGACTTCATTGGCCTGGAACTCAGGGGTGCAATTGTGATGGATGAACCCAATTCCTCCCGTGAGCTGAGAGAGAAAACAGACCAGACACAGACATCACTAACGGCGACGTGTGCACACGCGGGCCAGCAGGTCCACGTGCGCGTCACGACGCTGCCCCTTCTGTCAACAACCCTCCTCACCGCCATGGCGATGGCCATCCCCGACTCGGTGACCGTATCCATGGGCGACGACACCAGCGGGGTCTTCATGGTGATCTGTTTGGTGAGCGCGGAGGTCAGGTCCTACAGGAAGACCAGATCAGAGAAAAACCTGAGACTTGGATCTGAAGCTTTAACGGAACCGGGCCACAGCACACCACGTTGTCAACTTTGTGTCGTTTTACACGGCCTCGTTCCCAATTCTAAAACAAGATTGTAAAATGCTTGCCACTAAGGGGACGGTAATTGGCTGTACGCCCCAGGGAGGGGGGAGGGAAGCCGACATGAGGTTGATGCGTATAGGAGCGGGTCTGGAGTGCCGGAGTTACGGTCGACGGCTTGGCGAGGGCCGACGAAGCTTCACCTTTGTCACTGGGCTGCAGCTTCGAACTCACAATACGAGGGGGGGATTGGCATGAAAAATAGAGGGAGTAATTGGCTAATAAATAGGGATAAAATCGGATAAAATCGGAAAAACGAAATTCTTTAAGAATGTATAATGCAACCTGCATTTCCGGTCACATTTCCGGTCAGCTGCAGGACAGAGGGTCAGAGGTCACGCCCTGCAATGACACCACTAAAGAGGACCTGGTGTTAGAAGAGAGGATGTGCAGAAGAGCAGGGGACTATACTCACCACCTGGTCTGATGTGAAATCAATGTACCCAGGGAGAATGAGGAAGTCACTGGAGCAGAGAGGGGGAGAAGTCAGGATGTGCTCACACAAAGCATACGAAATAATATCCTCATAACACATAACATAACGACACGCACAGTGCACGTTATCACACAGACAAATCCTCACAACACAACAACAACGCCGCCATTTATTTGGCCCTTTCATTTATTCGCAGCGACGTGACGTTCTGTAGGGCTTAGCGCGCTCACGCTGGCACGCCGGGCGGCTGTACATCGATGTGTCCATATGTGGCGTCTGACTGTGGGGCATCGCGTATGTTAATATTAGCATGCGGCGCGTGCGGTCTCTGGGTCCGCGCGGGCGCACGAGCGCATGTGCGAGGCGTGTAGTGGAAGCGTGTGTCAGCGAGAGATCTGTGCGCGTGCGCGTGCGCGCGGACACACATTCCAAAAGAGCCTCGGGGATTCGTCTGACTTTGTGTTTTATTTTTATAACGTTACTAAGTCGCGAGCGATGTCGCCCCTGAAACGGCGTAGCGCCGTGCTCAGAGAAGGTACACAGTTACCGTCAATAGCTAGTCAACATTACAGAGCTGTAAACAAGCACTTCGTATTGTCAGCCTCTTTCCGTGACACAGACAGCTATATGTGTAGGGCCAAGTCATAGGTCGGATTTCGAATACGCTAACTGTTCTACTCAAGCTACACACGTCTAAGAATGTGCATAAGCGTGTTTCTCTGACAACGCTCGTTGAAACAAAGTGCTACTGGCAACGTAGCAACAGTTAGCTAGTTAACTTACTTGTAAGTGAGGCCATCTCCGCAATTGAACAGTTGTTGTCCGACCAGTCCATCTTCGGGCACATAGCCTATCTGCCCACTAATTAGGTAGTCCGCCATGGCACCGGGTCTCCGTCACTGTTCGCAATAACTCACCAACTGCGCTCGGTTTCCTCAAGTTAGGTAGCAACACTGCCAGACACCGAGAACTTTGTCCCTTGGCTGCAGCAACCACAGCGCGATTTGCCTGGGACCTGTCACTGTGTGTCACGCGCCCGTTCCGTTCTTTTTGCCCCTCTTCCTGTCTTCGTGAGCCAAGGGACACGGCTTCCAAACTGTCGAACGAAATGTCCGAATATTGTCTTGCTTTTAAGAACCTACCTACCCGGCGGTATCTCCCAGTTCTCTGCCCTTGTCCCAATTCTAACTGTCAACACGTGTTTCGCAAAGACCACCTTTTTCCGCTGGGATAACATGAACCTTGAAGACCTGTATTGCGTCATTTCCTTTCAAATCCCCTGTCCTAGAGTGCCCTATGTTGGCCGCAAGGGGGCAGTCTGACATCTGTCATTTGTCAGCTCTACGGTGCAGTGTGACCCGGAGAAGAGCTGTGTAGAGCATTAGCTCAGCTTAAGAATATCTAGGGCACATTGCGGTGCCTATATTAGGACCGTATTAGAGATCCAGACATGGGGTGTAGGCTCAGTATCTATGAACCCTGAGAATTGTGCTCATTCTGCTGACTTTTGACGGAGGATACATTAATAGAAGATATACTCCAATTTTGTCATATTTATATGTCTATATATACATATTTATACTATATTATGTCACAGCAAATAAGATATGCTACTATATCTCTGTTTATCAATGGGATTAATATTCCTCCAAAATATTAAGGTGCAAAACTTTGATAGAACCAAACACTAATTAAAAATATTATATATTTTTTATTACATCGTCGAAAGCTATCGTCACCTAGAACATTATTTCTGGAGGTGTTCAACCCTATTTAACCAATATCTAGGCTTGTGCACACTGGCCTGTGCCAGAAACAAGGTTTCACTGTGTACTGTGTATTGCTTGGAGAGGGTACATTATTTAAATATTTAAACAAAGTAGGTACGTCAGATGTATGCTCAAAGCTTTAGGTTAATTTAGGAAAAGGCTTATATTTGTAATTTGGAAATGTTTGTAGGTTGCTCAGACAGAGGATGCAGGGATGGAATTCCAAAGACGTCAGCGTTCAAGTAAATAAATCAAGAGCTGGAGCTTGGCCCAGGAATTGACACAAATTGGGGTGTGCTTAGATGCTTACGCACAGAGTGCCTAAAAGCACAGAAGAGAAATTGTGTCCTTCATCCTTGGAACCAACATGAAAGAGCAAAAGCAATAAAATCACACCATGACCGGAGAAAACAAAGACACAGCTTTATAATAAACATTCGACTGAAAACCTTTGACAGTCCAGCCAATATTTCTCCATGTCTCTATGCCAACGGTATTTTTTTTTACTTGCACATCCCCATATAAAAGCATGGCCAGCACTTTGATTAAAAACAAAATGAGGGAAAACCCTCTGCGTGGAATTTGGTTAACAATTTGGCCGGGGCAAAAACTAGTTTCAGTTTGCAACGTCAGTTTGCAGCAATCTCTTAAGAGAATAGTGAAGTTCTGAGCACCTTCGGGCCTACAAGTTAACCAAAACAAAAGCACTGGTGAGCACCAGACTCTGCTCTGCAGGAAACCCCTGATACAGCCAGCGAACAAACACCAGCTTGACAACAGTGTTTAATGACATCATCACAGCAACAACATTTAAACATCTCTCAATCTCAACGGTGAAAAATTGGGGAAACCGTGAACATAAATAACCACTTTCAGCATACCATCAGGCTGTGACACTATGCATTTGCCATTGAAAGACAGGCACAAGGCCTTACAGATGTGTTCTGGTAGCTGTTCCAATCAGATATGCAGAGCAGTGTTATGCAGTTTATTTTGCAGATCTTGTGCAGTTACGTACTCTGGCACTGTGTGGTTATGTGCCAAAATGTTTTGGCAACACTGGAAATGCAAATGAAACCCGGTCTGAATTTGAGAAAGACGAGACACAGAACACACACAGGACACGGTGCTCGTTTAAAAACGTTCTCTCAGTAACTCTATTTCTGTATTAATGTACAACCGTTGAAAATTACAATTTTTTTTTGTTTTTCCTTTTTTATCTTTTTTTTTTTTTTTTTAAATGATCCTACTCTATTAACAGCCATTTCTCCAAAAAAAGAACAATGCGCAGAAAAAATAAAAGGCCAGAAAAGTGGAGAGAAGATTAGACGAGGAAGGTTAGAATGTGCCTGGCTCTCAGTATGTGTCAGTCGCAGTCTATGTGTCCATTCCTTCCACTGTGTCTGTGTGTGTGTCTGTGTGTGTATGCATGCATGCGTGTGTGCACATACGTGTCAGCCTGTGGTAGTGAGTCTGTGTGCATGTATGTGTGTGTGTGTATATGTGTTTTTGTGCGCATGTATATGTTGGTGCGTGTGTTTGCGCACGTGTGTGTGCATGTACGTGTGGGTCTGTGTGTGTGTGTGTGTGTGTGTGTGCATGCATGTGTGTGCATGTACGTGTGTGTGTGTGTGTGTACGTGTGTGTGTGTGTGTGTGTGTGTGTGTGTGTGTGTGTGTGTGTGTGTGTGTGTATGTACGTGTGTGTGTGTGTGTGTGTGTGTATGTGTGTGTGTGTGTGTGTGTGTGTATGTACTTGTGTGTGTGTGTGTGGTGGTGTTGAGGGAGCATGATTGGGGAGGAGGGGTGGGGGACTAATGCGCTCGTGCCATTCGGAGACCCAAGCCTCCACACTCCAGCAGAGCGAGAGGAGAGAGAGAGGAGAGAGGAGAGAGAGAGAGGGGAGAGAGAGAGAGAGAGGGGGAGAGAGAGGGGAGAGAGAGAGAGAGAGAGAGAGGGGGAGAGAGGGGGAGAGAGAGAGGAGAGAGGAGAGAGAGAGGAGAGAGAGGGAGAGAGAGAGAGAGGGAGAGGAGAGAGAGGAGAGAGAGGACAGAGGGAGAGAGAGAGAGAGGGAGAGAGGGGAGAGAGAGAGGGGAGAGGGGAGAAAGGAGAGAGAGAGGACAGAGGGGAGAGAGAGGAAAGAGAGAGGGATGCAGCAAAGAGATGGAGGAAAGAGTGAAGAAGCTTCTGGGGCCAGTCAGAGCTGCAGAGACCGTTAACTCAGGTGTCGTGGAAATCCTTGAGCAGTGTGCGTCTCCTCTGCTCGGCAATGTGCATCTGATTCTCCAGATCCTGAAAGAGAAAGAGAGAGAGATGCTGCCATCAGCACAAAAAAAAGGTTGTTCTGTGTAGCTCAGTAGGTAGAGCATGGCGCTGACAACGCTTAGGTTGTGGGTTCGATTCCCACTGGGACCACATATACTGAAAAATGTATGCATTCACCACCGCAAGTCGCTTTGGATAAAAGCGTCTGCTAAATGGCACGTGTCATGTTATGTTGTCATGTTACACGTAAAACCCGTTCTTTCGCTTTATAAAACTCAGGGGAAAAATATGACCGCCTGGCCATCAAAGCAGGCAATTAAAAGAGCTGATCGGCAGGTAGAACAGGCTGTGCAACCCCTCCATTCTCAAATGAGGTTACCCATTTCCATACCAGCCCAACCGCAAGAGAGCAGCAGCGTGCTTGGGGAGGAAGTTGGCGTAGCGTGTGGGTGTCAGCGCAGTGTGTGGCTCTCTGTCACAGCCAGAGTGCAGAGGCCAGAGATCTACCCTGTTTGTTATCAAAAGCAGATGTTTACCAGGTTGTGAAATGAGGTGGGAAGTGACCTCCACAGCAGCAACTTATCGGTGTCTTAAGATGAAAGTCACGGGACAGAAAGTCATGTGACATGCAAAAAGTGTGCTCTCAAATGAGGCTGGCAGTGTTGTGTAATGGTTAGGGAGCTAGGCTTGTAACTCAGAGGTTGCAGGTTCAATTCCCAGGTGGGGGCACTGCCGTTGTACCCTTGAGCCAGGTACATAACCTGAATCGCTTCAGTAAAATATCCAGCTGTATAAATGGATTGTATGTAAAGAAATGTAAACTGTGTAAGTCGCTCTGGATAAGAGCGTCTGCTAAAATGCCTAAAATGTCAATGTTAAACATGTGCTCTTGTCCAGCAACCCCCCACACCCCCCTCACCCCCCTCACCCCTCGGTCGTTGGCGCTCAGCTCCCCTTCTCCGACTCCCCTCTCGTAGCTGTCCGCTCTCTCCACCTTCCAGGACAGGTTCTCGATCTCCGCCTCCAACTGTGCCTGCTGGTACTCAAACTGAGAGGGGTGGGGATGAGGAAGAGGAAGAGGGGACACAGTCAACACAGGCCGCTTCTGTGCAGGCGAGGAGCATTTTACACTGTGAGCTGCATGTTGCTACGATACACATCTTGTGCTCATATGGTTTCTACTGTGTCATACATTACATTACATTTTAGGCATTTTAGCAGACACTCTTATCCAGAGCGACTTACAGTTTACATTTCTTTACATACAATCCATTTATACAGCTGGATATTTTACTGAAGCAATTCAGGTTAAGTACCTTGCTCAAGGGTACAACGGCAGTGCCCCACCTGGGATCGAACCTGCAACCTTTGCGTTACAAGCCCAGTTCCTTAATCATTATGCCAACACTGCCGCCCACTGTCACCAGAACAACACGTATAGAGAACTGTTAGCTGCACAGATGCAGGGGTGTCCCAATGTGGATAAAACTAGTGTAGTGACTTATAATAGGCTTAATAACAGATAATGGGTTTTGCAGAGAAGTTTGCTCACACCCCTTAAAGACCAATTTTACACAAACAAACAGTACTCACCAGCTTCTTGCGGGGCCCAGACTCCATATAGTAAGCGTAGGGGTAGGTGTACTGCAGTGTGTAACGACACTGTGCACAGGAGAGAAGGATTTTAAACTATGCTCAATATTATTAGTGTGTGTGTGTGTGTGTGTGTGTGTGTGCATGTGTGTGTGAGTGCATACAGCATGGAAGTGTGAATGTGTGTGTACATTACACTACATTCATTTAGCAGACGCTCTTATCTACCGTCCATCCTTATGAAGAGAAACATACAAGTGTGAACAATAGGATTACAAGAGCAACAATAACTAAAGAGACTAGTACCAGTGCAACGAGAATTGATCAAATCAACTATCCTGTCAATTTGAGTAAACCATCCTGTTAAACTACAACCAACGTATCACACCCACATTAAACCAAATTCTAAGATACTGTCTAAGGAGCAATGCTAAGAAAATATGAGGGCTGGGGTCATGCAGTACAGATGTATGTGTGGTGTGTGTTTGTGTGTGTTAGAGACAGATAGAGCGCGTGTGTGTGTGTGTGTGCAGTGCGAGTGTGTGTGAGAGACAAAGAGAGCATGTGTGTGTACAGTGAGTGTGTGCGTGCAGTAAGTGTGTGTGAGAGAGAGAGAGAGAGAATGTGTGTGTGAAGTCCAAGTGCGTGTGTGAGAGAGCAAGCATGCGCGTGTGTGTGTGTGTGTGTGTGTGTGTGTGCGCAGTGTGAAGAGGAAAGGCGCGGATCAATGCAAAAGCACTCATACGTCATGCAGCCTGTTACAGCTCAGTTGTGTTAACGTATGTGCGGTAAGTGTGTGCGTGTGTGTGAGAGAGTGAGAGAGCAAGCGTGTGTGTGTGTGTGTGTGTGTGTGTGTTGTGTGTGTGTGTGTTTGATGCCCATTACCTTGGCCAGCAGCTTTGCAGCGTTCTGCATGTACTGCCAGTCGATCCAGGTGCCCAGGTTGTTCATCACTCTCTCCTGGATCTTCTCCTGGATGCGCTGGTAAGTCTGTGCCTCCAGCTGCAGGCTCTTATTGTGGTTCTCCCACTGCAGATAGACACACACACACAGTCACCATATGCCGCTGTGATGGACACACACAAACTGTACCCCACTGACACAGATTATGGTCTCATTATATCCCAAAATGGGCCGTTTTCACACAATTCTACTAGCCTCTTTCTTCTCAAGGGGCAGGAAGCATTTTAGACATGTATTTCTGTGTGTATGTGTGAATGTGTATGTCTTTTGCATGTGTGTGTGTGTGTGTGTGTGTATATGTATCTGTATGTCTGTTGCGTGTGTGCGTGTGCATGCTGACTGTTCCCCCACACTCACCCTCTCGAAGTAGAAGAGGTATTTCTTGAGTGCCTCTCTTGCTTGGGCCTGCTGGCTCTGATTAACAATGTCAGGGTTCTCCTTGTAGCGGCTGCACTCGTAGTACTCACTGCCATGGGTCTTCCAGTCCCCTAGGCACATCCAGCAGAAATCTGCACACACACACAACACGCACAGGCACACACACGGGAAGAGACATGTTAAATCAGAAACATGGATGCTGAGGCTTATTTCAATGAAACTGGACATATTTGTAATGTAATATTACAGTAATACAGTCAGGTCCATAAGTATTTGGACAATGACACAATTGATCATTTTGGCTCTGTATGCCAGCACAATGGATTTGAAATGAAACAATCAAGATGCTTTCAGTGTAGACTTTTATTTATTTAAGGGTTTTGTCAAAAATATTGTATGAACCATGTAGGAATTACAACCATTTTTATACATAGCCCCCCCATTTTTTGGGGCTCAAAAGTAATTGGACAAATGAACATAATCATAAATTAAACTGTCATTTTTAACACCTGGTTACAAATCCTTTGTAGTCAATGACTGCCTGAAGTCTGGAACCCATAGACATCACCAGACGCTGGGTTTCTTCCCTGGTGATGCTCTACCAGGCCTTTACTGCCGCTGTCTTCAGTTCCTGCTTGTTCTTGGGGCGTTTTGCCTTCAGCAAGTGAAATGCAAGCTCAATTGGATTCAGGTCAGGTGATTGACTTGGCCATTGCAGAACATTCCAGTTCTTTGAACATTCCAGTTCTTCCATTCTCCATACTCTTCTCTTCCCATCATTCTGGGTTGATCTATGTCTCATCTGTCCATAGGATGTTGTTCCAGAACTGTACAGGCTTTTTTAGATGTTTTTTTGGCAAACTCTAATCTGGTCTTCCTGTTGTTTTTGAGGCTTACCAATGGTTTACATCTTGCAGTAAACCTTCTGTATTTACTCTGGTGAAGTCTTCTCTTGATTGTTGACTTTGACACGGATACGCCTACCTCCTGGAGGGTGTTCTTGATCTGGCCAACTGTTGTGAAAGGGTTTTTCTTCACCAGGGAAATAATTATTCTGTCATCCACCACAGTTGTTTTCCGTGGTCTGCCAGGCCTTTTGGTGTTCCTGAGCTCACCAGTGCGTTCCTTCTTTTTAAGAATGTACCAAATAGTTGATTTGGTCACACCTATTGTTTTTGCTACCTCTCTGATGGGTTTGTTTAGATTTTTCAGCCTAATGATGGCTTGCTTCACTGGCAGTGACAGCTCTTTGGACTTCATATTGAGAGTTAACAGCAAGATTCCAAATGCAAATGCCACACTTGAAATCAACTCTAGACCTTTTATCTGCTTACTTGTAAATGAAATAATGAGGGAATAACACACACCTGGCCATGGAGCAGCTGAGCAGCCAATTGTCCAATTACATTTGGTCCCTTAAAAAGGGGGGGGGACCACATAAAAAGTGCTGTAATTCCTACACCGTTCACCCGACTTGGATGTAAATACCCTCAAATTAAAGCTGAAAGTCTGCACTTTGAGCTCATATTTAATTTCACCTCCAATATGCTGTGGTAGACAGCTAAAATAACAATCACTTTGTCAATGTCCAAATATTTATGGACCTGACTGTATGTAATAAGCATCAGCATATTGCAATATTAGTAATCTCTCAACTGGGTTTCCGATAAAAAATAGTTTCCCCCACACCCCCCCACAATATATATATATATATGCACACACGTTCTCTGGGTTTTTAAGAACAGTAAAGGTGGCTGCTCACCATGCTTGCACTTGGAGCATTGCTGAAAAGAGAGAGAGAGAGAGAGAGAGAGAGAGAGAGAGAGAGAGAGAGAGAGAGAGGGGAGAGAGAGAGAGAGGGAGAGACAGAAGAGTCAGGGGCACACAGCAGAATCTCACAGCTACACTGGACCTCTCGGTCTGTACTGTACCACCACCAGGGCAAGCGCTCGCCGCTTCCTGCCCTCCCCCCTTATCGCTGAGCAACGTCAGCTCCAATCAGAAGGTCATTCCATCGTCAGCATTCGACTCACGCAGCAGAACCGGCAGTGCCAAACAACCACGGCCCGAGGCAGAGCGCGATACCGTGTGGAGCCTGGGGAGGCGCTGTGACCCCAGGCCTGCCTGTGACAAGACTGCACCGGCGGCAACGTCTCTGTGGGTCTGAAACGGCGACGCCCCAGACGGCAGGCCACAGTGCGGCGGCTCAGTCCAGCCTCCCAACGTCACGCGGCGCGACGATGAGGCCTGGGCACTGGCATGTACCTCACGACACGATGCGCATCTCGACACGAGGGTCGCGACACAGCTACTAGAGAAAGTCCTTCAACTGCTGAAAACGACATTCCTTTTCCAAGGCATCGTTTTAAAAACGTTTTAACATTTGAACATGCGCACATTAAAAAATATCTATCACTCTGTTGATACTCAACTGTATCGACATATTAGCACAGCCCTATGAGGAGGTGATGCGGTTTTCACACAAGTCAAACTCACTTCAGTCGGACGAAACAGACGAGGAGATGATTTAGTCAACTTCCAAAATGCATAATACATGTTTTTAGTTTATATTATAGTTTTATTAACTACATAAATACATTGGTAATATATATGTTTAATGAAGGACAAGAAGATAAGTTTCATATCTTAAAGAGAATAATTCTGAAGAGAATTGAGACCGGCGGGACTGAAGTACTTCTTCACACTGACAGATACGAATATCTGGAATAATTTGATTTCATCTATATCTTTTTAATATCTCGTTTTCCCCCAAAAATATATAATAATAATCCAACTCAAAATACTATTGACATGGATGAAAAATGAATGAATTTTTCTCCCTGCAATGAATACCAGACAGAGCAGGCTCTGCTGGACCAGAGACAGGCAGAACGTCTGCATGGGCAGGAAGGCCGTTCACTCACCATGTGGTTGCAGCCTCCATTCTTCTCAATGCAGATATTGCACTTAGGACACTGAAACCAGAGAACAGGAGTGTTACTGCGTTGTGTGCCTGCTTGCATGTGTGTGTGTGTGTGTGTGTGTGTGTGTGTGTGTGTGACGGTCTCTGTGTAGATCAACCCATTCCCCTCTCTCTCTCACATCTTTAGTGTGCGCGCTGATGTAGTTTGCCGTCTCGGAGTCATCGGCGCATTTGGTCAGCCACTTCCGTATGGTTCCACAGTCCGTAGGAGCGTGGTACATCTGCCGACACTTGAAACTGAGAGTGGGGTGAAGAGGGAAGGCGTGGATCAATGCAAAAGCACTCATAAGTCATGCAGTCTGTTACAGCTCAGTTGTGTTTATGTGTGGTAAGTGTGCACGCGTGTGTGTGCGTATGTTTGCAAATATGTATCAGGGGTGTGAACGTTTGAAAGTTAAACCATTTAAACAAAATGGGGATCCTAATATTAAGAAGAATAAAAACCCTAACTGGAAAACGATGCTTTTTTTTTTTTTGGCAAAATTGCAATTACAGCAGTTATCGCAAAACTACCACTAAAAGGCCCAGGTCATCATAAAGGGAAAAGCTCAAATTAAATACCTTACACAACGATGCTGTGTAATAAACATTCAAATGATTAGCCACGGCCGTAAATGCCATCATATGATGCGTTCTATTACTGCTTTAATGCGGAACTGGAACATTTTCGGAAGTTGTGGTTTTTTTATTAGAAAAATGCATTCTAACTCATTGCGATCTTAAAAAATACAAAGCGAGTACACAGTTACATTTGTTTAAAATTGCATGAAATGAGACATGGGCGCCTCTATATTGTTTGAAGCAGAGTTATGACGTCAGAGGAATTATTGTGTGCCCTGAGTTAATATGCTGTCAGACGCAGACGACACGGCATCGGCAGGGAAACCGGCTGAACGGATCAGTATGCAATGTCCTGCTGCAATGAAGCGTGTCAATCCACCTATCGGCAGTATGCCCGCGCTTGCGACACTCACAGAACCAGAACCAGATTGTGTTTCTAAATTTAAGTTTGAGGACTCTGGGCGTCTCATCCAATTGAAATCAAACCCAGGGGCGATTCTGGGATTTGACCTTTAGCTCCCCCTTATGAGAATGTGAATGTTTTTATGCATGTGTGTACACATAAAAAGCACAAGCCTACATTTTTATATTAATTTACTCTCTATCTGTGGTATTTTTTTAAATAGATATTAAGTAAAAATGTTTTCATGAAAAGAATGACTAAACATTTTCAGGGGGTCTGAGATGAAAGACAGGGAGGCTAAAGCCCCCCTAAATAGCGTCTAAAATCGCCACTGATCAAACCAACTAAAACCAGAACTCGTTCTGATCATTTTTGATTTCAATAGGTAGTCGCAGGCACTCGAAGCTGCTCGTAAAATCGTTTCTCGTGTTTTAAAGTGCACTTCCAGTTTCCGATTACGAGAATGAGCCCTTTTTAATGGAAGTGCCAATAAAAAATAAAAATAAATAAATAAAATGCTCAACAGTTGCACTTTACTGTTTATTAAACGTTTTCATGTTAATCAGTGATAGTGTTTTTGTCTCATAATATGAAATGACAGTATACAGATGACTTTGCAGTAAACAGAACCTCATTGCCCCCTAGCGGTCATGTGCAATAGGACCATTTTCAGCTTTGAGAATTCACATGGAATTTTATGAAATTTAACGGAAAACTGATCAAAAAATGATGTTCAAACGTTTACATCCCTAATATATATGTGTATGTTAGTGTGTGTTGGTGTGAGAGTGTGTGTGGGTATATGCATGTGTGCATGTGAGTGTGTATGTGCATATATACACACACATACAGTAGGGTCCATACTTTTGGACCCCACCCTACCCTACTGTATGTGTGTGTATATATATATATATATATATATATATATATATATATATATATATATATATGCACATAGACTCACATATATATAAAATATATACACACACACGTGTGTCTGTGCGTACACGTGCGTGCGTTTGTGTATGTGTGCATGTGTGTGCTTATGTGTGCGTATGTGTGCGCCCGTATGTGCGTGTGTATGCATGCGTGCGCCAGCGTGTCTGTGCGTATGTGTGCATGCGTGTGCGTGTGCATGTGTGTGTGTGCGTATGTGTGTGCATGTGTGTGTGCGTATGTGTGTGTATGCGTGTGTGCGCCAGCGTGTCTGTGCATATGTGTGTGTGTATGCGTGCGTGCGCCAGCGTGTCTGTGCATGTGTGTGCGTATGTGTGTGCGTGTGCGTGCGTGCGTGTGTGTGCGTGCGTGCGTGTGCGTATGCGTGAGTGTACATTGCCTCGCTCACCAGAAGACCTCGCTGCAGCGGCTGCACTGTACCCTGCGCGCTCGCGGCTCCTGCACCTGAATGACGATGGGACAGTCTGCCCCAGGGCACAGCTGCAGCTGGAAGTGACTCTGACACAGAGAGCAGAGCCGTTACAGAACGGTTTACAGCGCTCACTCAGGAGCTTAACAAGACACTAGACTACAACGTCAGATCATGCACACCGTTGGGCTAATTAAATCATTAAGAGCTGAAGTTGGCACGAAATCCAGAAATGTACACAGACACAGACACGGGGGTGAACACACCTCCACATAGTCTCTGAAGAGGTAGCGTCTGTATTTCTCCTTCAGCTCCTCGCCAGGGAGCAGCGGGAGCACAAAGTCCTCTGGCAGCTGGAGGGAACAGTCCTGAGCCATACACGAGACGCCTGCACAAAACACACACACACACGCACGCACACACACACGCACACACACATACATACATACATACATACATACATACATACATACACGCACACACGTACACACCACACACAACACACACAACACACACAGGTGGACCCACCAGCGTTATACACTGTACAATTATGATGACTTTACATGAGAACGTAAGCGTACATAATGACGAGAACAGGCTGTTCAGCCCATCTAGGCTCGTCATTTATCTGCAGTCTAGAGAATATCCCAGTACGACATCCAGCCTGAAATTGAATACCCAAAATGTCTCTGCCTCTACGACATGACCTGGCAAGCTGTTCCACGCACTGACGACTCATTGTGTAAAGGAATACTCCCTGATAGCAGTTGTGAATAGTGGAGGGAGACCTCCCTTTCAGCTCACTCCAGAAACAGGCTGTGTTTGGGCTACAGTAGTGACGATTAGTGAGATTCATAACCATCGAGTGCACCGCGATTACAGCAAGGGATATGGTAACCTTTGAAACTTAAAAACAAACGAATATCTGTAATGTTCGCATTAAACCTACTGTGAGCCGTACAGAACATATTAACTGAGCAGATACTGGCGCCTAACAATGTTTCTCCTCATTTAGGCAACACAGAAATGTAATTAAATAAAAACTGAAATGTCATTCTGTAATCGGTTGTTTATTCGGGAACACTGACAGTCATTCATCGCTCTGACCTTCTGTGAGACATGGTCGGTGATTAAATGTTAGGGACTGCCTGCGTCGCTCTCTGATTTGGAGCACTGTGTTTTTAAGTAAGTAAGTAAGTAAGACTTTATTTATATAGCACCTTTCATACAACAATTGCAGTTCAAAGTGCTTTACACAGAATGCGTAATCAGAGAAGATTAAAATATATATAGTGCAAGATCAATTTAGTAGTGCAAGTCAGAGTTAATCAAAAGCTTTGGTAAAAAGATAGGTTTTAAGTTGTCTTTTGAAAATGTCTAGTGTGTTGGCTTCCCTGATATTTATGGGTAATGTGTTCCATAATTTTGGGGCGTAGTTGACAAAGGCCGCATCACCAACCTTCTTATGACAGTTTCTGGTGATCTCTAATAGACCTGCATCTGATGATCTCAGTGTTCTAGCTGGTGTGTAATTTGTAAGAGATTTAGCCATGTAGTTAGGTCCTTGTCCAAAGGACAAAATGTAGTCACGCGGTTCCTTTCCAAACCAACTCCCTAACTCTGTTGTACATGACTACCTCACATAAGTAGTGGCATCTTTACATAAATAAGTTCAGCACAGTCTTTTCACCTTTTACCTGTTTCTTGGAAGAAGTGTATCATTTTACAAGTGTGACAAAAAAACAAAAGGGGTTTTTTGTGCATCTGCACCCTATACGTGAGACACCAGGACATGCTCGACGGTTGTGAAATCCCCCTCGTCTCCGATCAGACAGCTTCAGCTCCAACCCCCTCCAGTAAGGCCCACAGTACTCACCCACTCCCACCCCGTCCTTGACAAGCACAGTGCAGTGCTGCTCCCAGCATGATTTGCAGAAGGAGTGCTGGCAGGGCAGGGAGAGCAGAGCATCCTTCCTCACCAGCTGCAGACAAACCCCACACTGCAGGGTCTGAGGGGAGGCCTTGGGGGAGACACACATATGAATCAATCAATCAATCAATCAATCGATCAATCAAACACACACACACACACACACACACACACACACACACACACACACACACACACACACACACACACACACACACACACACACACACATCAAACACAAACATTCGGCCACACAAATGAGCACACACGCATATGAAATGCACGCACGCACGCACATATACATATAAAAACCACAGTCCTTATATTGAAATATAAATTCATGGTGCAAACGTTCAATACTAGTACTCACTGTCACAGTTCTGCAGGTGCTGGGCTGAACCTGGGCATCACAAAGCAGCTGAGAGGAACTGGACTTGTATCTGGAACCCAAAATAGATCAGCTTCCATCTGTGTAGCAGGTGTGCGTGTGTACGTGTGAATGTGTGCTGTGTGTGTGTGTGTGTGTGTGTGTGTGTGTGTGTGTGTGTGTGTGTGTGTGTGTGTGACATTACCTGTCCAGTATTACCGACACCTGCCAGTGAAAATGGACCAGGATCAGCTTCACAACAGCAGGCAGAACCTAGAGAGAGAAGGGAAAAAAAAAAAAAAAGTATGAAACACTACAGCCACCTTCCCACAATCATCCCAGATGAGAATCACAACATTTTGAGTGGAATAAAACTAATGTCCACATACAGGAGGTGAGCCAATGCGAGTTCTTTACAGCTCAGTCAGATATAAGTGGTGCTTTTAGACTAATTAAGTCAGTTTGTCACTTTAGCGTCTCAATTCAGGATACCAGCTGCGTGCTCTATCATTCACCATCCCACTCTATCCATCTGCCTCCTTTATCCTCAGTTCCTTATCCTTTTCCACCATCCATCACACCCATTCTCACCTTCAGAGTGCTGGCCACACTGTTAACCTCTTCTGTCAGGACTCTCTGGCTCTCCTTGTAAGAGAGGCAGGTGAACTGGTACTCCTCGGGATCAAAGGCGTCAGCCCCCTGCTGCTCCACGTCACTGGCCACACCCTCGTAGTAGTCCGCAATGTCGCCCTGGTCCTCCTCGTCTCCCCCATCATCATCATCCTCCTCCTCCTCAGAGTTGGGGCCGAAGTCATCCTCGTTGCTGTCGGAGGCCTGGCTGTTCATGTCCACGGACATTCCCTGGAGCACACCTTCACTGGCACCCTCCACCGATCTGCGCTCAGGAAACTACAACTCCCAGAAGCCTCTGCTCAGCAGCAGCGGAAAAAGCAGAAGAAGTCACACTGCCAGTCACTCATGAGGTACTCTTGGGTTGGGTAGGCTGAGAAGAGATAAATACCTGCCAGGGAAAGAGAGAAGGGAGGAAGAGAGGTATAGAACAAAAAGAACGAGGGGTGCAGAGGGGGAGACAATGAAGGGGGGGGAACAGAACAATGTAACGTTAAGAATAACTATCATTGAGAATTAGAAAACAATCAGAACATATCAAATGTCAAGGTGTAAGGGCGTCACTGAGCAAACTGTGATCCTGTATGAGCTCAGAGCCCTGTATGAGGCACCCACGTGTCAGCACAGATAAAAGAACTCAAATAAAATCCAAAGTAACAGATAACATAGGGTACCGCTCAAAAGCAATTCAATAACCTGAACCACCGACCGCAAACAGAAAAGGTATACTACTGAATACAATGTAACAGACGGCAAGATAAACGTAACAAACACAGTGCACAAAGGACACCAATACGTATATTGAAATTCGAATTAAATTCAACAACAATAACCAACCACGAGTGGCATGACTGGCTGGCAACTGAGCAGAAAGCAAACCAAACTACAATCCACACTGCGACTTCTGACTGTGATCAGAAAGATCAGCCGCACACAAAAGTTATTTACGTAACGCTTAAATGCTTAACAACAGATGTATTATCGGAGTCGAGCAGGTCAGAAAAGGCAAGACAGCAGCCACATGACTGACACTGGCATGGAAAGCTATCAATAAATCCCGCTAAGTAATAAATAGATACACAAAACCATCTCGTACCTTAGAAGTTGGGTTTAGTATGGCCACTGATTTTAGTGTGGATACCACTAGTTTGTCGAGTTATGACAAAGGGGTTGTGACTTGCACAGAGAATGTAACCTGGGAACCAGTGCCCAGTTATCACACAGGCCCGGGCCAGTGGGTGCCATCGACCCACGACACCCTGCCTCGCATTCCGTTCGCTGCTAAAAATAACCACATGCGCATGGTAACATGCGATATTACCGCTAACTGGGTGATAACGGTCCAACTCCACAGATAACTAACGTTAGCTGGCAAGGGCGAACTGTTACCCAACGAACGTTAGCTAGCACTAGCTTACAACGGCGAAGACGGCTTCTGCCAATGACGGTTGTTCGGTCTGTTTGTTAGCTAGCTAATGTTCGCGTAGCTAGCTACCTAGCTCGCTATCGCAGTTAATGCACCACAGTATCAACCCAACTCTAGAGCTAGCAATGAATAGCAGAAACCCAGCTACCTAGCGAACAGGAAATTAAACCGTCAGCAATTCGATTTCTTCACATTTTCACCCCTGGCGAAAGAGAATATGGCAGGCTTTGTTCCACCCTCCGCCGTTTCGCCGCTACGAGCCGTAACCTCTGCCCCCCCGACACAGCGAACGCCTCTGACTCCGGCCCAGGGATGCACATGTAAACAAGGCCCCGCGAGTCTGACAACGACCTCCGCACGCTTCGTCGGAGGCGCCTCCCTTCCCAGTCCGACAGCCCCTCTTCACTCACCTCCAGGGCAGTAACGAGCCGCTTCGCTGCGCGCTACCAGGATGACTGCACAAACTCGCGATCAGTTCGGTTCGGCTTACCGAGAGTCTCAGCAAGAAGGAAGACAGGAACTACGGGGGGATTCGTACGCTACGTCACTTCCGTCTCCGATCGAGGCGGACTTTTCGGTTTCGTCCCTCCCGTGGGTATTTTCTGCCCTGAAGAGCCGATCCAGGATCAGCTTATTCAACCTTAATCGCAACCGCTGAAGTAACAAGATTAAACCGATTCGGGGTCAACGCCTGTGGATAGAGCCTACGCACACATATTATTGTCAGAAGGCGTGCGTAAAACAGCTAGTTAAGTTAGTTAACGTTAACTGTACAGTTTTGATCACAATGTGGGACGTAATGACAGATTATTACCCGGAAAGTCTTGTTCTAACGTTATATTTCAACCATCTTTGTCCACATCATGTTCCTAAATTCCAAGTGGCTTTTACCTTCACCAATGCTGATGTCCTTTTATTCCCAGAAGATTACGCATACTATTTTAACGAATTAGATGTGTGTGGACGCGCAGTCATGAAAGGGCACCGTACTGGGTTTTTCTCTGAAAACAATGACGTTAACAATCATGGACAAACGTAAACATATCCATTAGGACCCATGGCAAAGAATTGGGTGTTCCCTGGCGTCCTGGTCAAAATGATTCATTGCGCATCCCAAGCACACACTATGTGGTTATGTTGACCAGAGATGTGTATTAAATAAATAGCAAATAGGCTAACAAAACAATCCTTACAACACAACCTCAAAAAAACGTTTTCTGGATTTGAAAGCCAGGGGGGGAACCTAACGTTTTGGGAGCAAATGCATTTAAAAGTTAACAAGACAGCAGTGTAGTGTAATGGTTAGGGAACTGGACTTGTAACTGAGAGGTTGCAACTGGTTCAATTCCCAGGTGGAGCACTGCTGTTGTACCCTTGAGCAAGGTACTTAACCTGAATTGCTTCAGTAAAATATCCAGCTGTATAAATGGATTGTATGTAAACTGTGTAAGTCGCTCTGGATAAGAGCGTCTGCTAAAATGTAAATGTAACATGCATTTAAAAATCTGCTTTATTTTCTCTCAAATTAATTGCCAGTTAAAACATTAGTTCATTAATCGGATTGATCAATAGATTCATTGTTACAGCCCTAATATATAGGTAACTACCAAAATAAAGGAAACACCAACAAAGTGTCTTAATAGGGTGTCACAAGCCACCAGAAAAGCTTCAATGCGCCTTGGCATGGATGTGTCTGGAATGGTATGGCAGCATGCAACACCATTCTTCCACGAGAAATTCCATCATTTGTTTTTGTTGATGGTGGTGGAAAACACTGCCTCAGGCGACACTCAAGAATCTCCCATAAGTGTTCAATTAGGTTAAGATCTGGTGACTGAGGCCTCCCGCGTGCTCCAGTGGTTACAACATTCAACATTCAAGCGATTGGCTGTCCGCCCCAGGGAGGGGGGAGGGAAGCCGACAGGAAGGGATAAAATCAGAAACAAATTCTTAAAATAAAAAAATTAAATTAAAAGATCTGGTGACTGAGACAGCCATGTCATATGCTTTACATAATTTCCATGCTCATCAAACCATTCAGTGACCACTCGTGCCCTGCGGATGGGGGCATTGTCATCAGGATATAAATGCTTCCCCATAGGATGAAGGTGATCACTCAGAATGGCTTTGCATTTATTGCTGTTCACCTTGCCCTCTAAGGGGTTGAGTGGCTTTAAACCATTTCAGAAAAATGCACCCCACACATTAAAAGCCACCAGAACCCTTCATTTACTTGCGTTTCCTTTATTTTGGTATATATAGTAGCCTTTTCATTATTAGTAATTCAATGTGATCTTGTTTTTATTAATAGAATTCAACCACATCAATAAAAATATCTTAAAAACATTAAATGGTAGTTTTGCGATTGTAATGGTTTTTGAAGGCACAGCGAATCCCTGCTTGTGTTGACTACGCAAGAATACATTACTGTTGCTCTGATGCTGTAGCAAACGCGCCACAATCTTACAGCAAATCAAGTCCGTTTTCAGGTTCCAAAGCAATTTTGTTTAATCACGAATCATTAACAAAAATATTTTGAATCAATACAAAAACAGTCCACTTATTCGTCTGAAGGAGAGAGGGGGCAGTTTGATTAGGGGTATGGGGGGAGATGAGTGAGCAGAGGTGATAATTTTTTTGGGGGGGTAGGTGAGTGAGGGAGACAGGCAGTTGGTGATGGAGGGGGACAGTACAGCAGTGCTTGAAAAAGTACTTTGAACAGAACTCCTTATTTCACAGTACAGTACAAGGTACAGTGTGTGTGCAATAGGTCTATGCGTTTGCGTTCTTGTGCACATTTCACACTTTCTCAAAGGGGAAGAGATTTTTCTGCAGGGCCCGTTTCTCCCGTTTGGTTGTCAAATTGGCCTCCCCCTCTTCCTGTCGGTTCTGGGGCCATGAGCTTGCCAGGGTCATGGCAGCGGGGTCCACCCCCTCATTGTCCTCCTCGCCCGAGGACAGGCCCTTCTCCCCCTCATTGGCCAGCGATGGCTCTGGCCCCTGCCTCCCATAGCGGCGCTGCAGTCGCTCCCGGATCAACAGCCCTTTCACCAGCAGGGTCCAGTGGTCCACAGCCCTTTTCTCTCGCTTCTGCAACACCCAGAGAACTGTGTCACACACACATCCATCCATCCATACATACACTATACACACCCAGAGCACTGTCACACACACACACCCATACCATCCATCCATACATACACTATGTCACACACACACACCCATACATACACTATACACACCCAGAGCACTGTCACACACACACACCCATACATACACTATACACACCCAGAGCACTGTCACACACACACACCCATACATACACTATACACACCCAGAGCACTGTCACACACACACACCCATACATACACTATACACACCCAGAGCACTATCACACACTCACACCCATACATACAATGCTCTGAGTGTGTATAGTGTATGTAAGGGTGTGTGTGTGTGTGTGTGTGTGTGTGTGATGTGTGTATAGTGTATCACATGCACTATTCACACCCAGAGCACTGTGTCACACACACACATCAATCCATACATACTGTAGAGAGCACTGCATAAGTCTCTCTCTCTCACACACCAACACTCACCTCTCTCTCTTTCTTCTGCAGGATATCTTGCTCATTCTCCCAAGCTGCTTGTAGCACCTCTTGATACTCCTCACAGACAACGTAGCCATCAGTGCTGGAAGACACACACACAGACACACCATCAGGTAATCAGATAAACACACACACACACACAGACACACACACACACAGACACAGACACACACACACACACACACACACAGAAAGGTAATGCTAGGTATGATGCACACTGCACAGATACAGCCTAGCCAAAAGGCACAATGATGAATTGCTTAACCTATTGTGGGCCTAGAGCTTTTAATGAGCTTCAGGAGACCTTCAAACTGGACTCTGTGGTCTCTATAGGAACTTTTAAAAATATGCTTAAGGATATAGTTAGTGGTATGTGAGTGTTTCTAAATTTATCGTAACTATTGTAATTACTACTATTGTAACACTAGTTTCTTCTTATTATTGTTATTTTGTATGATGCTTTCATCTATTTTTATTGTCCTTGTCTTGTTTGTTTATGTGTAATTTATATAATTGTTTTGTAATCAGGGCACCATTGTAAATGAGACCTTGGTCTCAATGGGCTCCCCTGGCTAAATAAAGCTAAAATAAAAAAATAAAAATAAAAACCCAATACAAAGAATCAAGGAGACCAAGGACTTCTCCACTGTTGCTGGTGGCAGTGAGGGAAAGTGGGGACGCCACCAGGCGGTATGGGATACTCATATGGGATGGGATACTCATTCATATTGTATGCTTATGCCTTATGCTTGGCCCCCCTTAATTTCAGCTGTCAGCAATATTTGCATATGTTACAGGAACACTGACAGAGCTGCGGTTTCATGGTCACAGTAGCCAGACTGAAAACTACCATCCACTGTCCCAGGCCACTGGAGGCCTGCAGGGAGGCCGTTTCTGGAGTAAGCCTGCATGTCCCCGGGGGTCTGCCCTGACTGGCAACTCCTTTTCTGCGTGGAGAGGGTGACCGGGAGGGTGCCTTGCTGAGGAGTGCGACTGGCACGGCAATGGGAGGGGTGGGGGAAATGGCTGCCTAGGCAACCACATTCCCCTCAGGCTCATCAGGTGATGGGATTTTTAAAAAAAGGGCAGGCCAGACTTTTGTGGAGCGCTCTCAGCTGCCTGCTCTCCAGGGGGATGTCCAGGATCAGTTAATCTCGAGAGGCTCGAGAGCAGACCTTTCCACAATAGGAAGCACAGAAAGGGAAGAGCGGAAAGACACGTGAATTTGTGTACTTTAGAATGGATTCAGAATGGATTCAGAACTGATTAAGATGCCAATCTCGCCTAGTTTCCATATATATCTTTGTTATTTTAGTTGTACAGTAGATAGGAGAAGTTCATTCATTCAGATATTCAGTTTGTACACTTTGATCTGTTATTATTATTATTGGTTTTTTTAATCACTTTCTCATCTGAGTCCCTACCGATATCTTATCTGTGGTCAAAGTCAACCCCCTGGTTTCCCCACAATGAAGTGGCATGTGTGCGTGTATGTATGTATGTGTGTTTGCGTGTGTGTGTATATGTATGTATGAATGTGTGTGTGTGTATATGTATGTATGTATGCATGCATGCATGCATGTATGTGTGTATGTGTGTGTGTGTGTGTGCATGTATGTATGTGTGTGTGTGTGTGTGTGTGTGTGTGTGTGTGTGTGTGTGTGTGTGTGTGTGTGTGTGTGTGTGAGTGTGTGTGTGTGTGTGTGTGTGCGTGCACATGCATGAATTACGAAGGTGGGCTTACACAGGGTGGGAGAAGCCACAGTGAAAGTCAAATCCTGTGACGGCAGACGCACAGTCGATGTCAAGCTTGCGGGCGACTCGGTGCAGGCTGGGCAAACGCACATGGACACAGCCCACGGGCAGCATGCACGGCCGAAACAGGTACACATTCCCATAATCATTACGAGGCACCTGGAACACAAGCACAACCACATGTCAGACTCAGTACTTACAACACTCTTGTCACGCCAACACACGTCAAATTTAACATATATACCAGCAACAATACACCCATACCACGCACACGCACACACATCACGCACACTGAAATACAGAACCTGTCATGTGACAGGGTAAGGACCTTTCCATCCATAGCTATCGGGGGCTGATACTCCTCTGTCTGCCATTCTCCAAACAGCCCCAGGTCATCTCTGTCCTTCTGTTCTGCTCCCTGCCTCGCCTTCCTCGCCCGATTGGAGAACCCCTTCACCATCTGAGAGAAACACTGATGATATTACTACCCCCAAAATGGATCCATCACGAGCACACAATAACAATTGCAATCAAGTAAATTAGCAGACGCTCTTATCCAGAGCGCTTACAATAACCGCGGTGAGACCGCGCATCACATTAATCGTTGGTACAACTTCTTTACAAAAATAGCGGTCTCTTTTTTTTTTAATGTAAAAAATTATTATTATTTTTTTTCCAATTTGGTAGCCAATTACCTGCTGTGCTTAGTTCAATCCCCTTCCCTCATAGTTTGCTGCCGTAGTCCTGTGACCGGCAGTGACAAGGCGTAGCGCTGCCTCCTCCGAGACAGCACTCGTTGTGCCGTCGACTGTAATTCCGGTACCCCAGAACCACTCCTGTGCGCAGCAAACTGTGTGTGTGTTGGCTTCCCTCCCCCCTCCCTGGGGCAGACAGCCAATTGCCGCCCCGATGGCACTCCTGGCCAGAGCCGACTCTGGCGCAATGGGGAATCGAACCCCGGGCGCCGTGGCCAGCGTCGGACGTTGAAACCACTAGACCACACGGGAGGCCCCAATAGCGGTCTCTTTTTAATTGATTTCTTTTCGACATTTATTTGAAAGGAGATACAGTGGGGAAAATAAGTATTTCACCCCCTGCTGATTTTGTGAGTTTGCCCCCTTACAAAGAAAGGAACGGAACGGTCGGTCTATAAATTTCATGGTAGGTTCATCTTAACAGTGAGAGACAGAATATTTTTTTTAAATCCCAGAAAATCACATTATATGAATTTTAAACATTTATTTGTGTTTTATTGAGGAAAATAAGTATTTCACCCCCTAGCAAAACAGCAAGAATTCTGGCTCCCACAGACCGGTTATGTGACCAGGAGGCACACAGATTAGTCCTCTTACTTAATTAGTACTCCTAATTAAGTACTCGTTACCTGTATAAAAGACAACTGTCCACAGAATCAATCAATGAATCAGATTCCAACCTCTCCACAATGGGCAAGACCAAAGAATTGTCTAAGGACATCAGGGACAAAATTGTAGACCTGCACAAGACTGGAATGGGCTACAAGACCATTGGCAAGCAGCTTGGTGAGAAGGAGTCAACTGTTGGTGCGATAATTAGAAAATGGAAGAAACACCAATTGACCATCAATCTCCCTCGGTCTGAGGCTCCACGCAAGATCTCACCTCATGGAGTGAACCTGATCATGAGAAAGGTGAGGGAACAACCCAGAACTACACGGCTGGAGCTTGTTGATGATCTCAAGGCAGCTGGGACCACAGTCACCAAGATGACCATTGGTAACACACTACGCCGTAATGGATTGAAATCCTGTAGTGCCCGCAAGGTCCCCCTGCTCAAGAAGGCACATGTACGGGCCGGTCTGAAGTTTGCCAATGAGCACCTGGATGATTCAGAGGAGGCTTGGGAGAAAGTGCTGTGGTCAGATGAGACTAAAATCGAGCTCTTTGGCATCAACTCGACTCGCCGTGTTTGGAGGAAAAAAAAAAAGCTGCCTTGGACCCCAAGAACACCATCCCCACCATCAAGCATGGCGGTGGAAACATTATGCTTTGGGGCTGTTTCTCTGCTAAGGGCACAGGACGACTTCCCTGGATCGAGGGGAGGATGAATGGGGCCATGTACCGGGAAATCTTGGGTGAGAACCTCCTTCCCTCAGCCAGGACACTGAAAATGGATTTCTAAGGATCTGGAGAGGATCTGCAAAGAGGAGTGGGCCAAAATCCCTCCTGGGATCTGCGCAAACTTGGTGACCAACTACAAGAAACATCTGACCGCTGTGCTTGCCAACAAGGGTTTCTCCACCAAGTACTGAGTCATGTTTTGCTAGGGGGTGAAATACTTATTTTCCTCAATAAAACACAAATAAATGTTTAAAATTCATATAATGTAATTTTCTGGGATTTTTTTAAATATTCTGTCTCTCACTGTTAAGATGAACCTACCATGAAAATTATAGACCGTTCCTTTCTTTGTAAGGGGGCAAACTCACAAAATCAGCAGGGGGTGAAATACTTATTTTCCCCACTGTAGGTTAGTGCCTTATATAATCCATATTAGGGAGGTGCTAGGACAGATGGCTGCACCTTATATGGCTCCTCGCCCAGAAGCACGGTCCGTGCCTCCTTCAGCCACGTGTCTCTGGAGTGCAGGGTGTGAACGCAATCCCTGTAGAGAGATATGATCACGCACAACTGTAGTCTCTTTAGACACACACACACACACACACACACACACACACACACACACACACACACACACACACACACACACACACACATTTACATTGCATTTTAAATTTATTTCTAATTTATTCCCGTTTTTCTCCCAATTTGGTTGCCAATTATACCCTCTATTTATTTCAATTCCCCACCCCCACGAGTCCGCCACCCGTCCTCCGGGAGCGAGACACACATTCCTGGCCGATTGTTCCCGCCTCTTCCGAGACGGAAATTCTTCCATGGACGCCTTTTACCTGCTCCTCGACGGACTCGTGCCGGCTCACCCTCCCCCTTCCCCCGGAGGCGGACAGCCAAATGCCACCTCCGATCGGGGCTGACGACCAGGGCCGGTCTGGTAGAGACGCGGGTTTCGAACCGCGTCCCTGACAGGCAGCGCACGCCACACCAAAGTGTGGCGCTTTAGACCGCTACGCCATCCGCTGCCTTGCATTACATTTTAAGCATTTAGCAGACGCTCTTAACCAGAGCGACTTACAAGATGTGCATTAATACATGGTAGGAACAGTGAAGTAATACAGCAATAAACATTGTTGTAGGCAGCTGCATACCATACCTGTAACACTGGGAAGGAAAAGGTTAGTAATTAAAAAAGAAAAAATTCAATGAGGAGTAAGCAGGGATACATATACAAAAAGTATTGAGCACGCATGCACACTATACACGCACTCGTTCATGTAGAAATCAATACCATCTCTCTGTCTCTTTCTTATGCACTCACACACTCACACACTCACACACTCACACACTCACACACTCACACACTCACACACTCACACACTCACACACTCACACACTCAAACTTGGGATGTAGTTACCTGGAGTAGACTGCCTCTCCCCTGCAGTACCCCAGGATGGCGGCTGTGGGGGGGTATATGGCCTCATACTTTAGCAGGTGTTTCTTCAGGGCATACAGCGGGTGATTCTTAAACATAGACATCGCCGTGGGCAACGGTTTGGCCAGAAGCTTTGCCCGGAGCTGTAACAGAGAGCGAATAGTTTGACTGTGTGTGTGTGTGTGTGTGTGTGTGTGTGTGTATACACTTTGTGTAAGTGTATGTGTGGGGATTATAAGTGTGTGTGTTCATGAGTGAGTGAGTACGTCAGTGAGTGAGGGAGTGTATAAATGAATGTGAGTGTTAATGAATGTGTGTGTGTGTGTGTGTTCTCTCTCACCTCCTTGTCCTCCCTGCGCTCCCTCTGGGAGGTGGGGCCACGGAACCCGCTAAGAGTCTCCTCCCACCACTCCAGCTCCACGCAGCGCTTCCTGGATGATGTCATCCAGGTGAGGTCGTACTTGGAGCTCAGGTCTTTCAGGTGCCCGTCCCCATCCACGGCCAGCACGTAGCTCATCGGCTGGGTGGCTTGTACGGCGGTCTTCCGGGGGCTCCCAAAACCCGCTTGCTGGACACCCAGACACACCCAGCGCCCCACCCGCTCCAGGTACACCTCCAGCCACTCATCCAACCCCCATTCTTTCTTCCCCCTACCCCTCCCCCTCCTCCTCCTCCTCCTCCTCCTCCTCCTCCTCTTCTTCCTCCTCCTCCTCCTCCTCCTCCTCCTGCCCTTCACTGCTTGTGTCCTTGCTCCTTGGTCTCCGACGAGCCGCACCCTTGCCCCTCCCCTCCCTATTCTGCCTTGTGTTAGCCCCTCCTCCAGAGCCCTCGCTGTCCTCCCCACTAGAGGGCTGGAACTCCTCCCCTTCACTGACGCCCTCCTCCTCCTCCTCCTCCTCCCCTCGCTGCTGTCCTCTTTGTAGGACACTTTGGAGGCCACCCTCCGCCGCTGGGAGTTCTTCGGTCCTCGCCCTGCCCCCGCTCCTGACACCGCCCCCGCTCCCGCTCCCACCTTCTCTTCCTCCGCCTTGCTCTTTCTCCGTCTCTTCCCCCCAGGCCCAGCCCCACCTCCACTGGACTCCCCTGGCCTCTTGACCCCTGGGGAGACCTGGGGCTGGGAGGGGCTCTTCTTGGGGGTGCTACCAGAGGTCTTGGCCTTATTCTGGAACCAAACGTGGAGTCAAGTCGCAGATGGACACACATACCATCCAACTAGTTATTTTTTGACTATATTAGACAAAATTAAGAAAAGTACTCTTCAACAAGTGCTATGGAGAAATAATTAACATGACCCTTTCAGTGGGAAGATCCTACATTTACATTTTAGTCATTTAGCAGATGGTCTTATCCAGAGGGACTTACTATATTTTTTTCTACATACATTCCATGTATACAGCTGGATGTTTACTGAAGAAATTCAGGTTAAGTACCTTGCTCAAGGGTACAACCGCTGTGCCCCCAACTGGGAATCGATCCAGCAGCCAGTTAAAAGCTTGGTTCCCTAACCATTATACTACATTGCCACCCTGTCTGAACTCTGGGTGTGGGCTGCAAATGGTGGGCTGTAAATGGTGTGCACCTTGGCAGAGGGGGGCTTCAGAGGGAGAGGCTGGAGTGACAGCACCAGGCGGCAGAACAGCTGCAGCGACCGCAGAATCACCAGGAACAGCTGCAGGTAGAACCAGGTCAGATCACACTGCGGTCACGGGCGAAATCTGCCCACGCGCATCGTCACGCCAACACTCACTAGGCCAGGGGTAGGTAGAACTCTCGTCCTAGAGTGCCAGAGATGGTTCTGAGTTGTTGCCAAATATACCCAAACCTAACTACATAACTGGATTGATTATTAGGCTTAATGTATGCAGGTGACCATGTGCTCAATGGTTCGCCATTCAGCCTTAACCTTCGAGCATACTGTATAATCGAGATGAAAACAAAATCGGATTAAACAAAAACCAGAAACATCTATCGACCCCCAGGACTAAGGTTGCTTACCCCTGCACTAGGCCATGAAAGCCATTAGCATTTTAGCCAACAGGATCACTTTAGCCAAGTGAACCAACGAAGGTTGTGTTTTTCCTCAACTGTCTCCCCTTTGTCTCGTACTCATTTTCATCTTCAATGACCAGGTCATACTAGAATATAATGCTTTATGATATTTTCTTCTTATTATTAATTTGTTAGTATCACATAACAACCACACAGATGCTTTACATTTTCGTATGTCTTTTAACCACATACTTAATTTGAATGATTAAGTTACGCCGTTACATTACTGCATAGTTATGTTACTATACAGGCGTGCATCACAGTAGCTTAGTGAGTCTCACTGCCATTCCTGTATGCAACCGTGTGAACTCTTTTACGGGAGAAAGGGCTCACTTAATATACTGACATGCCCATAAATGTTTTATAAAATGATTAAAAACTGAGCAGATTGTATTTCTTGAGTACATAACAGTGATTAATTACACAAAAGCATAATATTACTGTTACAGAAGGGAAACACAAGAGATTCTACAGCAGGGAGGAGACGAGGGTTCAGGTGCCCTTACCTGGGTCATTTCCTGGTGATCGCGGGCAGAGCGGGTCTCGAACCTCCTCTGCAGTATGGCCTGTGGACTGTGCCCCTGGTCCTGGGCCACTTCAGGGTCAAAGGTGAATGTTCCCCGAAACCTGGTGCCAAAGGGTGATGCAGACGGGATGATGGGCAGACATGATCAAACGCACACGGCAGCCGTGACAGTCGCTCCTCAATTTAAACATTTGGAACAACTGTTGACGGTTCGCTTATTCAATTGATTGCAGAGTCTCATCTCATCTTCAGCCGCTTATTCCTAGTTAGGGTCGCGGGGGGGCTGGAGCCTATCCCAGCATGCATTGGGGCGAGAGGCAGGAACACACCCTGGACAGGTCGCCAATCCATCGCAGGGCACTACATACACCATTCACTCACACACACACTCATACCTACGGGCAATTTAGACTCTCCAATTAGCCTAACGTGCATGTCTTTGGACTGTGGGAAGAAACCGGAGGACCCGGAGGAAACCCACACGGACACGGGGAGAACATGCAAACTCCACACAGAAAGGCCCCCGGCCTGGTTTCGAACCCGAGACCTTCTTGCTGTGAGGCGACAGTGCTATCCACTGCACCACGGTGCCGCCACTGATTGCAGAGTGCCAAGTCAAACTAAATCAGATTGACTGATTGCTGATCGAAATTGCACAGCCATCCACTCCTTACCATTTGAGTAGAGCGCGAAGGAAATCTTCATCGGCCTGGTCAGGGGTCACCACGGTCAAGTGGGTCGGCAGAACAGACAAGCCGACTGCCAGCAGGTCCGGTTGGCTGCACAGCCGGTTCTGGAAGATTCCGTTGGCAACCAGACACAAGAGGTGCACCTGAGGGAATAGATACAAAGTGAAACACTGGATGATGGCACAGGAACAATGGATGTTGGGGGATGGAATATAGGGGTGGACAAACTGCCAATGTTGCTGTTTGCAGAGGATGCCATCATTTACATGCAACTTTGTCAAGCAAATTGACCAGCAGAGGGCCCTGTTTATACACCTTTATATACAGTGCCGTGATTTACATGCATATTTGCAAACTGAATGGTTTCTCTTCTCAAAATGTTATCAGACAAGGAGGATTAAACACAAAATACAGTTTTTAAATGAATTTCATTTATTGAAGGAAAAAAGTGGAAAAGTAATTGCAAACTGGTTGTGCCCAATGTTGCTGTTTGCAGAGGATGCCATCATTTTCTTGAATTTCTTTAGATGCATCATGTGCTTTTTTGAGATCTTTTAGCCTACTTCACTTTGTCAGACAGGTTCTATTTAAGTGATTTCTCAACAGGTCTGGCTCATGTGGTTTTTGAACTCAAAAAAAATTGTTAATCGGTTGATTTATTAAGGGGAGAAATTACTTTTTCAGGGCCTGGTAGGGTTGGATAGCTTTTTTCCCTTAATAAATGAAATCATCATTTAAAAACTGCATTTTGTATTCACTCAGGTTATCTTTGTCTAATATAACATTTGTTTGATGATCTTTTAAGTACAAATATGCAAAAAAAGAAGAAATCAGAAAGGGGCAAATATTATGTATATATATATATATATAATTTATTTATCTTATTTATTTATTGTTTTAGTTTTTATTTTATTTTATTGACATCGTTTTCCAGTGTTATGTTTTGAACATGGAGAGAAAAGACTGAAGCAGTAATGGCCCGGGCAGCAGGGTGTGCTTTTACCTTGTGCGTGTCCACAAGTACGTCTTTGTTGAAACGGTTCGTCATGCGCCGCAGGTAGGTTTCAAACTCCACCTCCCTCTTCTCCCTGGAAATGGCAAATCAGTCAAGGTTGCCATGGTGACCAGAGCCTCTTTCGCTATGCCACCGATAACCTCACAAAATCTCCCCACTGGCTGTTATCAAGCTAATTATTACGTTTAAGAAACAGGCAAAAAATCGAAACATGCTCAAATGCTCAATAAACAATCCCAACTTAGAGCCAATTCCAAAAAGTTCAATGCCAGCTGGCAATACGTCTAAGGTGGCAAAAACTTCACTGCTGGGAGATCAATGGTAGTATATTTAACAGTCCAGCCCAGATGTTAATTACTATTCATGTCTTTGATTGGATGAGAACTTGAATAATCACCTTTATCCCTGTTGTTAACCAACTGTTCAAATCGAGGCATACCTAAAAACTGCAGGAGTGCTGCTCTACTGGACTCAATTTGTAGTCGTACAAAAGATCAGTGCAAAAAATATTAATCCATAATAAACATTCATCCAGTTAACTAAAAAAAGCAAAAGCACTGGCAATGTTTCCACATGATCTACTGGAGTCAACTCATACGAGTCAATGTTTGCGAATTTGCATGCCTTCTTGCACAGTCAGCACACTGGAAGACAAATGTCCCCAACCATTAATTCTAGGGCTAGGAAACTCCAGAATAGGACAGCTGCAGGGATATTTTGTTCCATTACAACTCCCCATTGTTTGGACAGGAGGCTGCCTCATTATCTGTATCGTATGTCAATTCACAGGAAGAGTGAAATGCAACTGTAAAACCTGCAGGATTCTGGCTATGTAATTTCCGACTTCACTATGCCGAAATGGCCGATTGCTCCCACAACTCCACCCCTACTCACCTCCTCTGTCTCTTGCGAGCATGATCGGGGGTTTCGATCTCAATCTCCACAGGTTGAGAGGGTAGCACTGGCTTCTCCAGACCTTGTGCACAAGGTGCCTCGACCAGCTCTGAAAGGAGACACCACTGTCACAGAAGCACAAACACAAAACACCACACCACACCCACACCACACCCACACACACACAAACAAACAAACAAACAAATTCAATCTCTTACCTTCCACATCTTCCCACTCATCATCCTCACTCTCTTCTTCCTCCTCCTTTTCCACCTTCATTGCGGTTTCCCCGCCCCCCATATAAGGAGTGCCGATGTCATCGCCATGGCTTGCTGTGACAGACTCCTCCTTCACACGCGCTTGGTCCGAGAAGTATTTGCTGGTGACCTCCTCTGGGGTTTTACCTTTTGGCTTTGGGGCGCGGGATTTTGGTTTGGCCCGTCTCACAACAGTTCCCTCTGAACTCTCATCTGCCTTGTCTCCATTCTCTGAGGAGAGCCAAACGGGTATTTCAGTGAACACCACCCCTGTGCTGAATTACAACAGCAAACATCAAAGCTGAAAAGGGGGGCAACTTCAAACCAACAACATGTTTCAGCCTTTTTTTTTTTTTTTTTTTTCTCTTGTGCACCAAATAAGACACATTTTTTTCCCTTTATAAATGCAAAGTGGGTTTTTAGACTTTTTGTACTAGTTTTGTGGGGCTCCTGTTATCATCCGCATGGTTTGCTTTCCTTGCTGTTGATGCTAGAGCATCAGTTCAGAGCAGGTGCTGCAGACAGTATTTTAGAGTAGTTTACAATTACCTTGAAAAATACCCCATTTAACATGTATTGTAATGGCTATATAATATCTTATGAGTAACGCTACTGAAATAAAAGCACTATTTGTGTAAACCCTTCTGTGGTACATCTTTCAAGTTTGTCATGCAAGTCTTGTCGTTTCAAAACTGAATAAAAGGTGAATAACGGCCAAAACGGGGCTTGTCTTACATTTGTTGTCACAAAATAATTATATATTTGTATGAAGACTACATGAATGTATGCACTTTGAACACATTTTCTGTTTCATTTTACGTAATTCATTAATTCATTAATATAGCAAGTTTGCGCATACCCCAGAGACTAATAGAAGAAAAACAATGTTTTGTGTACATTTGATTCCGGCACAGCAGCCAAGCATGGCAAACACCTGCAAGCAAACCGACAGCAAAAGCATAAGAGTGGAGAGGACCTTCTTTGCTGGTGTTATTGTTGATGTCTTCTTTGTGAAAGAAATGCGTGTTTTGTGGGTTTGTGCAAATGCTACAACAAAAAAATTATGCACACCACTGATCATGCCTTTTTGCCACAACTTAATTTAGTTCGCAACAGTAGCATTATGCTATAGCATTATATTTACTATGCTTCAACTTGTGAAGTGCATCGTGGACACACATTGATCAGAGACCGTGGAGATACTGTACCTGGTTTTGTTTTGCGTTTTACCCATCCAGCTTTGCCCTTTGCGATTTGTTGCAGCTTCTTTGTATTCGTTTTAGACACACCACCTGCAGACCCTTTCTGCTTGACCATGTTGACGTGAGACGGTCCCGACAAGAAAGTGGAAAGTTAAAATATAACTAAATATAATGGGCCGTCCCCAAACAACATACGCCTCTACATGAGCACGAGTTGTGTAATTTCGCTCTTCGGCTCTGGCTATTCAACGCCAACTTCGCGGATTCTTTCATAACCCGGCTGGCCACTTCATATCGTAGAGATGATTCTGAAAATGCGTCATATCCCTTTCCGGTGAATGAAACGCAAGACGCTGCTCGGGCAGAAACAGAAAACGAAAAGACTTCGGACTGAGACAAATACTGTAACCACACATAGCCTACGTGAATAGCTACACACGTCGTGAATGAAAGTTGCCATTTTATATCACCACTACCCATCATGATAATTGGATAACTATTAGATAACGAAGGAATAAAACATCACAAGAATCATTCGGCGCGTGGGTTTTTTTTGGTAGCCTACTACAATGATCCCTTTACATTTTTAAACAGGGTGCTAGTTATGACTGATTCACAAAGCACTATGGAATTACATTCAAATGCAATACGTATTTTGGAAAGGTTTTTAATTGCATATCACCCATTTGTGGATCTAGAATTATGTGACATTGTAAACTCATTTGATCATTTGCTAAAATCCTTGGGATTTGGGTATACCATCCACCAAGTTATTGGGTTGAGAAGGTATACCCAAGACCAATACAGCACAGTTTGGCACAGCTTTCCAGGAAAATTGAGTTTTCTTTATTAGAGAAGTGATCTAAGGGTATGAATGAATAGGTATGAATTCGGGCCTGTACCGCTAAAAATGTTTCTAAAAAACATTCAAAAGTTCCCTGTATTTCTTCTTTCTTCTCTATTTCTTTTTATTATATTTTATTCTTATTATTCTGCAGCTTTACAGAAATTGCAATAAACAAAACTCTGGAACAGTTTCTTGAAAACACACAACAGGCACAACACAAATTACCAATAGGTCACATAGTAGCTATAGCAGCTATGTTTGCTTTTGTGTGACATTTCATATAGAAAATGATTTATGTGTTCTAACTCTTGAATGACTCTTTCTAGAAGTAGAGTGTAAACCAGTTTGGCTCAAACTTTTTTTAAATACTATTTTTAATCCCCTGTATTTTAGGTCTGTCCAATTGCTGCAACAGCTCTGCCAATCTGAGAGCCCATGCTTAAACATAATAATATACTATACGCCATTTTAGCAGACGCTTTTATCCAAAGCGATTTACAGTAGTGAATGCATACTCAGTCAGTATGTGGCCCCAGATTGAACCCACAACCTAAGCGTTGCCAACGCTGTGCTCTACCAACTGAGCCACAGAGACCCATAAACATAAACATAAACTCTTCCGTGTGAGATCACGTAAATTGTAATGGAAGTATTACAATGGGAGTATGTCTAAACATGCCAGCCACAGGGCAATCAGTATGCACATGTGATGAAATACATTTTTCTGCTAGTTAAAATATATAATTTTCAAATAATTCTAAATTGTGCACAGATGTTTGCGGTCTTGTAAGAAATATACTCAATGTTAAAAATATCTAATATTTAGGTATAGTTTGACTGCCAAATTGGATTATGTGGTAAATGCAATGTGTTCATTTGAATTAATTAGACTGCAAAGGCTACTTGGACATGGTTGGAAATACAAACCTTTTGGTTGTTACAATTAATCTGTATCTTCTGGGCTCAGTACTAAAGATGTTGAAGTTTGATGTATCAGCATACAGGTGCACTTACTGCACTGGCACCTGCCTGAATTCCAGCGAACACAGTAAGTGTCCTAAAACCGATTCCCCTTCACCCACTCCACAAACTCGACATCAGTTTGTTTCTTGCTTGCTTCTCCCCCTTTTCCCATACATTTACCTTGGAAGTATGGTGGGTTATAATGGCTCCAGTGTGTAGTGCAACTGCACCTATGAATACAATTCACACATTTTATTTACTTATTATTAATTAGTGTAGTTCTAGAACATTTGCTAATTAGGACTTTAAGCCCATCTACCAGTACTGACACCTGGGCTGGCCAGTGGAGGATGGGCACCTCCTGAAATTTCTTCCCACTGGAGTTTCTTGCCTCAATTCATGCCTTTTTTTGGGTTCAGGTCTGGTGTTTTTGTGTTTCCATATTTTGTTTTCTGTAAATTGTGTTCGTGATAGCGCTCTGTAAAAAACACTATACAAATTAAATTGAATTGAATAATTAGGATATGCATCAAGACAATTAATCAGAGCTTAATCTGTGATTCATTTCCCCATGTTGTCATCATCATTTTTCATTATCACTATGTGAATTAAAAGAAATAAAAAACCTTTAACGTAGCGGCATTTCTTCGATTAAGGAACATATGGAATTAAAGGTATAATTGTTTACCTAATTTAATCTGACATTTAAACCAAGGAGGACAGCACCCTTACTCACCATCTCATTTCAGATGCAACCACTTTCCTTAATAAAATAAAATTAATTAGAAACAGAATATTTATTTAAGAACGTTTATTGAGCAATAGGCAAGTGGAGGCGTTAATGAAAAGTTGTACACAGCATGTCCACTAATACGGTTTATTAGCTGGTATCCCAACAAGGTTGTCGGCCCCTTGTGAAATTCTTGTGACGCAGACCTGCAGGAGAGAAAAGGGTGCAGGGAGGATGGATTCACATCTTTGCGTCTGGCTTAAACACAGGTGTCCCACACTCACAATATCATCTAATATATGCACATTCGATAACATTTTGCACATTGTAGCACTTTATCAAAGTTCCCTTTCATTGCAATATTAGCATTAAAATCATTGTGTCGAGTGTTTGAAATTGAATATTAAGCGACATTCACTTATGCAGTGGCTGAGATTTATCTGCTTTGTTATTAATATATGTGGTCTACTCTGTTCTGGTGCTTGTAGTTACTCTGGTCATTTGCATTTTTTTATTATGTTTCCGATCTGATGGCCAATTGTACCCTCTATTAATCCAACTATCCCCACCCCCTCACAAGCCCGCCACCTGCAGCTACGGGACCAGTCAGTACTCTGGTACTGGTAGTGGCAGGAACGGCAAACCGCCTCCGCCGAGACGGAACTTGTTCTGCGCCAACCGTGATTCCGATACAGCCAGAGAAGCTTTCTGTGCATGCAGCGAGCCATGCCGGCTTCCCTCCCCCCTCCCCTGGGGCGGACAGCCCTAGTGGTACTCCCTGCCAGAGCTGGACTGGCGCAGTGGGCAATCTGCACTCCGGGCAAATGCCTTTACCATTGCGCCATCCGTCATTTGCATTTGTAGATCAAAGCAGTACCAGCAGCAAACTTATTAGGGGGAGACACCAGTTTAAAACCAAATCTGTGATACATAAATGTTGGTCAAGTGTCACAACTAATCTGGCAAAAAAAAACTAGTATTTGTGTGTTCTTGCATTAGTAAGTTTTGGATTTAAAAAAAGATCACAAAGAGCTTTATTTTGCTGCATTTTGCGACACACCATAATAAATGCACAAAATTATTTCAGTAGATTTTACAGGGAATACAAAAATTATACATTGTGGGCCCATGATGACACCACTTAAGGCATAAACACATTCAGACTTTACACACTTACAGTAAAAGCAAGAGTTGCAGGACTTGGTATCCTTAGCATACAGGACATACACACATGTATATGCTGGGCCTAGAAGTTTGCTTTCCATGATCGCTAGCCTAGTCAACCCCAGGAACAACTTTACGCATTCACTTTGCAGATGGATTTATATGGGTTGTAAACTTTACATGTTACACATTTTATAACTCACTTACACAAAACAACCATCACAAGAGCAACTGAGGTAAAGAATATGGCTCAAGGATACAACAGCTGTATCTCAGAGGAGATACGGCCCACAACTCTCCAGTCCCATGCCCTGACCATGGCTCCAGTGCTCCAGTGCTCCTGCCCACACGTGTGAGATATTGTGGCTGGCCTTGGGCTGAACATCAGATCCGGGGATGCCGCATATGCCTCCATGACGTGTCAAACAGGTGAATCCCTACCCGAGGCATGAGCTTGCAGCAAGCACAGCTTTTTAGCAGGCTTTTAGAGAAAATGCCCCCATACAGATACAGCATGGAGCCTCAAATAGATAGGCAGAGAACTTTATTTTATATAATTCATTCTGACTGCTGGCATACAGCTCTGACTTTGTGAACTTCATGTGTTACTTATAGCATAAAAAAATAGTTTGAAGTTAAAAAACAGTATCGGGTCTCTTTTTTTATAGGCAACGCCACCACATTAGACATGAATCAGTAAAATGAAATCAGCTGCTGATGGATTATCATTCTAAAATTGGCAAGCTTGTTCATCGTTCAAAAACAGGTTCAGGAACAACATAAGCTTACCCTCCCCTAGTTGCAGCTCACGGACTACAATTCCCTTCGACATTTGACCATGACACTGCAATGGCGAACCTCAGCGGATCTCCTGTGCGGTCCCACACAAAGCAGCTCACAAAAAGGGACAGTTTATTCACTTTGTCCTTGAACTTAGACGGCTGGATGGCCTGCGTTGTAGATGCATTGCTTCAGAAAATTGTCTGCAAACACATCCATAGAAAAGCTTCAGACAGACTTCCTGTAGCACCACGGGGTAGCTTGAGGTGAGGTGTGCAACGGTGGGTCCAGTCTGAAACAGGGGGGCCGCAGGGGTTAAAGGTCACAGCAGGTCCACGCCCACAGCCTCTGAAGGTGATGGGGACTCGACTCATCGCACTGCATGGCTTCCATCCCTATATGAATCCTCAAGACAATCAGATAGGAATATAAAGCCATACAGGGCAATGGTCAGGACGGGGGCCAGGCAGGCTCATTCGGTATATTTACCCACCAGCCGTGTAAACATCTCCCCATTATTCCACACGAGCACGTCATTCTGAAACTGTAAAAGCTTCAGAGGGCACAGTCGTAGACGTGCTTTAATCAGGCAATGCCAACCTGACATTAACACATACATGCATGCATGTCGTGACCAAAAGCGACACTGTAATTATAGAGAGTTTGGTAACATAACTCTTCACCTCATTAGCACATCTTTACACAAACAAAACACACACAGGCATACTAGAGATAATTAGGAAGGAGTAGTTCAGGCGGTTGGCGTTGAGCAGTGGTCAGGACAGCCAAGTCACATGCCGGTTTAGAACAGCAGTGTGGAGTGGTAGTCAGGGTAGTAGTGTGGCGTATTGAAGCCCCTTAGTGGAGACCGGAGGCAATGCAGTATTTCTGGAGATTCACTAAACGGTGTAAAAGGATCCAAAAAAGAGCCCTGTCCACTTGCTTGCTGTGGGGCACTCACCACCATCATCAACGTTCTTCTAAACAAACTAAAACTACTTTAGCTACTGGTCTGACCTTATTTAACATACATAACGTTGACCTGCATGTGCAGTAGCTCCCTCATCTAATGCAAGAACTGTTAGTAATTGTAAATATCCAAACTTAATCCAGCTAAGAATATTTAAAAACCCTCATGGGTCACCAGACAATGGTAGCATGCAGATTAAATCAGAAGTAAAGTGACAGATATAGGACCTTACTGCTCATCATGCATCAGTTGGTGGGAGAGGTGTGACGAGGATTTACCACCAGCTGTGAGAACAGATCGTGATGGACTCCTGCTTTGGTTTCTGAATTCCAAATCTCGAGACACCCTCATATCCCAGCATGCACCAGTTAAAACACGCAGCAACGGAATGCCAAAACAAACCTAACAGTATGTAATCCAGCTACGACTCGCCGTCCCAGTGCAAGAGCAGCAAAATGGCTTAATGTATGGCGCAGAAAGATGGTGGGAATAATGCTGCATCGGTACAGATAACGTTTAGTAGCACCGCGTACAATTCTCGGGATACGCCCCCCCGCACCCCCTGCTCAAAAACTTCTAGCCTACTGGAACAGGTTTCCAGTAAACTTGTTCAGCGAAATGTGTATGCGCTTGGGAAAAAAATAACTTAAAACATAGATAAAACCAATTAATTAATAATCGCTCAAACACTGCATGCCTGTACAGTAGGCAGCCGATCTTTGGTATGTTTGAGTCGGCAAGAGTCATGGTACGGAAGAAAGATAGCACAATAAATAAAGGTGAAACTACAACTAAACCCCTACCTGATGCGGGAAAACTATTTAATTCTGTGACGAATGTAGATTTCTTTTAGTAGGCTACTATAAACAAATCAGGTGTCGACTGTGGTTCCAGTGCAATAGTTCTATGGCATGCACCTTCATGCAAACGATTTGTTTTGCCAAGATCCCGAACTCCACATAGACTACACCATCGCAGCAGTCGGATAGTAGCCTATATGTTTACAAACACATCGAGTGGGAACCTGATATATTAAAACAGAGCACCGACCGTCATATCGAACCCTTCCTTGGACGAAACCGCAGCTTTCGGTCTATCTGCACCAGCTGGCCGGTCCCCGCGGAGCCTCGGGGCAGATTAAACGGATCGGAGCAGCGGCGTTTACAGCCAGCAGGTGGAAATCACCGCGCCCAATCAGCGCGCTCTCGTTACGGCTCGGCTCGGCTGACCCGCTGTGCTCGAGCGCAGTAGAACTCCGCACGGTGCGTCCCAGTTGTGTCTATTTCCATTCACTCTCTCAGACTGGGAGAAAGAGGGAGGGAGAGAACAAAAGCCTACAGTGCCGGCGAGCCAATGGAAGGCGAGCACGGGGACTCAAAAGGACATCATACCTGAGCACGAGACCACCTCCGTTACTGGGGCTTTGTGTGGCCCAGAGACGCGTGTTAATAAAGGGGGATTGCAGCTGAATAGGACTTTTTTTCTCTTTCAAATACCGCCAGAAAGCATTTTCATTCTGTGTATGCGAGGATAGAGAGAGGGTGCGTGCTATAGAACTTACGCGCATGTGTGTGTGTGTGCGCCTGCCTGCCCAGTTCTCTCCGCATGAAGACGGACTGAGGTAGACTGCAGGCGTCCATGCACTCTGGTTTCCCCAACAACAGTAAAGTGAGGTAAGATTGTTCAAAAAAAAAAAAAAGATCCTCGTGTCAAAGAAGAAGACGAATGTTGTAGAATGAAATTCCCTCCCCTCGACAGAGCCCAAGCAGGTTTGCATTTCCAACTGTTTCCTTCTCCCCCACTCCTCATGTCAACACTGGTTGTTGATCAGTGCCTGGCAAGTTAGTACTGCTATCACTGCCTTGGTGTCACTCAAACTAAGTCAGGTGGGACTTTGCAACGGAATACAGAACAGTCACACAAGCGATTTAATTTAATTTAAGCGAATTATGTATTCTGCTGAAAACAGAGCAGCTTCCCCAGAGGTTGTCCTGCATTACCACTCGCTAATATTCCTATACATCACTTTCATGACTCCCCAAGAAGGAAACACTAATTGGAAGAGCTGAGGAGGTATTTACAGTAACAACCATTTATCAGTTGAGACAATTCAGTATTGCACAGGCCATCCAATCGTTGTGATCCTGCCACCTGCCTCCAACCTCTCAGCTGTGATTTAGTTGATTTAGTTGAGTTAGTTTGAGGACTGCTGGGGGGTCAGAGGTCAACCATGGGAGACAACAAAATTAAAAGAACAAAAAGAAAACATAAAAACCATGCTAGTCATCTCATCTGACGAGAGAGAGGCCTCTATCAGAAATCCCCTCTCAGCTCTCTGACCAGTGCCCTGAAAGGAGCTACAATGGGCAGCTGATTCATGAGGATTTGGGTACACAAAAGCAAGGCATTCTCCCCGACCAGAGGCCCTGTGCCTCTGCCCCCCCTCCCATTCTCTCCCTCTCACCCAGCAGTAGCTTCCAGAACCCCTGAATCAGCAACAGCACTGCTAACAGAGAGCAGAGCTGCCCCCTGCCACACACACACACACACACACACACACACACACACACACACACACACACACACACATGCAGCTCTACCCCAATTACACACAGCACTGCACAGTAATACACACAAGGCACTACACACCAATACACCCACCAACACACACACAGAGTGCACACTAATTCACACAGCACTATGTCAACACACCCTTCAGTGCACACAGTTCTGCATAGCAACACATGTGGCAACTCAAGAAACCTAACGGCGTGCTGGGGCAGAGCAGCATAGTAGGGGGCACTTGTGAGAGAGCATCTCTTGCACATTTTAGGACATATGCTTTTTGAGGTTGGAATTAAAATATCACATTTTGTCCTTAGCGAAGCATGTTTTTTTCCCCGTAGTGGAAAAGGTTATGATTAAACGGGTTAATCAGATCAGTGTAATTTTGTATTTACCCAACATGGTTAGATTAGCCCTCGGTTTTCACTCTCTATGTTCCCCACTCTCTGTAATCACCAATTTTCTAGGCCAGTGAAATTAAAGTATTGCCAAAAAAGTTATTAAAATAATGATTTTCAGTTATAAAATTGTGACAACAACAAACGCAAAACCGTGATATTAAAGAGAATTATACCCTTCATAAGTATTTAATGACTAACAACACAGGACTAAATTACTCCTTATTCTCCCATATATTCCTCTCCTATGTGTCTTTTGTGTTCTAGATTACTCTGTGGTATCAGTGGGAGGATGGTACCAACCGAGAGCCAACAAAGGGCAGAATGCCTGTGTCCTGCAGTATGTGGTGACGGAGGAAGTGCATCTCTGTCTTAACCTCTTCTGTTCACCTAATCTCTTTTTTGGCCACTACTATGTTGCTCTGTTTCGGTGGCTGGCCAAGGTGTGATCACTGCAATTGTAGGGTTTGAGAGGTTGTCTTATATATGTGTGTGTGTGCGTGTGTGTGTGTGTGTGCGTGTGCGTGTGCGTGTGCGTGTGCGTGTGTGTGTGTGCGTGTGCGTGTGCGTGTGCGGTGTGCGGTGTGTGTGTGTGTGTGTGTGTGGTGTGTGTGTGTGTGTGTGTGTGTGTGTGTGTGTGTGTGTGTGTGCGTGCGTGCGTGTGTGTGTGTGTGTGTATTCTGCTGTTTTGTAGTTTCTTTACATAGTTGCCCCCTCTTTTCCCCCATTCAGTAGAATTGGACTGTTTCTATGACTGAGAAATTCAGTGTGGAGATAAGGGGGTGTTTATACAGTGACCCCCCAAGTGCCATTACTGCCGCACTGTAAGATGGACTGCTGCTCCTACTGTGAGGTAGCCATGGTTACAGCAGGGAGATGGAATGCAGTAAACATCTTTATTTTCCCACTACTTCTCTCCACCATCATAATCATTAGTCTTTTTCTTTCTCTTTCACTCTCTCTCTCTCTCTCTCTGTTTTCTTACTGTTAAATTCTTCAAAAATGCAATATTGGCTTGGCCACTCTTGCAAAAAGTGAAGAGTTCAGTTTGCATTCGTCGCTTTTAAATATGCACACGCAGTGCACACAGTCTTGCGGGAAGAAAGGTCATTACACACTGAGAGGTGGACAGCAGGCCCGGCAGAGAGAGAGAGAGAGAGAGGAGGGGGCGAGAGAGGGGGGCGAGAGAGGGGGCGAGGGGGGAGAAAAGGGACCAAGCATATCTTACAACAGAATCCCTGAGACACAGCAACAAGAAAGATCATCACTCCCCCAAGTAAATAAAAATGTGAAACACTTGACGCAACTCTTTCGAATCGTTGGACATGGATATCGCCAACGGCAGAATGCTGGGGGATGTTTTTCAGGAGCTGACCATAAATATGGATTTTGTACAACTTTTCTAGGTCATGAAAAGCATTTAGTTTGTTTATTGAACACGTACCCATGACAGGAAACTGTTTACTAAACATATTTTGTTTTGTGAAACTGTCTACATTGTCGAACGTCCTTGGCTATGGAGTGCATTAACTCAAGTTGAAAAGCATCCTATTCTGCCATGTAATGGTATTCTCCTGACTTTTCATAGAGGTGGAAACTCTGTGTATCATAAACTGCAGAGAACTATCAGTATGCATCGACACGACTGATTATGTATGAGATGTCTGCATTTAACACCACTTCTTTCAATTATAATCCCCAAAACCGACTCCACACTCCACATACTCATCTTTATCCCTGACTCCTAATTTCCATACTTTTTATTATAACAAATGTAGGGTGTGTTGGATAAGTGACCTGCCAGACTTACAAGTTGACTTTTAGTTGTGGGTCTTTTTAAAACAAATAATAATAATACATTAAATGAAGCGTTGAAAAGTTGAGAAAAAGGATGAGAACCGAAGTCTCCGGAGAGAAGTACGGCCATTTCCAACTTTAATGGTACATATGTCCACACTATGTCGAGATTCAAATGAGTAGATTCAAATTGAAGATGATGTAGATATTGAAAGTTGTAGATATTACTCACATTTGGTTATAAATAGATCATTGTTCAGCCACTGTGTGTTCCCAGGGTGTTTTAATGGATGTTCAGGTTTGAAATGACCCGCATTGTGTGAATTTGCCTCCTTTTGTTAGAGAACTTATTGTAACTTAATTTGAAAGATTTCAACAGAGACTATGACAGGTTCATTTTTAATTGCGGATATGCTGCAATAAGTATGTTGCACTTGTACCAGAGGACTGGTGATTGGACTAGAAGGGCCAGTGCTTTAGTTCAGTAGTTTTCTAGGTGTCCTCACAGCAGAGTGCTGTTCTAGGATCAGTTTTGCCTTTTTAGATCATGGTTAACTTTATGATATGGACAGGGGGAAACCTGATCCTAGATCGGCACTCCTGCCCTGAGATGCTTTATACATATGGGCCCTGATTGTTATGTATTTGCTAGAGTTTCTGCAGTGGTGGTCGGCTTCAGTCAGATCCATCTCTGTTTAGAGGTTCAAACAGGACTGCCTATAATGTATTAAAACAGTTGCCGGAGCACGACTTAAGTCCTCTTCAAATGAATCATTTGATTATTGAATGGCTTTGCTATTTTATCACCAGCTATCTGCATGCTTCCGTTGTTTTGCATTAGAGGGGTTAAGCCCCTCTAACTGTTAAAGGAAGAGAATGGAGATTCGGTCATCTGGCTGATGTGACTCGGGGGTTGTACTTTGGGGAAGGAGTGGTCACCATGGGGAAGGAGTGGTTGTCATGGTAACCTGCAGAGCACGGGTCAGCAGCTCCAGGAATGTATTTACACACAGAGAGGGCCTTATAGGAAATCGCCCCTGCGGCCACGGTGGGGAGATGTGGGCGTGGGCGCGGGGCTGCCAACGTCCCACGTTTACAGGTGGCCGGGGGGAGAGGGCATGAAAGAGAGGTGAAACAATACGCCACACTAACTCTGCTGGCTTTCTAAATCAGCCTTTTTCCCTCCTGGCAATTGAAACAAGCAGGAAGTCCGCATCACTTCTGACTGACAGAACTAGCACCTCGCTCCCTCCTCCGAGAGAGGACATGCTTCCTCAAGCACAAAATCTAAAGTTCAGGGATGAAATCCAGTTCACTTTAGCCAGTATTTTTCCACTGTGAAAATGTACCGCATGTATTCACCGTAGTACCTGTTACTGACCCTCTGACTCACTGTAAGCCCCCCCCACAAAAAAAGCTACACACTAATTAACAAACTGACCCCTACACCACTCCTCTACTGACCCCACACTAATCCCAGGCACTCCTCCCCCAAAATAACCTCCACACTCCTATACTGACCTCAACGCTGGCCCTAACATTGCCCCCTATACTGCCTGACACTGACAATAACTTCAAAAACAATAGGCCTCAGCCAGTGCCCGCTAGATTCACTCCTTTAACACCCCCCCCTGCCCTCCCTCCTCAAACACCTCCACGTAGCACAGCACCCCAGCCCTCTTTCCACCCCCCACCCCCCACCCCAGCACTCCATTATCTGTAGTCTCCATGGAAACCAGGTCAAGAGAGTGAAGTGAACTAAATGATCACAAGAAGCTTGCGGCGAACTACGTTTTAATGAAGGGCAACATGTGGTTTTGTGGCTTGAATGCTGGGATCCGGGCCCAGGGGTCACAGGGGTGTAGTCCTGGTGGGGCACTGCTGTAGTCTTTAGCGACGTTCTGTGCCAGAATTACTTCAGTGAAAAGTAATCTGTATAAATTGGGTACCTGAATGTGAAAATATTACCCTAAGCCTTGTCAATTGTCCTAGATATGTCCTCTTAGTAAGTAAACGTAGGTGGACGTCTACGTCAGTTAAAAATATGTATTTTTGGCTGAAAGATTGCTGTAATATGTAGTAGGCCTGGTTATGTGGATAGTGCTGCAAATGCTGTAGTTAATTGTCATTAAATTGTAGAGTAAATAAATTCAAAATATTCAGCTCAAAAGAAGATAACATAAAAAGGTTTTAATTGGTCTCAGAAAATAGTTACAAGGCTGCCACCCACAACCGTACAAATGTATTGGTTGAGAAAACAGAATCCTTTTTAGGAGGCCCTGGCCTTTGATTTCCCTCCCTCCCGGCCGGCATGCCATGCTGAGAGTCTTTCTGCGCTGATCTGACTGGAAACATATGAGGCGGGCAACCTTGTTGCTGCGCGAATAATAATTTGCTGGTTAAAATGCATCATGCTGCGTGAACTGCGTGAACTGCGTGTATGTAGCCAACGATGTGTTTGTCTGAGTTGAGCGCTGATAAATGGGTATATTTCATTGCTGTACTGTACACTGACTCTTTAGACATATTTTACTGTTTGTTCATAATGTATACCTCATTTACTTCTTCATTTTCACTGCTCTTGCCACCTGTTGAGCAGGCTACGCTTATCAATGTATACATTTTCTACTTCTGTGCTGATCTAGGCAGGCAAATATTACAGAATGGAATATGCAGCAGCTTTCACCAACCTATAAAACACAGAAAATATCCCACTGTGGCCCTTACACGCCGCAACAGCTCCCACTCCATAAATGCCCAATGCCCCCCAACCAAGCCCTACCCTCTCTGTAACTGCCTTGCCCCCCACCAGCACTAACTCACCACCCCCCCACAAGTGGCAAACTCTGTAAACCTGCACCTCCCCTCATGCAAGCACCTCCACGTTCTACAGCCCCCATGCCCAGAGACCTGGCCCCTTTATTCCCTTCACATTCTCAGTGTCCACTCTTTTCCCCCATTACTTACCCCCCCCCCCCCTTGAAGAAGACAGGGTTTTGCAGCCTGTCTGAGGGAGGGGCAGTGAAATGGAAAATTTTAATCGCATTAAAAAAAGAAAAAAAAAAACTTCTGCGTTCTTTCATTTGTAAATTCCTAGGCCGGATTTTCCCTCTGCTGCCACAGTCTGTGCTCCCGGAGACAGACACCCTCGAGAAGAGGATTCAGGATCTGCCCCTGGCCCTCCCCAGGGCCCCCTGGACCCCACCCCCCACTCCTCCTGCCCTCTTCTTCTAATTCCATTTATCCTCTTTTAAAAAAGAAGGAGATCAAAGCAGGGTTTTTTTCTCCTGGCTCCGCCCCCTCCTCTCTGTGCCCTGCCCCCAGCTGCCAGACTGCATTGTCCCTGGTGAATGTGTCACTCTCAGAGCCCCCCCCCAACCACCACCACCACCACCCTTTGTAGGGCCTTTCCGGTTTCGTGCCATGTTCAACAGCCCCCATTGTCGTACCGTTCCAACTCCTCCTGCTCGCCACCGGGGACAAGCCACCTGAAGAGCAGTGAGGATTAGCGGGTCTGGTTCAAAGGCAAGGGAGTACTTTGGGGGGGTTGTACTTTGTTCCAGGGCCTCAGGGAGTCAGTCCGCAGCTGCGGCCCAAATCCTTGCCCCTCCAAGGAGATGAGTTCGGCCTGCCAACTCCACTCAGCTCTCCAGCCCAAAGGCCCTCTGGCCGTCAGTCACAGGAAGCTCAGGGCCGGCCGTTCACAAGGAGGGGGAGTTGCCCGGCCTGTGCCCTGCCAAGTCGTCCAGCTCTGGGGACTGGCCACCCTGTCCGCAGCTGGCCCTCCCTCTCCTGCTCTCCCCATAACTCTCTGGAGATCTGAAAACTGTGAAACGCCTCCTCCCTGCCCACTTCTGCAGGCTGATGATGACGGACTGCGTGTGCGTGACGCAGTGGTTCTCAACCCTGGTCCTGGAGAGCCGCAGGGTGCGGCTTGTTTTCGTTCTTAATTTCACACTTAATTGATCAATTAAAGCGGTCGATTACATAATTCACTCGCCTCGCCTGGTGTCTTGGGTCTAAATCGGTTGCTGACTTTAAGGTGAAAACAAAAACCAGCGTACCCCACGGCCCTCCAGAACCAGGATCGAGAACCCCTGATACAGCACCTGTCAAGAACCAAAAGCGATTTATAAGCCTGCCAACCCTTCTCCCCTTTGCTATGTCCCTCTGAACGTGAGCGGGATGGGATGCCAGTGCTGACTCATGAGGGCCGCTCATGTATTTAGGGAGAGCGTTCACTTTTTATGTTTCCCGCTCTAGGAGTAAAATGAAGGGTGCTTCATCAATGTAAAAAAAATGCTTTCTTAATTTTAAACTCGGAAAAATTCAAATGAGGAAATCAATAATAGGCACGAGGCATTTTTAAAATCCCTCACACACACCTGCAGTGGTTTTATATTATCCATCTTGCACAACCATGGATTATTACTTTTAAAGGAAATGGTTACTACATGTAAGTAATAATAAACTGTTCAAGGTGTAGGTTATATGTTCTGTCTATGTGTAAAATAAATGGTTGCTCTGATGTTTTGAATTTGGTGAAACAGTTTTACTGTGTAGTTGTGCTGTGTAGTTGTGCCTACTGCTGATACTGAAGTGGTGTTGTCACTTTGCCATGCTCTCTCTAACTCGTCACCTGTGTTACCACTCCAGGTAGCAGGAGGCACGGAGATGATTTGGAAATCGGACACTTGAAACATGCTGCTCACACACGATGTCAGAACCCCCCCCACACACACACACACACATCATCTTAGAATCTGGAACATTCTGGTTCACTCTTTAGATCTGAAATTCTGTTGAACTGTGCTCCCCTCACCATGTGTCCATCATTATTCACACTATGTCACCCACCCTCGCCCTCCTAGGTACCTCTGTCATCCATAAAACAGCAGGGGAATAGTTCCAGCCTGTTGGCTTTCATAGTAGGCTGAGATATTGATGTAGGACTTTCCAATCTGCCATTGCCACAAGAGGGCGCTGTAACATTTTGATATGCCTCAGAATAATTGTTTAAAAAAAAGATAATATAATTAGCAATCAGTTGCTGTTATAATTCTGAAATTGACACTGATATTTACATTGAGCTGAAACATAATTCACAATGAAGAAGAAAAAAAAACCTCCAAGTAAACTAAAATATTTATTTTGAATCTTTATTTACATCGCACTCTCCTGTAGTTCAATGGGTCTGTGAGAAAAGGAAGCCCCTCCCCAACATGGATCACTTAGAACCTTAACCTGTCTCCTTTATCTATTAAAAAATGTTCTCCTTTTACATTTCCCTATGTGTGCTTCTAGCAGCTATTTAAAAAAAAAAAGAAGTTGTACTGGCTGTTTATATGATATGCTGTCTTACCCGACTTGTTGGAATGCAGTTGTTGTAAGTCACTCTGGACAAGAGTGTCTGCTAAATTACATAATTGTAATTAAAAACGTGCACAGAGAACCATACATGGTGTAGCCTTTCACCACTGGTATTGTCAAGTGTTTATCATTTCACACAATTTACATCCTCTTCCTAACCCCTGAACCTGCCTGACTGCAGAGTCTCCCCAGAACACTGACCTCCCCTCACATGAGCAGCTTGGGGTGCCTAGCTGAGCTGTTTCTCTGTCTTTTAAACTTGTTTCAGATTTTTTCCCGTTTTTCTCCCAATTTAGTGGCCAATTCCCCCTCCCCACGAACTCGCCACCTGTCTCTACGGGGCGTCCTCCGAAACGGAACTCGCCCACCCACTTTCTGGAGACACCCTTTTGCGCTTCTCAGTGAGTTTGTGCCGGCTCACCCTCCCCCTGGGGCGGACAGCCAAACGCTGCCCCCGATCTGAGTTCTCGGCCAGGGCCAGTCTGGCACAGTCGGGTTTCGAACTGCGACTGTAATAGGCAGCTCACACTCGCAAAGCACCAGTCAAAGCAAGTGCGTTAGACCGCTACGCTATCTGAGGCCCTGTAGCTGAGCTGTTTCTAACACTGAACCCACCCCTCCCCTGAGCAGCTTGGAGTGCCCAGCTGAGCTGTTTCTAAAGTTAATAGGGTCAGGACCTCGTCTCTACTCTCTGTTCTCACCTCGGATTCTTCTGCAGGATAATCTCACTTCCGTCTGCAGCACAGATCACGCACATCACCTGAACACAAACAGACACACACACACACACACACACACACACACACACACACACACACACACACACACACACACACAGTGTTAAGATTGTTAACCTCCAACAAGGTGTCTCGTTGGAGGTGCTGACCACTGTTCCAAATGTTTGCAAAGCACATTTTAGAGATGTGTCTTAAATAATGGGCACACTGGGCCTGGTTCCAGGAAAGAGCTAAATGAAATCTCATCAAAACTAGAATATTATCTGATTCAAAACCACGTTAAAACATTGAACCATACCTAGGGTAGTAAGAAGGGTTTGGATATAAAGTTAAGAAAAGGAGTAGTGTTGTGTATATGCTATCACGATTAAGAATATATACATATATATACATATATTTACTTACATTGTTTGTAATTTACATTTTTTTAAATGTAAACTAGTGAATATTCCTTTACTTTTTTAATCAATTGAACCAATTTTGATTTAGGAAGTGTATACTGTAGCTGAGAGAGCACAAGGGGGCAGAACGAGACATCAGGTGTCAGTGGAAAGGTCAGAGACTAAACAGACAGGGGGGGGGGGAGAAGGAGCGGAAGCAGGTATCTGTTGTACCTGAGTGGGGAGGGAGCGTCAGTGGTGGATTACGGGATTATGGCCGTTCCAGTCATGTGAACACTGTGGTCTCTGCTGACCCCGATTACTCACAGATTACCTCACGAGGGTGAAGAAGCTTTGACCTGTTTTCCACTCCCTCACTCCCACACCTGCCTCCTCTTCCTGTGGTCCTGGCTGCCAGCCCGCTCTCCATGGTCACACAAAGTGCTCTCGCCTCGGCCTGAAACTCTCCTGCCCACATCGCCGAACTGACGTGCAGATGCAGAGGTGAGTCTGATCCTGTGACCTGTGATTTTCCTCTTATCTCCAGTACTCCCCTGGACCTAATGTAAACTGTAAGTCGCTCTGGATAAGAGCGTCTGCTAAATGCCTGTAATGTAATGTAATGTGCAGACAGCCCTGCGGCACTCAACAAGCTGCTGCTAGAGGTTCCCCTTCTCCAATGTGCTGCAGCAAATGCAGAGTTTGTTAGGAGAGGTCTGTAGAGAGGCCCTGAGAAGGGGCTCAGAGGGGAATTAAGTAGCCGTTCATAAGTGCTTTGCTTATGATCTTTAAAAAGAATAGGGATTCGAAGGTAGAATAATGATTGGACAGAGCTGAAGGCACAAGAGCTTTTCTGTGAAACCTGCTGTCAGTTTGGGAACTCACCTGAAGAACCTTACCTTAAACGTATAATGGTGACGACGAAAACTGCAAACAAGACATTCCATTCTGGATCAACATGATTTTCCTCTAGCTGCGAAGAGCTTTGAAGAGTGGGAGGAAAGGGGCTTAAGAAACCTTTTCTTTTTTCAGTCTAGCCAAAATGTACAAATGATTTAACATGGAATTACGCTGATTATATTCCATATACTTCAGTCTGCCAGCTGACATGTTCAGGCTCTGACGCCTGGTCTGTGAAGTATGTGTACATCAGGTTCTCCTGAAACTGATCTAAACTGGGGCTACTCACTTCCAGACCTGGAGTTGGCAGACTTGGACAATCCACCAAGTTTTTGGGAATAGATTTAAGTAGTCTTGATCAACCATGGTCTCCATCATTTCAAATTCAAAATACTCCTTAGATTTTTATTTTTATTTTATTCACCATGATACACAATTATACATTCTTGAGACTGGACCGACTGTGTTGCAGTTCGCCCCCTACTGGCAGTGAGGATGCACACATGCAATAGCAATAGAGCCTGGAGTGGGCAGCACTAATACATCTCATTAGAACAGTCATTTATTACCTTTGAAGCCTCTTTCATTGTGTTAAGCTCATTTGCACCAGTGACTTTAATTGACATTTAACATGAATTGAACCGTAATTAAACAGGATTAATCTTTAGTGAAGACATTAGAAAATGATATGTTAGTAATTGAACAGGATTAATCCGGCCGGTGCCAGCATAAACATTAGAACAGTGTATGTTAGTAGTTGATTAAAAAAGAATACATTCATAATAATTAATATTCAAGATTATTTGAAATATAATATCATCTGTCTTGAGCACTTTAATGTCCATGGTGCATTGGTTGTTTCTGAAACTTAATGCGTGTTTGGTTTAAAGTCTTTAATGTTATTGTTTCGAAAAAGGACACCATGTTATTATGTTACCACTTTAGTAAGTGCTTTCTGTTTATCAATCTTCAGTAGACCTTGAGATCAAAGAGCACATGAAAACACAGATGATAATGGGCCACACAAATCATAATAAACCTACCCCCTGGGTCCATGACAGTAAGGCTCAATCCTAATGACTTAATACAGAACTACAAATGGGTTACAATTGACAAATTTACAATTGAGTCATCTGGCAAACATATTTATCCAAAGGGACTCACAGAAGTAAGTAGTGTTGGGACGCAGTTGGTGTGGAGAGCTGTGCATGTTGGATTTTCAGAAAGAGGGCGTGGAGTGGGGTGGAGGAGTGAGGCCTCCCCATGGCTGAGAGTGAGGCGAGGTGCGGAGGAGCTCTTCTGCTGCTGCTGCTGCTGCATTGTGGGGCCATCCTGACGTCCGCAGGGTCAGCGGGCCCCCTGCAGCCAGGCCGCAAGCCCATCCTGCCGGGACAGCCCTTCCTCGTGCTGTGGGGGATCCCCGATGCGCGTCCTGCCCGGGGCGCCCGGATCCCGGGGCCTTCGCGATGGAGAGGGAGGGCCGCGTCTCCGTCTTCTACGAGGGCAGCCTGGGGCTCTACCCCTTCTACAGCCCCCAGGAGCAGCCGGTGACGGGCGGCCTGCCCCAGCACACCGGCCTGGACGCGCACCTGGAGAAGACGCGTGCGGACGTGATGGCGGCGCTGCCCGCGGCCGAGTTCCAGGGCTTGGGCGTGGTGTGCTGGGAGAAGTGGGCGCCGCAGTGGGTGCGCAACCGCGGCAAGAAGGCCATCTACCAGCGGGAGTCGCGCGCGCTGCTGCGCGGGTTCTTCCCCGACTGGAGCCGCGGCGAGCTGGACGAGTGGGCGCAGGTGAACCTCACACAGCCTCCGCTCTCCACGCTGACACCTCAACATCACTTCTTCTTCTTCTGTTCACTGGCCTCGCCACTGACGATGCCAGTGGTGTGTGCGTGCGCGTGTGTGTTTTTCAGGGTGGTGTGTGTGTCTGTGTGTGTGTGATGGCGGCGGCTACATTGTGTGTTTCAGGGTGTTGTGTGTGTGTGTGTTCGTGTGTGACAGTGGCTGTGTTGTGTGTTTCAGGGTGTGTGTGTGTGTGTGTGTGTGTGTGTGTGTGTGTGTGTGTGACAGAGTGGTGTGTGTGTGTGATTCAGAGTGGTTGTGTTTCAGGGTGTTGTGTGTGTGTTCATGTGTGACAGTGGCTGTGTTGTGTGTTTCAGGTGGACTTTGAGGCGGCGGCACAGGCCATCCTGATGGAGACCCTGCAGGAGGTGAGGAAGGCCCGCCCCCAGGCCCTGTGGGGCATGGCCCCGTACCCGAGCTGCTATAACTCCGGCCCCGCCCAGCGCTGGGCCAACTACACGGGCCGCTGCCCGGCCGCAGAGATGGCCCTGAACGACCAGCTGCTGTGGCTGTGGAAGCGCTCATCGGCCCTGTACCCCACCCTCCTGCTGGACAAGCTGCTGGGCGGCACCCCGGGCGCGGCTCTATGCCTCCAATCAGATCCGCGAGGCGCTGCGGGTGGCAGCACTGGCCGGCACCGCCTATGACCTTCCTGTTTTCCCATTGGTCAGAAGCGTCTACACCTCCACCAACACTTTCCTGTCTGAGGTGAGTGTCCAGGAGGGAGGCAGAGTAGTGTAATGGTTAGGGAGCTGGGCTTGTAACTCAGAGGTTGGAGGTTCAATTCCCAGGTGGGGCACTGCTGTTGTACCCTTGAGCAAGGTACTTAACCTGAATTGCTTCAGTAAAATATCCAGCTGTATAAATGGATTGTACGTAAAGAAATGTAAACTGTGTAAGTCGCTCTGGATAAGAGCATCTGCTAAATGCCAAAAATGTAAAATGGAAAATGGAGCAGGAAGCATTACGCACTATCAATAACCGATACTGTGCACGCTTACGTGTAGCAAATGTTGATTGTGGGCTTTGTGCACAAACAGCAGACATTGACAGTGTGCGCACGTTTGGGGGTTTGTCCCCAGGCTGACTTGGTGAACACGATGGGGGAGAGTGCAGCTATGGGAGCGGCCGGTGTCATCATCTGGGACAAGTTCTTCTCGGCCAAAACCCAGGTACCTCTCTGCCTGTGTCTCTCTATCTGTCTCTCTGTTCTATCAAATGTGTTTCTGAACACCTATCTGGCCATCAATCCATCACTCTTATCAGTACTCATTCTAATAAAGTTCAGGAGAATTGAAGATTCACTGAACTGAATTCCACACATCGCTGAGGGCTTCATCACCATGGATACGCATTAATGGTCATGTCTGCCCTGCATGTGTTCCCATCCCATATATCTGTTTATTCTCACGGGGGAAATACAATTTAACATCGGTACATTGTGCAATCCAATAACAATAACAGATGCATTGTATTCCAATATTTTTATTCAAGGCTAGTCCCCGACACCAGTCCCTAGTGAGAGTAGGGCAACAAATTGATTAAAATTGGATCAAATGTCCATTTATACGTATTCACATCGGTACAGGTAGGATTGGCTTGTTTGGCTAGTTTCAATGCAAGGTACTGTCCTATTTGTTTTATATCACGTCATTTTGTTTTACCTTTCTTTTCATCTCCGTAAAGCACTTTGAACCGCAAATCTATGACGAGTGCTATACAGATAAAGCGAATGACACTGATAAAAACGTTGATGGTCTGTTCTCAGAGAGCGTGCTGGGAGCTGGCCGGGTTCGTGCGGGAGGCGCTGGGCCCGTACGCGGTGAACGTGACGACGGCGGCGCGGCTCTGCGGCATGGCCCTGTGCCGGGGCGTGGCCGCTGCGTGCGCAGGGACCCCGAGGGCCCCGCCTACCTGCACCTGCCACCCGCCAGCTTCCTGCTGCTGAGCGACGGGGCGGGCGGCCTGCAGGCCGTGGGCGAGCCAGCGCCCGGGGACCTGGAGGCGTGGCGCCGGGACTTCCGCTGCCAGTGGTACGAGGCCCTGGAGGGCACGGCCGCCGACCAGGAGTCCCCGCTGGGCGGGGCCGGAGCGGCGGGCGGGCGGGGCGGGGAGCCCCCGGCGTGGGGGGAGCGGGTCACTCCACCGGCGGGGCCCTCGGCGGCGGAGCCCACGGCCGGCCTCGTAGAGGGCCTCACAGCCCGGCCCACCGTCTCTCCCCTGAACCGGGGCACGCCGGCCCTGACTCCTCCCCTCTTCACTCTGCTGCTGTCCGCCCTGCCCTTCCTCACCCCGGCCTGATTGGACCTCAGGGATGGAAGAGGGTTCCGATTCAGGAAAAATATCCAGCGCTACTTTCCCTTCCTGCCTTTAAAAGGGAAAGCCTCCTGCCAGCCCCCCTGGGCCACATTAACCCCCGTCTCAACCTGGTTACATCGTGCTCCTGGGGACCTTGGCGTCTGGAACTGCCCGTTAGCAAAGGCAAGGCATCGAGAACAGGGTGAACTGATGACTTGCAGACGATACATACTTTAGGAGACCGTGACGGTGTAAATTCTGTTGTTTTGCTTGATCAACGGTGTGTGCGTGTGCTCTGTGTTCGGAGTGCTTCTGGTCCTGCTAGCACTCTGCCCCGGCAGCTCTCACCCTCAGTCCTGGGGACCCAACGCGTACGCTGGTTTTCGTTCCAACTACAATCGCAACCTCTGAATTGTAACTAGCTGTTCAAAATATTACGGTAGTACTTACAAACAGCCTTAATTGCTGTGTGGCTCAGTAGGTAGAGCATGGCATTGGCAACGCTTAGGTTGTGGGTTCAATTCCCACTGGGACCACATATACTGAAAAATGTATGCATTCACTACTGTAAGTCGCTTTGGATAAAAGCGTCTGCTAAATGATATTATCATGAGATTGGCTTTACCAAAAGCGCCCCCAGGACCGAGGTTGAGAACCACTGCTGTCCTCCACCGGTGTATTACCTCTGCTCTGCTAGTATTCTACGTGCACCTTGCTCTGTCTGTATTGAGCATGTACGTACTGCCACTATCCACTTCACCTGTAACTTCATTCCAAGAGGCTGGTGAGGTTTTTCCCCATGTGTTAAACTGCATTGTGGGTAGGGATTCTGCCTTTGAGCTACACCTGAGGGTTCCTTCTACTCCTCAGACATAGGTAATCACACTGGGGCAGGTGTGTGGGGATCCTGAAGATTCACACCATGTGCAGACTCCTCAGCGTTGCCAGATTTGTGACTCCAGACTTTGGGGGCACATTCGGGTTTCACCGCTTTTTCACTGTTGGTTTAAAATGAGCAATCATTTATTGTATCATTCAGTCCTTTGTGCTGTTATGAATGAAAACATGCAAGAGCTGTAAACGCCACAGGCAGACCTCGGTGTCTGGTTTGTTTAAAATGAGTTTCCGACCCTCTGGCGCGGATGAGAAGACTCCCAGTCTCTGAGCTGCTGACCGCAGTTATCTCCCCACTGAACTCTGACCGTGGAGGCATGGATATACAGCGGGTACAAAAATGATTCCCCCCTTTGGCATTTTTCTTTTACATTACATTTTCACATTTTATTTTCTTACTTCATGGAATAAAAATGGATTTAATTCGGATTTTTCTTGCCACTGATCAACTCTATAATATGAAATAAAAAAACTGAAATGATTCACTCCTCTTGACTCAATAGAACTTTAGCTGCAATTACAGATGAGTCTATTTGGCCTCTTGGTGGCCTCCCTAACAAGTGCCCTTCTCGCATGGATGCTCAGGTTTGGAGGACAGCCTGTTCTGGGCAAATTCACAGATGTACCATGTTCACTCCATTTCTTTACGATACTCTGGGGGATATTCAAAGGGAAATTCAAAGATATTCTTATATCCTTTTCCCTGATTGGTGCTTTTGAAGAACCTTTTTCTCGGATTTGCTTTGAATGAAGCTCGTTTTGAAATGCACTAACCAACTGTGGGACCTCTCACAGACAGGTGTATTTAATTTGAAATAATTTGAACACAGATGGACTCGATCAAATAATTATGTGACCTCTGAAGACAATTGATTGTGCCAGAGTTCATTTCAGTGTATTTATTCAACAAAATGGGTGAATACTTATGAAATCAATTGTCAGTTGTTTTTGTAATTAAGAAAGCTTTAGTTTTTTTAATTTGACATTACAGTATTTTGTGTCATTGATCAGTGGCAAGCGTGCGGTGTGTATGCATATACAGTACATAATTCATGTGAACTGTTTCAAGATGGCTCATTGGTTCATTTGAACTTTCTATAAACAAGCCGCGATTGTGATGGGATCCGTGTTCTTCGAAGCACATTTTCAATATCATCTTTGTCGCACATTAGTCAAGCAGTGCTCACGCCTGAGTGGGCACGGACGTCTCGGGAGGAGAGCGATTCGCCTCAGGCTCTTCCCAAACAGCTGTGCGCAGTTCCGCGCGCATCCCAGCGGCCGGCTCGTGCAACACGCTCGCCCGTGGAGAATGCCCTGGGCCGGCCCGCTTTACATGCAGGGCGTGTACAGTGCCGACGCCCGGCGACCATATCAAAGAATGTGATGCGCGCATGCGAAAAGGTCAGCACTGGCGCCAGGCAACAGGGGAATTATAGCCCGGAGAACGTGCACCATTTATCGCTCCCAAATATTGCCCGTGCGCCAATCGCTCTTGGGAGTGTTAAACTCCGTGCAGCATATTTATATTTAATATTAATATATTAATAGCTGACATCCAGTGCACAGAACAGTGTCTTTCCCTGCTTGATGCCAACATCCCCACCATTATCTTGCCTATTCTGTTCATTTCCAGAGGTCAGGCCACTTTGGTTTGTCACTGCAGAATGTATATTTTCTTCTGCTTTTTATAATCACGGGGCATTAGTATATAACCTGCAGAGGAAGCACATGACTTACACTGAAACATGTGACCCTACAGGGACAGCAACAGCATGAGGAATGTCACCAGTGATCATGTGACAAAGGTGGGTACAGCAGGGGTGGGCAAGGAGGGCTGTATCCGTTTCTGGCTTTCTACCAACTTCTGCTCTAAATTATTTAATTAGTTTAGTCATTTACATGATACAATTATTTTTTTTTTTTAAATTCACATAAATTTGTTTCAGGTTTTTTTCCCCTGTTTTGGTAGCCAATTATACCCTCTATTTCTTTTGATTCGCCCTCCCCCATGAAGCCCGCCACCATCACTAGACGGAGTTCCTCCTCCGAGACGGAACTCGCCCACCTACTTTCTAGAGACACCCTTTGCGCTTCTCGGCGAGCTTGTGCTGGCTCACCCTCCCCCTCCCCCTGGGGCGGACAGCCAATCGCCGCCCCCGATCGGGGCATCTCGGCCAGGGCCGGACTGGCGCAGCCGGGTTTCGAACTGCAGTAGGCAACTTGCATTCCGGGCGAATGCTTTGACCACTACGCTACCCACGGCCCCCATGATCTGAGACTTTAAGATACATTTCCTGTTAAGCTCATGAATGATAGCAGGAGACTGATCTTGAGGCCCTATATGAAAAATCTTGATCTTGATCAAATCAAAATCTTCAAAAGTGAGGTTTCCACCCCTGGTTGAGAGGCTGGTAAGTTCAGCATAGTAAACCCTCAACTATAAATGTGAATTTTTGAAGTATTTTGTGAAGGCTTACAGTATCATTTTGTGATATTGACATTGTCTGAAACACACTACTGACAGGAACGCTGTCCTGAGTGGTTTCACACCTATTCCTGATACAAACTCAAAGTTGAAGTGTTGACAGTGGAGAGATTAAAAATTAAAAAATAAAAAATAAAAATGTTAAGAAGAAGCAGTCTCTTGTTCAAAATCAAAAATATCTGACAGGATGCAGAAACACAAAAACGTATCAGAACTTGAAGCCCAGTTTAATACTTGGGACACTAACAGTGTACAATGTTTTTTTAAATATGAACTGTTGAAGTTCAGACAAACTCAATTCAATAAACAAATTAATTTGGATTATTTAGAAACATTCTCAAATTCATTAGCACATTTATATTTTATGGGAATATATACAAGTACACATGCATGCGCATCCCCATATAGGGATAAAGACTCTGATGTTTATCAGGGAACACTAGCTCTGTGCACAAGCACAGCCTCCTGGCTGCCCAGGTAAAGCACAAGCAGGATGTCTTTCCAGTTTTTGTAAATTTATTGTGTTATTTTAAAATATACAATAAGGACATACTAAATAAAATGTTAAGGAAAAGAAAGGGACCATATTTACAGAAATAGCACTGATTGTATCGGGACAGTGGGTGCAGTCAGAAACCTGAGGCCTTACAGACCGCCCTGCCCCCTCCCCCCTCTCTCTCTCTCTCTCTCTGACTTAGCAGACTCCTTCAGGATCTCCTACAAGGAGGCTCAGTCGCTAGGACTCTCACCTCCTAATCCGGAGGAATCCAGAGGGAGTGGCTGCACAGTCCGATCGAGCAGATGGCACACTCGAACACACACTGACAGACTGCAGAGGAAAACACCCTGTGCATGTCACCATGGTAACATGCAGATGACATGGGGGGGAGAACCCCCCCGTGCATCCATCACCATGGCAACGCACAAGTTACAGAGGAACACCACCCCCCACCCCCACCCCACAGTGGGTCACCACAGCAACACACCTGAGCTCGTATTGGAACATCAATGTCAAGGGTGTTTGCTACCCAGCATTATAATGCATTCTGGTGGGGTCCGAGGGGTGGGAGGGGGGAGGCAGACACACCCGGGGGACACCTATTAAGAGGACACACGCTTCCAGACGGGACACAGACTGCTCCCCTCTACTCCTCTTCATCTAACAACCTGCCACAGGAAGTGAAGCGCTGCACGTTACTGAGCCCTGCTCTCTACTTATGCATGGAGGATCTCCAGAACGCAGTTCCTGTGGTACTGAGGATCTCCATAATGCGGAGAGTTCCTGCGGTAATGAGGATCTCCCTAATGCAGAGTTCCTGCGGTAGACACAATTCACACAGGCGCACACAGACACGCGCACACAGACAGACAGAGCCCCACCCCCTCCCTCGCTGGCTGGCTGCAATGGCGCAATCTTAGCTGGAGGAGGGTGGTTGGTGGACGGCAGGAGTGTAGAGGCAGGTAATGGTTGCTCTCGGGCGTGGAGGGGGTCAGGAGAGTGCAGCTGCGGGGAAAGAGGGGCTACTTGCAAAGCGTCTCTAGGGCGTCCAGTGTGCGCTTGATGTCCCGGATCTGTTGGGCCAGTGTGTGGATGGGCTGCATAGAGCGATCCAGCTCCTCACAACGTGCCATCAGTGTGTACATTCCCTACAGAAACACACACACACACACACACACAGGAGGTCAGAGTCAGAGGAGATACGCCAAAACCACACCCACCATTACCAACGCTGATCTCTGATCTCTGGTTCTGTGTGGCTCAGTTGGTAGAGCACAGCGTCGGCAACGGTTAGGTTGTGGGTTCAATTCCCACTGGGATCACATATACTGAAAAATGTAGACATTCACTACTGTAAGTCGCTTTGAATAAAAGCGTCTGCTAAATGGCATATATTATTATTATTATATTGCCACCACACTTCCCCCAAATCTCACCTTTATGCTCATGTCCACAGCCTCTCCCAGACTGTCCACGGAGTCCCTGTAGGTCTGGATGTATCCGACACTCAGGGCTGTCATCTGCACTCAAAATACAGACAGAGTGAGGCATGAGACAGACACAGAATTCATAGACAGATCCTAAAAGGTGGACACACACAGCCACAATGACAAGTCTTGACAGACAGAGAGTCTAATATATACAGTCTCACAGTCGCCTTGATTCAGGCTGACAGGAGAAGGAGACTGCCCACACAGACACAGGCATAGAGTCCAGAATCCACTGAATTTACAGGTCTGTTTGTGTGGGGGAAGTGTCTTTGTGTGGAAGGACATACGGGAAGAACACTGATATTAACGGACTGTGTGTGTGTGTGTGTGTGTGTGTGTGTGTGTGTGCATGTGTGTGTGTGTGTGTGTGCGTGTGTGTGTGTGCGTGTGTGTGCGTGTGTGAGTGAGTGTGTGTGTGAGTGAGTGTGTGTGAGTGTGTGCATGTGTGTGCGTGTGTGAGTGAGTGTGTGTGCACGTGTGTGTGTGCGCGTGTGTGTGTGTGCGTGTGTGTGTGTGTGTGTGTATGTGTGTGTGTGTGTGTGTGTGTGTGTGTGTGTGTGTATGTGTGTGTATGTGTGTGTATGTGTGCCCTGAGGTGCAGTTCAGGGTGGGGTGTGCTTTGGACCCTCACGTTCTGGATGGTTCCATTAAGGCTGCGCATCATCAGCTCCACGCTCTGGGCCACGTCCTGCGTGTGGCGCTGCAGGTCCAGCAGCACGTTGGGGTCTATCGGCGGGATGTCCACGGGCCGCCGCAGGGACCCCCGGCCTCGCACACAGGGTAGTCAGCTGATACAAGGGGGAGGGGGGGGGTGGAGAGGAGAGCCACAATTACCATCAGGGAAATGAATAGCCTGCTGCAGATCTAATTAAAAGCACCCGCCGCTGTCACACACATTCGAGTCTCCATTCCAACGGCGACCAAAACCGAAATGAACGGGGGGGGAACAACGGATTTCAAAGCACTCAAACAGCAAAGGTGGCGCTTCGCTCGTTTCGGCCGCGGCGCGAAGCAGACAAGAGACACGCCAATCGGTCCGGCCCACGCGTTCGTAAATCGCGCGGGGGCCGACGCGAAGCAGTACCAACGACAGCAGCACACAAATCAAACCCCCGCCCGCCGCCCCCGTCCCGCCCCAGTGGCCCGAGCCCCACAGCCCCTATTCCCACAGCCCCTATTCCCACTCACAGTCAGAGTCCAGGCTTGGTCTAGAGCTCATTCTGATCTTGTGCTCCAGGTTCTTGGTAATGAAGTGAGTGAGCTCTCCATCGTGGCTGACTGTCCCCTCCAGTTCCAGGGCGCTGGAGATGGTGGCCCTGCGGCCCTCGGGTTGCCCTCCCCGCCCCCGCACACCCCCGCACACCTGGCTGATCTCATCCAGACTCTTACTGTCCTGCATGCCGCGCGCGATGCGCTCCCGCTCTGGCGCGTTTCGCACGTGCACCTGCGCCATCACGTGGGGGGGGCACGGGGGCTCCTGGCGGCGGCGGGAGGGGGCGGCGCGGCGGCCCTTCTGCTCCCGGACGAGAAGGCGGTCCTTCGGGCGCGTCTGGCTCGCGGCGGGGGGGCCTGACACTGCGGGGGGGTCTGCGGAAAGCTGAGGGGAAAAGCACAAGAGCGTCATTGTGCACGCGCGCGCGCGCACACACCCACCCACCCACCCGCCCGCGACACACATCTAACACCCGGACCTTTGGTTACGTCAGCGGCTCAACAGAACAGAAGACCGTTTATAGTCAGAGCACTTCTGTTTACTCAGGGCACTTCCTCATCAGAGGACTGTTTAGTCGGCGCACTTCCTTTACCTTGGGCGCGTCTTCTGTGTCCTCCTGCCCCTCCTTCTGCACTTCTTCCTTCTGTTGTTGTTGATGCTGTTCATCTTCATTATCCTCCTCCTCATTTTTGTTTACTTCTTCCTCCTCCTCTGCTCCCTCTCCTTCTACTCTCTGTGCATCCTCCTCCTCCTCCTCCTCCTCTCCTTCTACACTTTGTGCATCATCCGGAAAAGAATTGTCATGGTCCTCAGTTGCAGAATTGTGGGGTGTGTCTGTGTGAAGCAAATCTGTGTGGCGCTGCTCCGAACATGCGTCTGACCGGGGCTTGCCTGAGCAGGGCGTGTCTGAGACGCAGGAGCGTCGCTCTTCCTTCGGCTGCGCCTCACAGTTCATCTCCTCAACAGTGGACCCCACAGTGAGCTCAGGCCCCCTGCAAGCGACTATCTCCCCACATTTCAGAGGCTGCGGCGTGGGGGAGATGTGGTCCAGGGGGGCCTCTTCACCACAGAGCTTTGGGGACTCGGGCGTGTCCACCCCATTGGCTGCTTCCTGCACATGCGCACCAATCCCAGGGGAATGGCTCATCCCTTAGCCTGCTGCACAAAACGTCTAACGTTAATCATACCCTTCGCTCGGTTAGATTGGTGCAAAACACATAGCTATAGCCTTCATTGTCATTTATCGTTGCCGTAGACTATCGAAGGTACACGCATCTTCACAAACGCCATCACATTACATACACATACAACTCGCTATTGTAAACACAACGCAGAGCAATAACTAATTAACTAACGTTAGCAAGATGGCTAGTTCGCTGGGAATATGTGTCACCTACTGTAGCTGCCTCAAATGTAATCACTATTGAAAACAACATTCAAGAAATGTACCAAAAAACGCGAATATCATGAACAGGGAAATGCACAAGCAACCGCTGACCAGCTAGATGGTTTAGCTGGCCGCCAATCTGCCACTTCTATTCCATGATATAAACAAGATCACAATCGATTGCGATCTTGTCTCTTTAGCTAGCTAAAACCAGAGGACAAAACCGGCCGTGGTGTGATATTGCTGTAACAGTTACTTCCCTTATTTAATCGGACGCGCAACCGAAACTAGCCAGCTCTGGGTCTGATATCGCAACAGCTAGCTAACAGTTAACCAGGCCTCGGAATTTAAAGTTGTTTATTAATATATTCCAAAAACTGGATGACCAACCATTACTAATCAGACGTGAAGAAATCGAAGTTACACTACGTACGTGCATAAAGGGCAAATACAGGGAGGTTGCTTCCAAATTCATGTAGCTAGCTAGCTACCAGGCTACATAAACACTCACCACTGAAGCGATTTCCTGGGGATAAAGTTTTCGAACAGACAGCGTCCTACCACTTTAACCTCCGACATACCAACAATAGACGCGATTACAACATAGTTCCGCTTTACTCGCAGTATGATACAAATATGTTTGGATGACGGGCGCGGTGATTTATTCCTCTCGCTACATTACACGATTGATAAATTACATGTATTTTACGAAATGAGATATAGAGAAACATATTACTCGGAGAAAATGACGATATCACTGACACATTCAAATAATAATATACTAGCTGAACTAAAGCAAGACGTGTATGGTAAACTGGATGTTATAATAAGACGTAGCAAGCTAGTTATTATCAAGAAAGCAACGTACCTGTGACGTGAAGCACACTATTGTAAATGTTGGGGCCTGTGTCAAACGCCCAATTCGGCACCAATGATGCTCATAAAACACATGGTGGCGCTATAGCAATCCATTAAAAATCTTTCAAATGAAATACAAATCACGGTTTGTGGCAGAGGTCTGAAGCATTAAGCAGTTGTTCTCTCATATCACAACATATTTATTTTCCAGCAATTTCGTATTGGAAATTGGTGGAAAATGTTCAAACTAAAAGCATATATTAGTAGCATATTGAACTTAATTTCTGTTAATGAATACTTTTCATAAACGGCTGATCCAATTATCATCTTGCACACATAATCAAAGGACTCTTAGCTGACTGCACATGCTGCAACCACTATGATAAATTGATGGGGCAGTGGCTACAGTTGTGCATTCCTATTTGGAGAGAAAAATAATGTCTGCTCATGAACTGTATATAGAATATATTTTTATTTCCCACGTTACACAAGTTAATTGGAATTTGCTTCTTCACATATCTCTCGTAAGAGAAGGCAGGATCAGCAGGATCAGCCATAGTACAGCACCCCTGGAGCAGTTAGGGGTTCGGTGCCTTGCTCAAGGGCACTTTGGCAGTGCCCAGGAAGTGAAGTAGCATCCCTCCAGTTTCCAGTTCATTGTTTTTGGCCTTTGACTAATGACTGATACTGTATATATATACAGTATGTATATTGTTTTTTAAACAACTGTAGTTCAAAAATGGTCAATGTTAGAGATGTGAAATTGTTATTGCTTACCTAAGTCACATGATTTCTCACGAGTGTCTTCTCCCATGTAGAGGATGGTGACCAGATCTTGAAATGTAGCATGAAATGTAACACACATAGAGTATTTGTGATCTCATACAAGTCTGAGTGCTCGTGCCCTTACATTATGATTCCCTGGTTCAATTTAGCATTCTGTGCTCTTATGCCACTAGTACTTTCCGATGGCAGATCATTAATCTTGCATGGAATATGTTTGTTTTCAAGTCAATCAAAATCTTGTTCCAGGCAGGTGTACAGTATCAGAGGACAATCTGTTAGGAAAACTGTTCAGGGTCCTGAAATTAGGTGAAAGTCCACACCTCAAGGTACATTTTACATTTTAGCAGTTTACATTTCTTTACATACAATCCATTTATACAGCTGGATATTTTACTGAAGCAATTCAGGTTAAGTACCTTGCTCAAGGGTACAACAGCAGTGCCCCACCTGGGAATTGAACCTGCAACCTCTGAGTTACAAGCCCAGCTCCCTAACCATTACACTACTCTGCCAAAGGTGACATTACAGATAATCCAAAAGTGGCCCTCTGAATTAGTATACCCTACTGTACCAGAAATTGAAAGGTTTTGGTGCCACCATGCCTCTTTGGAAATGGAAATAGAGAGAGAAAGAGAGAGAAAGAGAGAGAGAAATTCATTCAAAATGGTTTATTTCATTTGCAAAATCATTTTAGAAAACAAACATGTTAGACAAACAACATTTCAAAGTAAAATATGTGGTATAAAATTAAATACATAAGAACACTTAATGGATGCTTCCACTACTATAGATCATTTAAAAAAAGATATAAATATTAAATTATTTACTGAGCTGAGACAGATTTTGAAATGATTCACCCTCTGAAAGATGGGGGTGTTTTGAATCTGGAGACTGCAGCATGCCTTTGATTGAACACATGATACGTTACTCAGTGCTGGTTCCTCTTACACGTGGGGAAAAAATGTCACCATGTGTAACTCTATTGTGCTTTCTTCTAGACATATCATTCCCAAGACCGGTTTTTATCTGAAAAAACAAAAATATGTTTGCATCAAAGGATACCATTTCTGCTGAATTGCTTGTGTTCCCAAACTAACTTTGTGCGTTTGTTTCTCTCCTTCATTTTATTCCAAAGTTGCACACAAAAACATCAGCCATTAGAAGTGCAGAGCTGGGGAAATACAACACCATGAGAGGAGAAAACCCTGAATACCCACTGAGAACTGAGTACCTACTGAGATTCTACCAGCATACTGATTATTGTATACTAGTATACTACAAAATGCAGACTGTACCCTTTGAAATAATATTGGAAAAAAATTAAATAAACATATTCAACCACACACTGGGATAGATTGTCTCAAAAGCAAGTAGATGTATTTTTGTGCGAGCAGATGAATAAATATATACACTATTTAGATCTTTGACACACAACCACAGACAGACATGCAGAGACACTTCTAATCTTACACTTTAAATCAGCTGTACAAAGACCACCAGTCCCTATAATACATAGCTAGCAAACACGATGCGCTATCTATCCCACAAACCCAACACCTTACCCCTGTCCAAACCCACAGTCTACCACCTCCCCAAACCCAGCACACTACCTCTGACAATTATAGAATTTTAAGATTTTGTATTTTTATTTCTTAAAGTAAGAATTTGAATGCGACTCCCATTCAGAATGAACACAGGGGGTTTTCTTATTCAGTAATAGGCCTGCCAAGATTTGATTGGATAAAATCCACATTTATTTCTCAGCCTATACATTTGTGTTTGTTTTCAAGATGACATCACACAACCAGTCCCCGCCAAATAACAATAATTTGAAAATGGGCAACAAAGGAACTCATATTCTTGTGCCAAAGTGATATCATTTCTTTTTTAAAGAAAGTGTGCTCAATTTATGCAAGGGAAATCTACACAACAACGAATAATTTCACATTATATTTGAATCACAACTTTATCTTGAATTACATCTGCTCACAGAGCATTGTTTAAACCGTCTTACAGCCTACATCGTTTAGTACAAAATATTGACTTTCATTCAACAAGCTTACAACATGGCTCTATGAAAGATAGATATGACCTCTAGTCACAAAGAGATTGTTGTCCATGCAAATAAAATGAACTAGTTTATGGTCAATTTGAAATTATTGAAATTATGTTACAATTCACCCCTTAGACCCAGTTATATACATATTTATTCATTTTGTTGTTTTTTGTAGGGGGCTGGGTTGTGGTGTGTTAATTGTTAATTTATGTAAATTGCTAACTGTTTTAGAGTCCTCTTTCTGTGGACTGGCCCAGTAATGTGTTGTGAATATTCAACCTGCTGTTTTACTGCATGTCAAAACAAACAAGAGGAACATCAACAGCTTTTTAGCATAATTATTTTTAGCACAATCTACAGGTAACTGCCAAAATAAAGGCAACGCTTTGGTAACCCGGGGGGATGGAGCACTCAAACAGCCCTGACCCCCCCTCAGCTGGGTGGAGGGAGGCTCGTTGGAAAGGGGAGGGCTGGGCCCCCTGATGGACACTCGCGGTATTACATTTGTTTAAAGGATCCCTCATTTACTCATTTATTAACTTTATTTTGGCAGCTACCTGTATGTTCTGTCTTTTCATTGATGGGCTTTTTTGCCTTTCAGTCTGTTGAAGTTTTGAGAAATCACCGTGGTACCACTAGAATTATATACAATAACCTTGAAATAAGAAAAAGTACTGTGCTCACAAAATGGCAGTCACACAAGGATTTTTTTTATTGTGTTCAGAGAACACTTAACTTCACATATTCTTATTTTAATATTAAGCTTTTCACGGAAGATTTGCTTCCACCAAGGAGCTATTTCTGTGGTGCACTTTCTCTCGACCAATCTACAGAGGCCTCCAGACACGCCCCATTTGATCCAGAGAATTCCCCAGATGCTGTCCTGATAAATCCCCTGGTTCCTCACTGCGGACACACACCAGAGTCTCACGGACATGCATGCACACACCCAGTACTTTGGGCACATCAGCAATCATTTAAGTCAAATGTCTTTACAAACTGAAATCCAATCCATCTTTCTGCTCCACAGAGACCAGTCAGAATGCATTCTGTCCTCACTCTGTTTATGTGTATGCGTTGTGGATGTGTTTGTATAACTGTGATTGTGCTTGAGTGTGTGTTGGTGTGTGTGTGTGTGTGTGTGTGTGTGTGTATGCGTTGTGGATGTGTTTGCATCTAGATGCTTCGTGGGGCCCTCTGGGCTTGGGGCTGTGGTTTACTCCTGCTCTTCCGCCCTCCTCCTCCTCCTTCTGCTCTTCCTTCTGCTCCTCCTCCTCCCTCTGCTCTTCCTTCTGCTCCTCGTCCTCCCTCTGCTCCTCCTCCTCCCTCTGCTCCTCCTCCTCCTCCTCCCTCTGCTCCTCCTCCTCCCTCTGCTCCTCCTCCTCCTCCTCCTCCTCCTCCTCCTCCTCCTCCCGTCCCCTGTGCTTGGGGCGCTCGCTCTCCACTCCGTCTCCTCTCTTGCGGCTCTTGGGCCTGTGGCGGCGGCCCTGCTGCGGGCAGTGCTGCAGACCCGCTGCCCGGGGGCTCATCACGCTGAGCTGCACGGTGACGGCGGTCCAGCTGAACCCGTGCTCCTCCAGACGGCAGTGGTACACCCCGGAGTGACCCGGCTCCGCCCGCCGTATGACCACGCCCCTGTCAATCACGACCAGCTGCTCCCCCGACACCACCTGGAGCACACGGCCAGCACGAGTTTGCTTCTGTTAGTTTATATGTTTGAGTATACTTGCGTGTGTCTGTGTGTGTGTGTGTGTGTGTGTGTGTGTGTGTGTGTGTTTCGGGTCCGTCTTTGAGAGTAGATGTTAAACCGAGTTCCTGACTCATTGTGGTTATTAAAGATCTCATGGCACTTATCACAATTCTTTCAATCTGCCGCCTAATCGTCCCCCAGTAATAATTGGCTCAGTAATTACTTCCATCTTCACCTCAGCTGATGACAAAATGGCTGCCGTGCTACACATGAGTGGTGGTTGAGGAAGATGAGTTTTGCCCTTCACTATCCTTGAAAAGCGCTATATAAATGCAATCGATTATTATTATTATTATTGTGCTTGTGTGTGTATCGGTGTGGGTGTACCAGGTGTCAATGTATGTTTGAGTGTGGGGGTGCATGTGAATATGCCGGTCCTCAGTGTGTGTGTGAGTGTGCGCATGTATACCTGGTGCAGTTTGTGACTATCCCTTCTATCCTCTCTGAACCACGTAATGGCAGCATGTTGAGACTTGGGCAGACACTCCAGGTATGTGCTGTTTCCCTCGGCAACCA
>JAINUG010000136.1:72500-282500 GCA_029706075.1 Aldrovandia affinis | reverse complement strand
TTGTGCGCACATAGGGCAGCTCTGCTCTGTGTCCGTGTCACATTAAAAAGCTGGGCCACTGCAGCAGAACACGAGACAGGGACCCCAAGTCCTAAAAATCCCACTCAAACCGCAGTGTTACGCTGCCTTTTCTGACTGTGAAACACTGTGGACATGGATTCAACCGCCGAATGTAATGGAGCTCGATGGTCAGGGGGACACTGGCGTACCTCAAAGACCTGGAGCTGCTCCAGAGTGACCTCATGGCTGCGGCCCGCCTGTTTGGGGAGGTGGATGGACTTCAGTACCTCTCCTGAGTCTACAGGAGAGAGAGACAGATCACCAAAGAAAATTATACCATACACACACACACACACGCACGCGCGCACGCAGGCACGCACGCACGCAGGCACACACACACACACACACATGCACGCAGGCACGCAGGCACGCAGGCACACACACACACACACACACGCAAACAAGGACATGCACGCACACACATACACATGTACACACACACACACATACATGGCTGTGCAGCTATACCACACACAGACACGCACACACGCACATACTCACAAACATACCGTATACTTATACTATTGATTGAATAGAGAATAATTACATCAGGACACCAGTGCTCATGTCCAAAGCAGTTGTGTGTACTGACCTGTGCCAATGAACATGACGTCATACTGGCCGTCCACAGCCTCAACCCGGTCTACCAGCAGCCGGGTGAACTTGTACGGTACCCCCACCCTCACCAGCAGGGGGCGCTCTCCAACAGGGTAAACTGCATCCATCATCAGCGGGTGGGTTCGGCTGAAGAAGATGACATCATCAGGATACTCGCGGGTGGAACGGTAGGTGCCATACGTGCGACTTGGACACTGGGGGGCGACAGTGAACAGGCAGTTTTCAAAAGTCCATTCCTCAATGGCATGTGTGTGTAAAACCTTGATAAAGATAACATTGAACTCCCCGATCTTCCTTCTGCATCTGTTACATATTCCTGTTTAAACATGTACCTGTTTGTAATAATCAACATCAATCAATCATATTTACTTTATGATAGCAGCCATACCAACTGGGCAAATATAAAAACTCAGCAAAGGTCTTATATTTTTTTGAATGAAGAAGAAGAAAAATGATAGAGAATAGCAAAAAACAAAATGACAGGAAGCTCAAAGAAACAGATCTAACTGTGTGTGTGTGTGTGTGTGTGTGTGTGTGTGTGTGTGTGTGTGTGTGTGTGTGTGTGTGTGTGTGTGTGCGCGTGTTTGGAGGTGACTCACTGTGCCTGGTCGGGGGAAGGGCACTCTGCCTGTGAACTCCGCCCACTTGTACTGTGGACCTTCCTTGTGTGAAAAGTGTCCTTTGAAGACGCGGACAATGTCCTGCATCCGGTACACACACACCGCTGAGCCGTTCAGCACGTCACTGCAGAAGGGTGGCAATTCATATCAAAAATGCCATCAGGGTATAACACCATTCCACTGATGAAGGCAGCATGCGAAGCATTTGAATCTTGATGCTTGAATCTGGTTGCTGAATTCTTCTGATCTGCGCACCATTCTTTTTGACCCGAAGGACTGGAATAAGAGTAAAACTCTATTCTACTTACTCTGACTAAAGAGTACATCTGTATTTAAAATATTTATGACTGCAAATCGTATTTAGTTCTTGTCAAAATAAAAGTGTACTAATATGCTGTGCACCAGAGATATCTTTAAAAATATTTCAGTTTCACTCACTGCCACCACTAAAATGGGTTGTTTGGCTGTTTCATTTATACTGGTGTGCCCCCATGACAAAATGATTTATGAATTTCATGGTCTGGGTGGGACTTTTGTGCCATAAGCTGACCTTGATGTTGTGAAGAGGCCGTAGATGAGAGGATTGGTCTTGTCCTTCCCATGCAGGATGAAGATATCCTCTGGAGAGAAAATGTGGAAACACAGGGACGTAGTGAGCAGCTTTACCCCACATAATCAACACTGTGAGACTACAGAGTGTGTGTCTGTGTGTGCATCTGTGTGTGCATGTATGGGTATGTGTGTGTGTATCTGTGCCTGTGTGTGCATCTGTGTGGGTGTGTGCATCTATATATGTATGTGTGTGTGGGTGTGTCTGTCTGTTTGAGTGTGTGTGTGGTTTGTGTGTATCTGTGCCTGTGTGTGCATCTATGTATGTATGTAGGTGTGTGTGGGTGTGCCTGTCTGTTTGAGTGTGTGTGGTTTGTGTGTGGGTGTGCCTGTCTGTTTGAGTGTGTGTGGTCTGTTTGTGTGTGTGTGTGGGTGTGTGTGTGTGTGTGTGTGGGTGTGCCTGTCTGTTTGAGTGTGTGTGGTTTGTGTGTGTGTGTGGGTGGGTGTGCTTGTCTGTTTGTGTGTGTGTGTGTGTGTGTGTGTGTGTGTGTGTGTGTGTGTGGGTGTGCCTGTCTGTTTGAGTGTGTGTGTGTGTGTGTGGGTGTGGTTGTCTGTTTGTTTGTGTGTGTGTGTGTGTGTGTGTGTGGGGTATGCCTGTCTGTTTGAGTGTGTGTGGTTTGTGTGTGTGTGTGGGTGGGTGTGCTTGTCTGTTTGTGTGTGTGTGTGTGTGTGTGTGTGGGCTTATACGTCTCTCATGCACAGTGTTAATGCCTGGAGAGCAGTTTGGATGCGATGCGGACCTGAGCCCACTCGGCAGGCGTATTAATGGATGTTGCCCAGACAGCACGGATGAGTGGCGCAGCCTAATGAAAGCCAGGCAGTAATATCGTGTCCCAGCTTGAGGAGGCCCGTGCGCTGTGAACCTCCATGACGAATCTCTTTACAGTTTCTGTTTTTGGGAACCGTTTCACTCCACTCCCACAGTGCCTGGCTCCTCTCCCCCATGGTCCCGCACGGAAAACAATAACGTCCTCGCATCCTGCCACCCCCTCAACCCGACACCCTGGCCCCTGGCCCACCACCACCCACCCCCTCCCCTTGCCCCATGCCATGACTTTGGTATCTCCCCATCCTGGCACAAACTTTGAGGGGTACGTGCACAGAAAGAGCAGTTGTTGATGTCCGGGACACAATGGGGCGAAACAGCACGCTTACACGCCTCCCGCTCCTGCTGCGTCAGGTGGCCAGGATCAAATCGCTCTCCGTGCGCGCGAGTATCTAATCTCATCTCTTCCACGGCAACGAAGATGGAGCGAAACGATGCAGAGCACGTAAAGGATTCTGGGCACAGACTCCCTTTCTCTATCTCTGTGTCTTTTTCTCTCTTTTTCTCTCTCTCTCTCTCTCTCTCTCTCTCTCCTACACTCCTTCCATCCTCTCCATTCCTACTCCACAGCTCCCCGTTGTCCTTTCTCCGTCTCCCATGCGTACTGTAAGTATCATCCCTCGTTCTCATCTCTCGCTCCTATACTCCTTCTATTCCCCCGTCCCTCCCTCCCTCCCTCCCTCCCTCTCTACCTTTATGGTCTCCTCGGGGTTTCTGGCTGTTTCTACAATCTCTAAACAAAAGGATCTGTTCCCCCTGGAGGGAGATATCTTTGTCTCACCCGCCTCCCCCAACCCCTATCTCCCCGGATCTTATCCCCACCTCCCGCATCATGAGCTGGGTGATCTTGGGGCTGGGATGAGGGTTCTGTCTGAAACCAAAATCCACCCAAAACATTCCAGCAAAAATCTTGAAGACATTCCTAAGCCTTCACAGCCTGGCAGTCCAAGCACAACGGTATCACCATCTCTGAACCAGAGCCCATCTGTCTGTCCGTCTATCGTCCCGAGACTACGGTCTCGACCATCTGGGGTGAGACACCACTGAAAACCATTCACGGGACTACTAAACTCTAGGTTTGTCATTTTGTGGCCTAAGATTCACCGCGTTCCCTCCGCACTCACCAAAGCCGGGCCATGACACTCATGATCAAGAACAGACACCTGTCAAAATATTCACGAGCACGCTCTGGAGCATCCCTCCTTCCCATGGTGGACCCGCACAGGATCATGGGATACAGTGTTTGCGGTCGACTGAGCGAGGAGTAAACACAGCTTCAGCGGCATTCTTGTGCTGATGGGATCTCTTCACGGAGACTTGTTCCTGGCAGCAGGTTGTGAAATAATGTTTATACTCTCCCCCGGCTGCCCTGTGTTCCACCTCATTCGAAATCAACCTGGGGGGGGAGAATGTTTTCAGTGTCTGCCACTACTGTTTACAGAGACGGGGACGTGATAAGAGTCCAATCCCATCTCGTTCGGACATCAACCGACTCCCGATGCCATCGCTCCTGATACGCCGTGCCCCACAACAAGTGCTGACAGAGTGTGCCCCAAAGATAAACAGTAAACACAGACAGGCGGCCGAACGCACACCAACACACAATCTTCTCGGATGCCCACGTTTATTCCCCAGAGAAGGTTTTGTTTTCGCTCTGCTGTTTGACCGCCGGTACGCCTTTTCGTTTGAGTACGTGCTCGCTTCTGAGGTTAGGTGTGCCCCCCCACCAATTTTCCGCCGCCAGTGGCCAACTTGAAACGTAGACATAAATATAGGCACAGTCAGGTGAGTCAGGTGGCACGGTCAGGACGTGGGCCCGTGGTCAGGGATACGTGTGGGCGGGCGTCAGTGCGGGGGGTGAGGCCAGTACTCACGCAGCTGGTCGAAGTGAGTGTGAAGGCCGTCGGACCCGGGATGGAGCACACCATGCGGGCCTTCAGGAAGGTACTCCACTTGTTCACCAGACTCCGCTGTCCTCCGACATCGTTCTACAGCACAGAACACAGGCGTGCTACTGTTACACAAAGGCACATATACCGCTACGTACACAAAACTCACTCGCACGTTAAAATTACACAAAAGCACTAGCACAAAGACACGCTACAATTGCACATGCTGCAGTTACACCTACAATGCTGTACATTTACACACAGTGACTGCAGTTACTCACTCACATACATGTAGTTCATTTATACGAGTTAGAAACAGTCGCTACAGCTACTCATCCATCACAGGCACACTCATTCATTACCTTCACTCAGACTGACTACAGTAACGCATGTTCACTTCAACTGTAACCATGTTACACACACACACACACACACACACACACACACACACACACACACACACACACACACACACACACACACACACACAAACACACACACACAGTTGTTATCCAGTACGACAGTTAAACACACATTTACACATTTACAATGATTATGCACATTACATTTACACATGCTACAGTTAAATTCACACTCATTACAGTGACTGGGCTAAGTGGGAGATGTGTGGAGGGGATTTGTACCTTGCAGACGCGTGCCACTCTGGAGTACATCACCTTCCCAGCAGCCCCTTCTGCCTCCTGAGCATGCTCAGTAAAGAATATGTACACCTTATCATCCTCTGGGTTGTCACTCTCTGCCACCGAGGTCACTTTTACAAACTGGGCATCTGGGAGAAGGCAGAGCGTTGTGAGAAAGGGCAGGGCAGGAGCCGAAAAACACCATTACGTTCAGTCGGGTGCTGTGGGCCAGTAATCGGCGGTGCAGTTCCTCACCCTGCAGCCAGGTGGAGTCGTACTGCTCCGTGCGGATGACATAGCGGTTACCAAGGCTGCGGAAGAAAGCCGAGTCCCGACTCATGAAATCAGAGGAAATTCCAGCATACAGCTCTCCATCTGCAACACAGGCAGGACGGATTTGTGTGTATTTACACACACACACACACACACACACACACACACACACACACACGGACATAAACAAACAGTAGCTACAGTGTGCAAACCCACGCATCATACCAGAACACAACACTGCACACAGACACTGTATGAATATACGGTACCCACAGAAACACACATGCACACATTGCATGCATACCCACGCAGACAGTCACACACAAGACACACGCTGCTGTATTACCAATAACGGCGGTGGCTGTCCTCTGGTGGGGGTCATATGGACACTTTCCCTTCCCACACTCTGTCTGTTCTGGCAACAGGACCTGCCTTCCATCCTGCCGGACAGACAGACAGATCAGATAAGACACAGGCACACACCAACGCACGCACAAACGCACTCATGACCACAAGCACATGCACACTCATCACACACATGTTCACACACACACACACACACGCACGCTCATGACCACAAGCACACTCTTCACACATGTTCACACAGACACACGCTCATGCACACACACGCTCATGCACACACGCTGTTTTACGAGGACTAAAACAGCGCTTATTCCATAAGGTAGGTTTTGATGGTTGGTGGGGGCTCTATGTTTGAGCTAAAATATGGGACAGAGGAAAGGAAATCCTTTAGTGCCTGCTATATCAAGAATGGAAAAAGATCACAGCACCGTCAGCCTCTAGTTCCATTCTCAGCTTGGGGCAATAAAAACACCCCCCAGCCCCCCATTCCAGTCACTCCCGCCAAATGAGGTTATGACAGATGTTTTATTGTTAAAAAAACAACACAAACTCGGGCGCAAAGTACGATTTATGGAGTAAGCAGGAGCAGCCTGGGGTCAAACGTCCAACAGCATAATATGCATCCCGCTGAGTAAGACTAATATAATCAGCATAAAATGCACACCGACCAATAACATCAGAATAAATAATCTGCTGGAGCCTCCCTGGTTGAAGAGAAGACAACATTTACATTACATTTTTACATTTTAAGCATTTAGCAGACGCTCTTATCCAGAGCGATTTACAAGATGTGCATTAATACATGGTAGGAACAATCATAGTTAGCGCACGAGATCAGTGCAGGAATACAGCAATAGACATCATTGCAGGCATCTGCGTACCATACCTGTAACACCGGGAAGGAAAAGGTTAGTGAATTTTTATTTATTTTTTTATTTGGGGGGGGAGTATAGTGTTGAACAAGTAAACAGTGGTGAAGACAATTTAGCTAGATGGACAGAGTTCAGTGGTAGTGGAGTCTGAAGAGGTGGGTTTTGAGTCTCTTGCGGAAGATCGCAAATGATTCCGCGGTCCTGACCGATTATCAGTGTTTATAGACACACACCTTCCTCTACTCTGCTCTTATCACTTATTATGTATGTGTGTGTAACGGAGTTGGTTCTTCCCGCAGCGAATTTCGAACCGAGGATCTTCGACGCGACAACAGAACGATTTAGCTCGCCAAGCTAAAGACTCAAGTCTCTAACTAACGTACCAGAGCTCATCCGCTATATAGGCTATGTATTAGTCGTTACAATGCAAATGGAGGTTATCAACAACGAATTAATAGACACACCTCTTCCTCTACTCTGTTGTTTTCTCTTTCAGCTGATATGTCATGGGTCACGACCGTGAAAATGGGAGTTATCGATAACAAATAACGGCGAGCAGGTCTTACGCAAGCTTAAAACACAGTACAAAACTGGTTGGCATTGCTGCAGTAATGTGATTAATATTGGCCTTAGTAACAGCAAAAATAGAAATAGTGATGACTAGGAAGCATGTGAGTAATAATCGTGATAATGAAATCATGGGCACACAATGACTTACTGTGCGTCTATGCGGAGGCCACAGGCACCTAAGAAACTCTCTCCACCACTCGCTCTACCTCTCTGATTAAATTCAGGGATGGTTTTATTTTACCAAGTATTTTTACAGACATTCAAAGGGGATAGTAATATTAATGATAATAACATATACTTAAATGACTCTCAAGTGCTCTGAAGATTCCTTCCTCCCCACACTCTCTTTAATCCTACTGCAAGGTCAGTCCTCCTTCTCAGTCTCTGCCTCTCTCACTCTCATTCAATTCCGTGCAACTCAATTAACGGGTGATTCATCTGAATGTGTGCTACTAAAGGAATTCATGACAACAAAGTCAACTATTCAGTTTCCTTTTCAAAATGTTCACTTGTTTAGCCCAGTGCAGTTGCGACAACAACATTTATCTCTCCCTCCCTCCCTCCCTCCCTCCCTGTGTCTCTCTCTCTATTCTCAGATTGGCGTGTCAAACGCGTTTTATAAACCGGGCTAATTCCACCGATCTCTTTGAGAGTCACATTAATTGGGCATTAGCCACAATCTCTTTAGGAAAAATGCAAAACGCGCGAAATGCAATCTGTGGTGCCGATTGGCGTTCAAGGCTCGGCGTCTCATCTGTCCCCGTCCGTTTGCTTGAAGGATTTTGTGGGATTATCGCAAACAGACAACTAGTCTGAGCGATCGCGCGGAGCACGCTCAGTCACAACTGCGGCGCTGCACATTGCTGCTCTGTCCTTGAGCCCCCGTTCACGCTGGCCTCGTTTTACTGATGTCCCCAAAGTACGCACCGACTTCCCCGTCACTTTGCGTAAGGGCAGCCCCATGTAAATCCACCACTTAAAGAAAACTTTCCTGATGCTACCCAGGGGATTTTACATTTACCTTCTCTTGTTCAGAGCCTGTCCAGAAACCCCAGGGGTTTTGGTTTGAGTTTCCTGCAATTTGTGATGATTCGCTTAAAATAGACAGGCAGTGTCTTTCAGACTAAACAGGGCACGTTGAATTTCAGTGGCTGTATTGGATGATTTATGTTTATAAACATCTACATGCATGACTGGGCATTAACTAAGCCCCGTCGTTTCGTGTTTATTTTATTTTTACCACAAGCTATTCCCTTGGCTGCAAGTTGAGACAGATATTAAAGTCACTCCTTTCCACCATACCAAAATCAGTATCTGAAAAGCGCTGAGCTACCTTTAACAGTTTTCACCTATCAAAGTACAATTGAACCTTGCTTGCATTATAATGAATTTGATGAGAAATGCATTGGATTAGGCCTGGGACTGTTTGTGACCCAGTCTGAGTCAGGACTTTGTTTTTCTTTTATAAATTGGATTTCTTTTATAAATTGCATGTACTTTTTCTAATGTGATATGCATATCTTTTGTTTTGTCTGTTTTTATTTTTTCTGTAGTTTATTGTGGACAGGTGTTGGAAATTCACCTTTGGCCATAAACACTTAATGCAATGCAGCTGGTGCTTGTTTTTAACATTGTAACAATGCCTTTTGTCCCTGACCAATAAAAATACATATCTCTGTGAACAGACAATGGGTGGATTACATGGTGAAGAGGAGAGAGTGAGCGTACCTCGAGGAAGACTGTGGTAGGGATGAAGGCACAGCGGGGGTTGAAGGCCCCTGTCCCACAGACATAGAGATGGGTGTGGTTATAGAGCTCCAACACTCGCAGGAAGTTAGCGCACTCCCACTGTAACAAGACAAGCAGTTAACAGCCACCTGGCGTTGGGAGAACGGGGCAGAGGTACAATCAATCACAATCACTGACTTGTTTGATCCAATCAAAAGGCTTTGCTCTTCACAACAAGACACAATGATTTGCTAAAATCAGTGAGTTACTGGTGGCATATGTTAGCTCCACCCATGTAGTGCCATGACACCCATCACTACAGCCACGCACTGTAAGAAGGTAGGAAGTTTGTACACTCGTGACACACATTCTCAGAAGAATGTCATTCTCAGCCAGAAGGCAGTCCCTCAACCATTGTGGTTGGAAATCAATGTGTTTTTAGCATTAGGGTAAATGGCTCTATAGTTTCTATTGCTCATTGGAAAACATTCAAATGTATTTTGAACTCCTGAGGGAGTTAATGGAAGGGCAAGGTCTTAATCCACCCAATAAGACTGAAGTCCAAAGACTTTGGAGAAATATAGTTTTAGAACTCGATGGCATATTTTATGCCTGGACTGATTTGCTGTTTACAGAAAGTTTGCAGTAATTGTATATGTGACCATGCAGCCGCCTCCCTCCACACAAAAAAATCTAACTACAAAATGAAAAAATCAAACAACTAATCCAGAATAATTGGATAGGCCAAGACCTCGTTCCTAAGTAAAAAATTAGATCTAATACAATGTATCAAATAATAATATTCTAATAAGATTACCTAATATCTGAAGATTAGAGGAACACTCCCACAGTAAATTAATGTTAGGGTCAATTCCATTTCAACTCAGTCAATTCAGGAAATTAATTGAAATGAAATGACTGAAATGAAAAAAGACCGTAACATTCTATGAGGTTTTCAGTTAATGACTTGAATTTCAATTAATGAAATTATTTGAAATCCTGAATTGACTGAATTGAAATGAAATTGACCCCACCTCATGCGTGTGTGTGTTTGTGCACAATCGCGTATGCGTATGTAGTATGTGTGTCCACGTGAATGTGTGTGCATGCTGGCATGTGTGCATGTGTGTGTGTGCGTGTGTGTTTGTGCGCGAGCAGATGCGAACATGTGTGTGTGTGTGTGTGTGGACAATCAGAGCACAGACTCACTCACCTCAGGATCTTTCCCAGCCATCAGACACTCCTGAACCCAATCTGAGCTAGCTGGCCAGTGGAGCTGGAACAAAATCACATGCAGGTAAAACACACACACATTACACACTAACCGTAGACATGCTCGTATTATTGTTACTGTTTATGTGATTGTGTCAGACACCCTTATGCCAGGCTGCTTACAGAGTATCAGTAGTTCAAAGTGTGAGCTGTACAAAATACAAAACACAATTTAAACACAAAGTGCCAGTGCCAGCTAATAGCATCATTCACAATTGATTCAAAAATGGTTATAAATTATGAAATTAAAAGCTTTTGAAACAGGCCAAGCCAGGTACAGACCAGGTCACAAATGAGTTCTTATTTAGTGGTTGAATCTTGAACACTCCCACTGTACACTTTGAGTGCGGGTATGAGTTGGGTGCAGCTCAGTTTCCACCTGAAGTTATGAATCACCTGCACACAAAGGAAGGATTGCTCTGGAGCGTGTGGACAGCTCGTCCCACCACGGAGATGAACAGCCGTTCAATCTCTCATGCAGCCATACCATGGAGAGAACTCACGACATATACATAGCAGAACCCTATAGGAAAAATTCACCTCAGGTTTCCCAAAGATGAGGGAAACAGACTGACTTTTACATCATGTTTTTACATCAATATCGTATAAAACATTAAGTCAAAAACCTTACATTAAGTCAAAAAGTATCTTATTTTTCTTATTGTCATTAAAGCATGTTTAAGCCATTGTTGATCTTACTGCTTCATCAACGCTCCACCACGACTTTTAAGTTGAACTTTTAAACATTTATTTAATTAATGCCAATGAAAATCAGACTTGGGAGTTGATTTTAGAATTTCGGACCAAAGTCAGGAAAGTGATAGAGAGGTTAAGCAGTGAATGACTTATAAAAGATGGTAAATGGAATGCACTTTACGTTTGTTGCGTCCGTTAAAATGTACACAATTGCCTAGATGCGTTTCGTGATATTGGCAATGAAGGTGGCAAATTGAAGTAGGATATATCCTAATAAATTCATCAGGTTATAGCCTATGTAGGCTACCTCATGAAGAAAATCTTGTCTCGATGAGATTTTTACATTAATGTTGGGCTATCAACTAACCAACTAGCCTACGCCACAAAAATTCCAACTATGTATGATGCCTACAGTAATGTTCCTAACAAGATCAAGCTTTCTCCCGGCAGCATTTTAATGCTGAGCAATTCCGAGATTTTGGCCCTTGCTCCTCTTTTGTAACCAGTGCACAGACACCAAACATGAAGAAAATGATGTTGGGATATCCCTTCACTCTCAAGGGTGCAGAGTTGGAACTCGGCCAAAGTGGGTATTCAGAAGCGTATTAACGTTACGCAGTGTAACACTTAGATTTGCGAGTTAACGTTAGGTGCACCTAAGCCCTTGTTAGTATTCGACCACTTAGGTCCTGGGCCTCGAATATGGAGATGCTGATGTGCTGACGTGCAAATCTAAACAGCAGGATCTATAGGGAGGGCTTAGGGGCCAGTGTGGAACTCAGCAGCCCAGAGACAGGAAAGAGAGATGGATAGGGTATAGAGACAGAGGTGAGGGAGGGAAAATAGCAAGGGCGGGATCGAGGGAGGGCAGAATCAAAGGGAGAAAGGGAGATGAGAGACGGGGAGAGATTGAGGGGCGAGAGGGAGGGAGGGAGGTAGGGAGCAGCGAGGCCCACAGTTGTGCTGTGTGATGTGGGTTGCTGATGAGAGACTCAGTGGTTGGGAATGCTGGGTGGTGGTTGGAGTGTGGAGGTAATTAAAGGGGAGCTTCGGTAATTAGGCTGCCGAGGAGGGAAGAGTCATCCAAATGACTCTATTTTGCACATGCTATTTCTATCCCTGTGCGTTTGTGTGTGTGTTTGTGCGTGTGTGTGTGTGTATATGTTTGTGGATGTGTGTTTGTTTGTGTGTGTGTGTTTGTGTGTGTATGTGTGTGTGTGTGTGTGCTGTCCTCCTGAATCTGATAGCTAGTTAATGAAATCCTGCACAAATATTTTTTTCCCTGAGAACCATTTGACATTACTTTTAGATCAACAGTAGGGAAAGAGGGAGAGACCACAGAAGAGGAGGGAGCTATAAAGGGAAAGAGTGAGAGAGTCAGAGGGCAAGAGAGTGAATGGGTGAGAGGAGAAAGCTCATTATTGCACAGGGGGTCCGGCTCCCTCATTACACCCATTTCCACCAATTTGAGCCCAATTACCCCAGCCACCGAGGGGAGGCTTATCTAGGATCTGCCCCGACCCTTCCTCTCTCCCTAACTCTCTCACGTTGCCTCTCCCTCTCTCCCTGCTTTCCCATTTTCCCCCTCCTTTGCTTTCACACCATCCCTCCCTCTTTCTTTGCTCTAATTTCCTCTCCATTAGTTTCCATTTGTCTATCTGTCTCCTTCTCAATTGTTCTTTAATTTAAATGCGAACAGGGTTTGCTTTGCGTACAAACGACTGTGAGTCCTCAAGTAACTTATAAACACATATACTAACTGTCCATTACCGCCTGGGAGACGTGCATATGTACATACTCAGCTGTTCAGCCACTTCCTCTGTACACATATAAGAGAGAATGTTAAGAGGGTTACAGTGGCGACTTTTCCGTTACACTGATGAATGCAGGGCTGTTCTCACAGCACAAGTGTTGGGGGTGGGGGTGGGGGTGGTGGTGGCAGGCCAGCATTAGTGCGGCTCCCAGTGCTGTGTTCTCACCTGGCGGGGGCTATGTGTGATGTCATCCAGGCTGGTGACCAGCAGCCTGTCCTTCATGGCACCGTAGAGACGGCGGGTGTCCTCCTCCGCCAGCAGAGCGTACAAATCCCCCGCAGGCAGGGGCAGGGCCAGCAGACGGCCATTCTGCACCAGTTCTAGGACGAGACAGGCGACGGGTCGATTTACACTCATATTACACGTGTCCGTATAAATATTCAAACTTGTTCCTGGCTGTGTATCTGCTGTGTGTGAAAAAGCCTAGCCAAAGAATGCCAGGGAATGTTTTTTTTTAACTGAAGGGTGGGAGCAGGGGTAGGGGGAAGAGAATTGAGAGGGGAGTTCTCCTCTTCTGTCATAGTCCAGAGAGCAGAATGCAAAGGCTGAGACCAGCTGTAGTTTTGCCCACATTATCATTCTCTAAGATCATGTTCCACCACCGTTTCAGTTCTTACAGCCGGATCTAGACCAGGCCTACACTGCACAACCAGACTGTCTGCCTGGTCTGGAGCTGGTCTGGAGCTGGTCTGGAGCTGGTCTGGAGCTGGTCTGGAGCTGGTCTGGAGCTGGTCTGGAGCTGTCTCCCCCAATTCTGTAGACACCTGATCAGCCATCTGCAAAGGCCTTTTAACCACTGATCCAATCAGAGGCAGGCTATGACCTGTGGACCATTTGAGCTTCCACGTGAGGTATCACTGCAGAAACTGCACTGGCAGGGCTTTACCGTATCCACTATTCCAAAACGAAGGGAAGGAAAACTCACTCAAAGCAATCATACATTTTTAAGGGTTTATACAATGTACTGTAAACAAAGTACAAGCGCAACCACATATTTTGTCTCATGTTTTAACCTTTTTTTTTGTACCATTAAACGGACCAAAATTGGAGCTAATTTATCGAAAAGGCACCAAGCGCACCTCTTTGCCATCCTCTCTACTGGTATTGCATTTGCGGGGCATGAATGGAGGAAGTTTGACCTTCGTCTGTTTATTTAGTTTTCGGATCGTGAAGATTAGAGCGAGGAAGCTGATCCACTATCATCCGTAGTGTTGACTCTGTTCTTCCCGCGCGCCGATACGGCAAAGAACATTCCTGAAGTCAATCCTGTCTGCCCTGGCGTGTCTTGTGCCGCAAAATAATTCCCCAAAGATCGTCAGCCCTGGACCCTAGCCTCTGCGCCAGTCATTGGGTCATTGGACTAGAGGCCTTCAAGTCTCCCACATTCAGGTCACATGACCACACCTTCTGTCTCTCTCTCTTCAGACAGACATAATGGGTGACCACACCCTCCTCATCCTACTCACAGGAAATGCACAACCAGCCCTTTTCCCTCTCTCCGCGTCATAGGAAGCACAAAACCACAACCTCTCTTTCTGGAAACATGTGGTATGTTTAGTTTAGTTAGAGGTATGCTATGACTATACCTTCTCTCTCATACACACAGGAAACTAGGTTGGGGCCAGTATCTGCACATTGTCCCAGCTAGGGTGGGGACAAAGTGTTACACAATCACATTGTGGCTTGAGAATATTGTGTGATATTAAGATTGGTCAGGGCTCAGTTGAATGCATCATAAATTAATCAATCAATCAATCAATCAATCCCTGATGATGGCATGGAGGGTGCCAAAATTTTTGGAATATGTGACCTTTTCTTCTTTTTCTTCTTTTATATAACATTTTAAGCACTCCATTTGAATTGTATATCTAATTTTAAAAAGCTATAGTTAGTGTATTTAATAATACATCACCGAGCATTTAAAAGTAATTAAAAGCAGCTTAAGCGATTTTTTCATGAAATGCCAGCATGCGGCGAGCTGTCCAGTCGCCAAAAAGTCTGACATTCTGAACTATGCTAAAAATGACTCTCTGGAAGGTCCTTGCAGCACAGGTGGACAAGCACACACTCTCCTCCAAAGCTTTGCACCTTCCACTTGCAGCTCAACAGCCGAGCTGTGCAGTCATTACAATGGAGGAGTGTATCATTACACTGGAGGAATGCACTTCCTGTGCAGTTGGAGCAGGCGAACTACAGCAGCCCAGCCAACCACAGGAGTTGCTTCTTGTGCAATGAGAGGAGGAGAATCCTGCCAGCTGACTAAGTGTTGAGTCACAACAACAGTGCTTTAGCAGGACAAGCCACTTGGCAAGTCATCCTATGACTATGCTTCAGACTATTTTTATGATTTTATTTTTTTCTAATTTTTATTTCAGATTTTTTCCTGTTTTTCTCCCAATTTGGTGGCCCAATTTTATACCCTCTATTATTCCAACTATCCCACACAAGCCTGCTACTAGCCCATTTTTGATACCGGAAGTGGCAGGAACAACTAACCGCCTCCTCCGAGACGGAACTCACTAATTGCCGACCATGATTCCAGCCAGATAGAAGCTTTTCTGCAGCGAGCTCATGTCGGCTTCCCTCCCCTTTCCCTGGGTCAGACAGCCAATTGCTGCCCTCTAGCAGCACTCTCACCCAGAGCCAGACTGGCGCAGCCGGGAATCGAACCCTGGTCGCAGTGGGCAACATGCATCCCGGTCGGACGCTCTTACCGTTGCGCCACCCGGGAGGCCCCTAACTATTTTTACAAAATGACCATTACTGGTATTATCACAATAAGAACCGTGAGGAATCTCCTACTGCACACCCAGGAAGCAAACATTCAGACTCCTTTATGTCTCCTTCACACAATAAAACGTATGATGGAGCACTCTCTTTACAGCAGAGAACCAGCAGGTACCGCTATTCCTTTTATTCCTGCCCGCAATCCGCCTGGGCTTTCGCTTCACGTTGGCTCCATTCAAAGCCTTTTTGAAAAGGGTTTTCCTCTGCGACAATTAAGAACTCGCAGATGCTGCTTGGTGAGTCAGAGCTTCAACTGGACTGACCCGGCCTTCAAGGGAGTTGCTTGTGCGACAGTTACCTTGGCAACAAAGTAGAGTGTTCGGTCCTATATTTTAAAGCAGCTGCATTAAGCACAAACGGCACGACGAGTGTTCTCTAGGGAAAGGTTCCTGTCTCCTGTGTTCCGCCTGTGGCAACGGAGATGAGGTCACACAAGACCCATGCACAGACACTTCCGACACAGGCAAAGGCGGACATGACCGAAGACTCCACACTGACGCATCGTGACATGAAGCATCAGGGTTCTCCCAGCTGTGTCTTGCTCGTACAAACTGACCCCCAAACTATCACCGTCACTACTCTCCCACCAGCCATCCAAGGACTGGATCATGCTTCATTAAACCATCACAGCACAATGAAACATAGTTTCATTGGAAGGCTTTCACAGTCTTTTTGTATTCTACTTTCACGTTCTTAAATAATCTCTCTTATGATCAAAACATTGTATTTCACTGTTACCGTGGCTATTATTATGCCTTAGACTGCTTATTGGTGCTTTTACATGGCATGTCTTTTTTCTCTTGAAGGAGAGGATTTAAATCTCTATGGGACCTGTTTAAAATTAATTACACACACACACACACACACACACACACACACACACACACACACACACACACACACACACACACACACACACACACACACACACACACACACACACACACACACACACACACACACACACACACACACACACACACACACACACACACACACACACACACACACACACACACACACACACACACACACACACACACACACACACACACACACACACACACACACAGCAACACTTGCCAGGGTGTAACTTCACACAGTGCGGCAGTGTATGGTAGTCGGATGATCTCATTCCCCTCTTGGCATTCGGAGCATGTTAGGGTGAGTCCCTGGCATTGGCGTGTGCCCCAGTGACCTGGTCCACCACAGCTGCCTTGCGCCAGTTGGGCCGGGGTGAGAAATTGGGGGTGTATTTTTGGCTCCAAAAACCAACAAGAGTCCAGTGAACATTAGATTACCACAGTCATGAGGTGCCATGGATGTGCGCATATGTGATTAGTGCAAATGTGCGCCGTGTGATACAGCTAACAGCATTCCTGAATCAGTGAGCTAGGAGGGGGGGGCAGTCTTTCAGAATGTCAAACACTCAAATAGTTTCACGCACACACATTGACACACCCACCCCCACATACGTGCCTGTGTGTGTGTATGTGCATATATATATATATATATTCTGGGGAGGAACTGAGGCATTATAGCCCTCGACTGATTAGTGTATATTGTGTGGTTGTTGCTCTCCCAGGGGAAGAGTGCTGCTAGGAGAACCAAACACACTTCCTGTGGAAATGAGGTTATCACTTCAACAATTACAACTGCTCAATTAGTGAGGAAGGTCTGGAAGACAGATCCACACACATACACACAGTCAAAAGGCAAGCACACGCATACATAAAACAAACACACACACACACACAGACACACATCTGTACACACATGCTCATTGTATACGTGCGCACGCCTAAGTACGCACTTTTGCCTGGATTCCTTCAGTAGTTCGCCAGGCACATGCACACATCGGAACTGTTTGACCTGCGTGCACATGGCCATAAATCATAATTAAATCTGCCCTGTGCTCCAACCAGAGGCAGTCATCTGAAAGTCACAGCGCCCCCTTCAGGTCACGGCTGGCCAACTCCGCTATCCAGCCAGCGTCCGTTTGTCTGGTCTGAGAGATTCCCCAAAGTGCAACAGGAGAAGAGGATAGAGGTTTTATATCTGGATTATGTAAGGTAGCAGACTCTACATCCAAAGTGCATCATCTGGACTTTTATTTTTTACTGGACACTCTAAAAGCAGTGCTTAAGTTTGTTTCATATCAGAAACACTGTAAACAGTCTTCAGTTGACATATTTACAACTTCTTTAAATCCTTGTCATACAAACTGTGTCTCTCACACACACACACACACACACACACACACACACACACACACACACACACAAACAAACAATCTCTTACACTGTCCAATGTCCTAGCACTGATACTCCAGTATTATTGAATTAATTTAAAACAGCCTTTAATTGCATTGTGAGGAACAAAAAGTCAGACAGTCACCAGATAATATATCTAGCGTAGTTTCTGAATACAATACAACAGGGAGCGCCCAGGTCTGAATGAATGCAGCCTGCATTCCACGGGTGAGCCAAGACAAGACAAGAGAGGAGAGGCCGTTGCCTTTTGTTACCCATTCAGGTTGGGTTCTGCTGAAAGTGTCAAACCTCAGATTTACTCTTCTGCTCCTTACGTTTACAGTAGTTGACTTGGGAAGGAGGCACGTCCCCCTCACCCCTTGGGTTGAATATATGAATATGAATATTTTTGAGCTACAAATTTGTTGGATGTCAGCCTCTCTCCAACCATTGAGCAAGTTTCTCCCATTCCCCTGCCCTGCCAAACTTTGAAAAGCCCTCATTCGCAATTTTGCAGTAGGAGACATGATAAAAAAGGGTCTGAAACAATATGACACGCTCACACGTCCAGATCACAATGGAAAGTGGATACCCAAGTAGCGAGGGAGCCACAAGAAACAAAAACATAAATGAACAGATCAGGAAATAGATGTAATGGTCAAAAAGATACACAAAAAAGCGACGTCACAAAAAAGATGCCAAAGACAAAATAAAGGATGGCATGATGTTAGGCAGTGTCCAAAAGGTCAAACATAATGCGGGAAAAAGACACTGGCACTGGTCAAACCAAGGAAAACATATTAGATTAAGAATAAAGAATAGACATGTATAAACTTGATGGGAGAAGGCCACAGAGTGTCTGAAATTAAAACTGTATTCCTGATTCATTCTATAACCCAATGACCGCATATGCACAATAAGACAATTGGTAAAATTCAGAACTGCATTTTTATAGTGACTGCTAGCTGATTGGTCAATAGAAATCCGGCATCCTTTCATATAATTTTCATTTCAAGTTCTAGTTCAAGTTCTAATGTGCATATGGGATATATATTTACATTTTTGATTTAGCTGTCTGTAAATAAAGGTATTCTTGAAAATAAACCTGTCGTGACATGAACTGGGGTACTTCGCAACAACATTTGCGATTATTTGTTTTGCATGGCTGGGACAGCGACTAGCCCCTCAGAAAGCGAAATACAAACCGCGCGTTGTGAAATGCGTCGGCGATATCAGCGCTCAGCAAAATACCGCCTGATTACTGTTGTCCTTGAAATTATCACGCAAAGAGGAGAGTCGCAATTAAGGCATACTTTAGTCAAACAGACGGAATAGGCTACTTAATCGACCTAATTAACAAAATCTCCACCCTGTTTTAGCGCGTTCACCCCAGGTATACGTATGCATGAATAGATTTAACGAGGCTATTCAAGTCGCAAAGTGACGTAACCCCGCAAATTACATCCTAATAGCGACTTTACCCATTGCGACTTTCATTCAGTAAATACGATGCAGATATTGCCACCTTGTAGCGGCGGCTTTTGCGTTCGAAAAGCAGTCGCGATACTTCAGTAAATCTGGAGGGAGAATTGAAGTGTCCATTCATGGTCCATGTATTAGAGAAGGGGGGTGTCACATGCAGGTGACATGACTGTGATATTTGTAGGTACTTGCTTTAAAGGACAGTACATTACATTTTATATTATCAGTTAATTTGCCCATTAAATAGGTCACATTTTTTCAACTCTTTTTTCTTATTGGCTACATTTTACATACCAAAGTTAAGTTTATGCAGTATTTTGGGTACATCATTACATCATTAAGACTTTGTGGGTTTATATATTTTTTAAAAGGAATATATATTTTAATACAGATCAAAATAAAAGGAATATATATTTTAGTACAGATCAAAATAAACAGCATATAAATGATTGTACCTTCCATATATATTACTATATATTTCAAAAACTATTGAAACATGAGAATTATTATTTTTACATTTGACATTTTTACTTGACAATATAAGAATGAAATTGCATAAGCAACGGTGGCAAAAATGTACATACATTGTTTTACACACACACACAACGTACATGCACACACCTCTTTAACCTTTCTCCAGAGGAGTACCAAGGGCACTGTATCATGCCAACAGCTTCAAGCTGCTGCCCCTTGGCTGAGCGTTGGCAGAGGAAACAGCCAGATTACACACACGCAGTAGATCCACATTATAGAGTTGATACTATCCAAGGAGGGAGACGGAGTGTCAGGGACAGGAGTGACGGAGAGGTGGAGGAAAGGACAGGGAACAGGGCAGATGGACGAGGTTAGCCGTGCTGACCAGGTGAGCTCCTACCTTTGTGGGTGAACTGCAGCCGCGGTTGGGATGGCCTCCAGGCTTCGGTCAGACCGCTCCCCAAATGGGCCAGGAGGAGAAGAGGTCCCAGTGTCCACATGGCCGAGCGCACACACACACACACACACAGCCCAAACACTTGAATCCTGCAATCCCCTATGCCTCTGAGCCCGTGGCACCACACACACAGTCCGCGCGGGTGGCTCTCACACGCTGAGGCTGCTCCTGTGCTTTGATATCGCTCCTCTCTTGGCTTCTCTCCTATGCTGCGCTCTGTGCTCCACTCTTCTGATCTGTCCCCTATTAATTATTTCCTTTCCTGAGCTCTCCTCTCCTTCCTCTGATCCTTCTCTCTCTCTCTCTCTCTCTCTTTGGCAGCGAGGTGGATTCTCTGACGATCCACTCAAGAGAGAAGCAGAAATCCCAAATCACAGGGCCCGCCCAAAGCATGCCCCCCTCTTTCCTCTCTCTGTCTCTCCCTCCCCTCTCTCAAGGAGCTCATTCCAGCCACAGGAGCAGAATGAGAAAACTCCCTCTCCTCTATGGAAAAAAATATATATACCATAAAAGAGAAAAGAGAATACGCAAGCAGACACAGCTTCTCTGGGCCTTTCGTGTTATTCCACATCTCTGTGTCTCTCACTCACTCTCCCTCTCTCCCCCTACACGCCCCCCAGCCCTCAACACACAAACACACACCCTATTTGCCCCCCAGCCCCACTCCTCCATCTCTTCAGTTTGTATGTGGCAGTTTTTACAAGCGCTTTGAAGAATTGCAGATTAACATCTTAATTCTTACTCCTCTCAGATTCTGCAGCTGCCCCTAAATGAAATCACTATGAATGAAATAATGGCTGCCATTATGCTCATTAGTTGACTGACAAGATGAAGCAGAAGTACAGAATACAATGACAGACTAACAGGTGAGTGGACGCTGCCCTCTGGTGGCTGCCACTGGTGAAAGCATCTTCAAAGCAAGATTGAGGTCAGCCAATCCGGTTTTGCTGGGGGAGGGAGGCCTGGGTTGAGGGTGGCAGTGCCCTCAGTCCTATGAAACCAAAAGACCCCCCAAAAAAACAGACCAATTTGAAGTCTATAACTGACTTTTTCTTTTTAAAACAAAAAAATGAGACCATTTTACAAATGTGGAATAAAATAGAAAGCAACAAAATATCATTATTGGGTTGACGGACCCCATTATTAAGAATAGAATCCTGTCTGTGCCAGTGGTAAGTGTTACTGGCAGCCCTGCAGAGTGGCACGTAATTGAAACTTTTACATAAACCACATCTCCTCCTAGCATGTTTGATGTATCAACTTTCCATGATTTTTGTCTTTGGATGGTCCTTGTAAAAAAAACCCTCCCAAAAAAAAACAGGTGGTTTCTGCTGTGAACAAAATATCCACTATAAGCCAATTCAAATATAGCATTTAAACAATCTACATTTTCTGACTTACGGCCTCAAAATTCAGTTATTTCGCATAGACTTTTAGGCAATTGAGTGTGATTCAAATACATAAGACGTAAGTCACATGATGTAATATATATCACTTTATGGTGCTTGGCTCCTGTAATTGTTGGAGCTATAATTATTATATTAGCTCATATTATATAATGCTCTATATCTTGTGTCTAATGTCCCTTGGTCAAGAGAAAGCTCTCGATCGAGTAAACCATGAAGGCCTCCAAGATATGAGATGTGTTTGTGGAAGGGTTTTATGTCCTGGCTGAAATGACTGTAATCAGGAGTCTGTGACTGGATCCTGAAGGTGGATTTCATGCCACAGTCAGAGGTACAGAGGTGGCTCAGGCAGGGATGTTGGTATAGTGGTAAAGTCTGGTTATTTCATATAAACTGAAAAATAAGTTAAAAATAATTAATGGAAGACGAGTCCATTAAATAATCTGTTTAAACTGCGCATCTTAAAGACTGTTATTTTTTTTCCTTCATCGCCTAAGTCAATCTGCATGTGTACTTCTGCGTCCAGCCATCTCAGTGCACACATCTCTTAGGGTGTGGTCAAAGTTGGAACGGGGGATGTAAACATTACTTGAGTCAATGCTACGTCAAAAGGACTTTTGGACTTTGTATGAAGCCACTAACCAGAGAGTCATCTTCATCTATCTGAGGTCACATCTGGTAAGGCCCAGCTTTCACTGGTTGTGCAGTTTGAAGAGTGAAGGATTTGTAGTGATGGGAGGGTATGCTTTCGTGAAACTACCATGTGTTGTCAATCAATACCTTGTAAGAACCAATCAGAAGACTATGCTGGCCATGTCAAAATACTCTGGTTGGTTCAAAGCAATGTCATTGACAGCTCCACCCATGTTTGGATTTATGAACCCTCACTATACCATTACAAAAGATTTGCCATTTCTATCATCTACTACTGGAAAAACTTTTTTAGGAGGTGCCCTAACAAATACAATATGGCATTAAAAATCTGCATTGAAGTGCAGTGAAAAATATGTAGGTGGTTAATACATTATTTGACTTTTAAAACTGCACCAAACAATTATGAGTATTCCATCAAGCACATCCACTTCTTATCAGCAAAATGTTTAAAAAGCTTCACTAGCTACCTCGATAATGGGGAAATGCTCTAAAGGAGAATGTTCTTGTAGGTTTCCGTGTTATGGCCCGAATGCTTCCAGAATGTCCTCACAATGTTTAAAAAAAGGCTTTAATCATCGTCAGTGGATGTTTTAAAAATGTCATAAAAATGTGTTCTAAATATTTATTCCAAGTATATTCCATGTTCAATATATACTTAAAGGCATTCATTATGCAGTAAATTGAATAATTGAATGTTTTTTCATCTCAGGGATCCATTCATTACAGAATCCAAAACTGTTTCAAACACACCTGGCTGTTGCCGTGGTCACGCATGCCCCCATACAGTACAGAAGCAGCTGCAGGGTCGATTTTCAAAGCCTCCTATATACATATTTTGTGGTGGAAAATATTTGGCAGCACAACATAACTGACTGGCAATGTGTGTATTGGTCTAATATTGGGTGTTATACTGGTGTGTTATTATCCAAGGCTGTCAAGCTTTGTTAGAAATGCCTCATCACAGGGCCTCGGGTGGCGTAGCGGTAAAGGCATTTGTCCGGAACACAGGTTGCCCACTGCAGCCGCGGCTCCAAACCCAGCTGCGCCGGCTTGGCGCTTGCCAAAGGTTCCATCGGGTGCTGCCCCAGAGGGAGGGGGGAGGGAGAGCCGGCACAAGCTCGCCGAGAAGCGCGAACGGCTTCCCTGTAAGGGAAAAGCTGGCTTGACGATGAGCGGCAGGCTCGTGGGGGAGGGAAAATTGAAAGAACTAGGAGGGTGTAGTTGGCTACCGAATTGGGAGAAATCTGCAGAAAAAAAGTGTCATATTTAGCCTACATCCTGCTTGCTGTGAGCCACAGTGTAAGCTACAGGTACATATCCAGAGTGCAGACTGGGGTTCCAACGCGTACTTGTATTATGGGCCTGATGAGCTGACCCAGGAAGTGTAAAAACGAAAGGAAATTAAGTGTTTGCGGCAGCTGAGCGTTTCCTCACACAAGAGTCCGAATTTGTTTATCCGAGTGTCCTGGGTTTTGCGGTAGTGCTCGTTTGTTTTTCTTTAAAATGTCGAAATGTCTTCAGTACTGGATATTTTGCTTATACGCCATGTGGTACATCCTCACTCACAGAACAATTCCACAGAATCAAACTACTAACTGGTAATACCATATGAAGGGCTCAAGTTTGTATCATGATATAAAGCCATGTGTCCATATATATATTATAAGCCATTTAGCAGAAGCTTTTATCCAATACGACTTTTATCCTATCCTAATTTTTCAGTTTATGTGGTCCCAATGGGAATCGAACCCACAACCTAAGTATTTTCAGTGCCGTGTTCTACCTACTGAGCCACACCGAACCATCGTCCATCACAATACCACATGCGAATAATACTATAGTACTTCCGAGTTGCAAAATACCTTGACACTATGGCACTAGCACAGTACCAAGAACACCAGACTACCCGTTACTTCTGTATATTGGTATTACCACAGCTGTGTAATACGGTGTGTCATGTGGAAAGATGCGTAATTGGTCATAGTTTCACCCAGGGACGATCAGGGGTTTTGTGGTCCATCAGGTGCCTGCGATCTCCTCAGTCCTCCAGTGCAGTAGCTGTAGCTCAGATGGTGGATTTTATTTTTAGACTTCCTAAAGGAAACACTGCTGCTCAGGACACAAAAACATCCCAATCTGAAACGCTGCCATTTTGACGGTGAAACGGTTCACACCTTTGTCTTGTTGCACTGTAGTATAATGGTTAGGGAACTGGGCTTGTAATTCCGGTTTGATTCCAAGATGGGGCACTTCCGCTGTATTGCTTCAGTAAATAATCAGCTGTGTAAATGGATTTTATGATTTTAAAAGGCAAGCTGTGTAAGTGGCTCTGGATACGAGCGTTCGCTAAATACCTAAAACGTAAATGTAATTAAACGTGGGAATGCAATGCTTTCACTCAAAATGAAATAGCGGTTCATCTGTAAGATTGTTAAAAATTAGATCAACAAAAATAGATCATTTAAAAACGCATATAAACAAAGTCATTGCGTATGGTGCTGTATGCTGCTTAGAGTTTGGCAATGCTGCAATGAATCCACTCGGCAAACAAATTGATGGATATCTACTTCAAATCTAAATATAGAAAATTTCTGAAAATATAAGTTTAAAAAAATGACTGGTGCCAATTTTCTGGGGAAGTGGAAACTGAAGTTGTGCAACTTCCAGGACGAAACTCCATTTTGAAGCCAATGAAGAAGAAAGTGACCGTTAAAACGCTGAGAATAAAATGGTGTGCTTTTCTTTTAATTATTTGCTATTAATAACCCCATTTTATTATGGAATTGAACGTTTGACATTTCATCGAGAATGCAACGTTTCATAATTACTGGAGGGACCTGCAGTTGTAGTTTCATTTAAAAAAAAGTGATTTCAGATTTTTTTTTCCTCCCAATTTAGTAGCCAATTCAACCCTCTATTTCAATTCACCCTCCCCTCAAGAGCCTCCTGCCCTTCCTCCGGGTGAAACTATTATCCCCGAGGCCTAAATCTAAATGAACGTCAGGAACCCAAGGTTATTCCCATTAAGTGGAGGCAATGGGTTTCTAGCTTGCCACAGAGTCACATAGTTAATGTTAGAAGCCACGCAAACGCATGTAAATTATAAGCTTGCTAGCTAGCATAAAATGATTTGACTGGTTAGATAGCCGCTAATTAAAGCCTTCCAATGGCAGGCAAATGCCACACCAGAAAATCCCTGAACAACAATCATCAATGCTTTTAGGAGCCTTTAAGGAGAATTTTACCCATATTAATTACACATATTAATCCTCACTGTAGTACAAATGCAATAGCATGTACATATTTTTGGGAGATGTATGAATGACTCAAGCTAAAATAAAAATATATTTCTCTAAGAAAATAAGATTTTTTGGGGTAAACAAAGTGTCAACGAGGTAAACGTCTCAAAAATGTCAACTAGGGATACTTTCTGCACCTTTCAAAGTGGAATATAACCCTCTGGATGCACGCAAGGGTCAGTTCCACAACTGCTCCCCCACCCCTAACTATCATTTAAATGCTTTACAACCCCGACAGGCCAGTGAAAGGAGTTATAAAGCAGACTTGTGATTGAGCACCAGTCAGACAGTGGTTACAGGACTGAAATCTATGAATAGACAGCTGGCCCTCCTCCTTAGTAGACAGATCTTTATCTCATTTAAACCCTTGAGCAATCCCTTCTTTTCCCATTACACTCCAACTGGGAAACCTTGTTATATAAACGTATTTATTACACAAAGTTACCAAGTCTAGTTTTTTTTTGATTTTTTTTTGTACAAATAGTTTCCAGTTAAGCCCCTGTGTGTACATAACGCATATATGCAACTTTAATATTTATATACACAAATTTGTATACAGCATGTTGCTTTCCTGTCAATGTCGTTTAAACTCCAAATTCTTAAAAATGATTTATACAGAGACTACAAGTTAAGCAATTAAGAAAATTGACTGTTCAAACCCAATGCACATGTGCGTAAGGCTAAAGGCTTAAGGAGAGGCACAGGGGACTCCGCCCCCCAGCTACCCCCCAGCTCCACTCCGCACCGCCTCAGCACATCACATGACAGCATATGGGGAGGCAAGCGGGTGAGGTGAGAACTACTCACAGGTTACGTACAAAATGTCCTGGTTCTCCATTTCGCTTCCCGTTTTAAATACCAAAATGTTTCCATAGCTAAAAGAAAAAACCGAGAAAAAAAAAACGGATAAAAAAGAATCGCGTGCCCCAGTCAGTCAGTCCTTGCATGAGTAGGCCCGCTGGAGTTTACATGTTGATCTCCCATCCCCTGCTGCCCCCCCACCCCACCCCCACCCCACAGGACACCAGGCCCTGCTCCCACAGGGCAGTCTTTAAGAGTTTACAAAAGAAGGCATTTATTGCTCTTCTTTCCCCTCTTCGCCTGTAGCGCCGCCCTGGTGGCCATCTCAAACACCTCCCTCACGCCGTCCTTCGTCTTTGCTGAGCACTCCATGTAGCCAAAAGCACTGATGCGGTTGGCCATGTCTCGGCCCTCCTCTGGCTTCACTGGCTCCTGCAACGGAAGAGAATGTCAGAACAGCTGATTCACCCAACCTCCTTTCCTTTGGCCGAGTGACAGGCCCAGATTGGCTGGCAAACCAATGAGCTCACAGTTTTCCAGGTTTTAATTAAACCAATGAAAGGCAACTATTCAAATGACACCTGCCCTCATACAATAAGACAACAGCCATTTAAGCCAAACAGCATTTGTTAGTCAACTGATTTGTGATAGATAGTGGTCAGGTTCTTAATGCTTAACTCTGTAGCCAACACATTTATACAGTGATTGTGATACGTGTTGGTTTTATGCACATTAAAGTCGTTTCCTTTCTCAAAAGTTTGACACATTTCAAGATGTGGAGGGTAATATGGACATTGGGGACATGACTAAGAATGACCGCCTTACCTGTTTCATTTTGGCAAGCTCGCGTCGTGTGTGTTCGTCATTACGCAGGTCCTTCTTGTTGCCCACGAGAATAATGGGAACATTGGGGCAGAAGTGCTTGACCTCAGGTGTCCACTTTTCTGGGATGTTCTCTACAAAATTAAGGTGGTGGGGGGGATAGAAAATAAGTCAGAAAGGCACCAAGAAGGTGTTAGCTGAAACATAGTGGGGAAAGGATGGAGGAGAGAAGACCTACACTCCTCATATACTCACCCAAGCTGTCTGGGCTGTCAATGGAGAAACACATGAGGATGACATCAGTGTCTGGGTATGAGAGGGGGCGGAGCCTGTCATAATCTTCCTGACCTGCTGTGTCCCACAGCGCCAGCTCCACCTGCCAAATAACATGCATCGTTGTACTTATTGCACATAGTCATTTCTATATACCTGAAATACATCTGCTGCGGTCTTTCCCAGCACACATCCTTAAAAAAAAAAAAACACCTACAACACACTGCAGCATACACGTACATAGCATACAACAGGGCGCGTGTGTACAATACCTGTTTGCAGTCAACCTCAATGTCGGCCACATAGTTTTCGAAGACAGTGGGCACATAGACCTCGGGGAACTGGTCTTTACTGAAGACAATGAGCAGGCAGGTCTTGCCACAAGCGCCATCCCCAACGATCACCAGCTTCTTCCTGATTGCAGCCATGCCTGAACAACAATACCACCACCGTTGAGAAAGACAAACGTACGTCATAACCAGCACACACGCAATCACTGGCGTCTTCCTGATTGTTGCATGCCACATTCCTTGTTAAGACTCAAAACATGTTAGCAGAACAAACATTGCTTACAGCATTTTTCACTAATTTCATGGTCGAATACAAAAAGCTAGTATCTTTGGCTAACATCACGCTTGGTACTCAAAGAGCAAACCTTTGGTCTATGGTGCATGTTAAATGTCCAAAAAAAGGTCATATACAAAAGTTCAAACGGAAAATGCCTTGACACCTTGATGTGTTCTAAACATAAAAATAAATGTAAAATATGCTGCACAGAGTTCAGGTTGTCCCATGTGCAATGTGCTATTCATTAGTCAGTTTCCAAGGCTACCCCAGCTTGGAAGCCACTGCCCTAAACCCCTCAGTTGGAGGACAAGCACTCCTGACCCCACAAGCCAGGACAACTTAGATAAGACATTGTATAGCTTCCAAATCAAACCCATAAAATCGTAACGGGCCAAGCACTCAATCATTCGTTGCTCAGAAGGGAGGGACTACCACAATTAAAAGTTATAGAATAAATACAACCATAGCATGCTTTATTGCATAGTTACATTTATATTGATATGCAGTAATACTGTCAAACTAGCTAGCTGCACCCAGGTAGCTTGCTGTTAAACTGTAAATGAAATGGTGAAGGTAATTGCATATCAATCAATCAATCTTTATTTTTGTATAGCGCCATTTACAAACAGGTTGTCACACAGCGCTTCACAATTGGCATTTTCCAGAGGGAATCAAAAAACCAGAAAACCATTGGAGCCAATGTAGGAAACTGGAAAATTATTCCCTGACCCCTTAAAAGGCGGTCGAGATGAACTCCTGGAAAATTGTGGGATACAGAGAAAAACAACACAAATAGTCCTTGAGGCTCATGCGGCTTAACAGACCACTGGAAGGGCATTCTAAGTGTAGGAGTGGGGTGGACCTCATCCCTCCAGATACCAGGGCAGGCATATGCTAATGTCACAAGTTATAATGAGGGCCAGTCAAACAAACCTGTACATGTACATGGAATAATAGATCATTTCTGGCTCTGTCTCATTAACCAGCGGTACTCATTGGTTACATTCACTCTGGTGAAGTGTTATTAGGGTGTACATGCTTGTTATGACTGTTAGAGGCTGGCTGCTCTGTTGGCTATATATAGATGTACTGGTTAAAAGACAGCCCATGTATATAGGTACCTGCATAAGCCAGGATGAGGGAGACAAAACACCAGCAGTGCTGTAAGCAGTTTGCCACCATGAGGGTGGTCTCCCCAATCTGGTTTGCCATTTTGAAGATGGAGGAACCTGTTTCAGCACTTTTATTTTATTCAATAACATGTAACCGACAATGCGTGCCACTGGCCCGGATAGACTTCCATATAGTCTTCCACAAAGAGGTGTACTGGCAAACCTTCCCCCCAGGAATGACAGTTTAAATCAGTCAACTACCACTGTAGAGTTGGCAGCAGGCACCAATTTCATTGGTGGCAAAAATGTATTTGCTTTTCATGAGCCAGGTGTACATTGTATTCACAATGGCAGGTTGTAAATAAAATGGTTTGTGGGAAGAGAGATAAGTTGGATGGTTGCAGAAAGGTAAATAGTTATCTTTTGTCATGCTTGCAGAACTGCATAGGCAACTCGAGTAATTCCAAAACCCAGTGGTCTGTTCTCCAAATTTGCGCACTGCATGTCGTGACAGGAATGTATTGGTGATACAGTATATTACCTACACTGAATCCAAAAAGCAAAGATGTGATTTTTTTCCTGGTTAATCAGGAAAAGTTTATTTTCAGACCAAAGATAGCTTGTGGACGTGTGTATGTCATAAGCATACACATTAAGAAATGTTGCACTCTTTGACAGCTGATAGCAGGAGAGAATATTCAGCAAATATCTGAATATCTGTATTTCCTGATTAATCAGGAAAAATCACATCCCTGAAAAAGGTCTTATTTCCATTAATGACCTCGAATTCACTCTCGGACGTGTCTATCGGGTAGGGGCTACTGCTACTAGTCTCATTCGATGCCGTATGCTGTAGCGTTAGCTAAGCGAATGCAACTGATCGAATCAAACAGGGAAAGACATCTAAACATCAGCCTAAACATCCAGGAACAACAGAAAAAGTGTTCCTCTGCAAATAACTCTAATAATCGTGTGAACTGAACTGACAGCTAACCACTGTGTGGTTACTTAAGCAATGCGAAGGTTGAGTTTTTTACGATTTGGTGCATCTTCGCACCATATTGCCATCACTGGGAGTGTCTCCGAGTCGCACTCAACTCCGAAGCAAGATGGCGTCCAGCAGCAACAGATGGTAGTACTTCTTTCCAGCTACTAATGGGCACCTTTGTTCGGCCGCAAACAACCCTTACTTGCTAGAATTACTATCTAAATATATACGATGCGCAAGCAACAGTTGGTCAACTACCTTGGTCATGGGTAATCCGCAAATACATAAAATAAGGCTGGCAATCAAACTTCCATCTTTCACTTTAACGTTAATATACATATAAATGTCACGTTTGCCAGCTACATGTAACTTAGCTAACGTTAGCTAGCAAACAATCATTAGCTAGCCAGTTAGCGAACGTTAGCTACTATTAAGCCTGGGGTAACTTTTTTAGCCAACGCTGGTTATTTATCGGATATTTTCATGTCAGTTATAATTTACAGGTTAGCTTGCCAGACAACTAAATTTACAAGAATAAAGCAACTAAAGCTGGGAGCGGACGTTAGGAACTATATTTCCAACGATGTAACGTTAGCTAGCGTAGCGATCACTAACGTTACTCAAAATACTGTAAGTCCATCTAATTAACAGTTAGCTAGGCTAACTGAACACATTTGTCCTCAAATTTTCACCCACTAGCACTAGGTAAATTGCGAAATCTCACACGAGGACAAAATACGAGTAAACAAAAAAAAAAAAAAAAAAAGTTTGATAAACACTAGCCAGCTAGTAGAACTGTAAAATGGTATCAACGGCAATGCGGAATCACAATAAAAACAGTACCTAGCTAGTTAGCCAACGTACATGTCTTTATTTGAAGACAAATCACTTGCTAGCATTTGTCAGACATTAACCTCTCGCCTACTTTTGCCAGCGAGCTAACACTACGCAAACCTTGCTCTTATCTCGCTAGCCTCCGAGAGCTAACAAGGGCGGAAGCAGCAACGCACTTGCCCGGCGAGGAAATACTGAAGTAGATGGCTAACGAAAGGTAGCCGCCGTTCACCGAGGCTAATTGCCCAAAACGGTCAAGTTCTAACCAATTTAAGCGAAGATACAACTTTTATAGCTACACATTTCATTCAGACCGAAAACTAGACAATACAGTTCAGGTACACCATCTCTCAGACGTAGCCTTACCTGCAGTTTACGTGGCTTTACAATGGTTCCTATTCGCAATCTTGTACAATGAACCACACAAGTGCGCGCACGGGCAAGGGAGAAGCTCGAGGAGGCGCAGGGAAGAGACGGCGGGCACGCGAGTGAGCCACGCCTGCGCGGGCACGCTAACAGGGTGGATCCGAGTTCCCAATGAAGAGAGTCATTATTACATATAACGGACCGAGAAGTCTGTCATTTAATTTGAAAATATGCACATTGCGTGGCCAGTAAAATATTGCTAATTATAATGCACACAGTGAACATAATTGTAAATAATTCGCTTTTCTATTTGTCACAAGACAAAGTATTTATTTTTCCACATCAAAGTGCATAACACATTGACGTTACGTTATTAAATTATTGCGTCTCACTCGTTTATATAGGCTGTTTGGACTGATTGTTTATTTATCTAAACGTACTCTACTTTATACATGATGTATATGTTGTTGGTTAAACAGGCAAGGAATTCGATTAGGGATGCATCTCTTTTAGTTCAATGTTAATCTGTACGCTTTTTAGTTTAACGCTCTATTGTGCTTGCACACATCCTGCTATACACCACGCTAAACGGGGTATACCTGTAATATTATTAGACATTTTATTTAGCAACGACCTAAAGGTACGACCCCTTGAGATGCACCATTTAGTGTCCGATGGGGTCCTGTATAAGACAATGGACAATATCTCTAATAACGACCAAAGTTTGAGTTTTTCTGGTTTAATCCTTACTTTCTGGATTAATGATCTACTTTCTTCTCTCTCTCTCTCTCTCTCTCACACACACACACACACACACACACACACACACACACACACGGTGACTGGTGGGGTCCACAACAGGTCAAGCTGAGGGCGGGGGATGATCTGACCTTGACCTTGTCTGACGCTGACTGCCCCTGCTGCTCTGATGATGATGGTGATGGTGATGGTGGTGATGATGATGATGATGATGATGATGGTGGTGGTGATGGTGATGGTGATGTGCTCACTGTCCCTGATGCTGCCTGCCTGCCTCACTACTGCAAAATATAGATTATCCTCATATTAAATGCCTGACATCATATAACTTAAAGACAATCCTACCACCTTCATTCAATAACAAATTAGCACTTTTCCCCCATCAAATTAGTACTTTGATGAAACATTAGAAACAAATAGAGAGATAAATCAGTAATAGATAAATCATTTTCAGTAATCTGTAGAATTGTACTGGTGTCTAAAGAGTTAAAGTATTAAAAATAAAGTATCAAGACCCAGGTATGGATAAGAGTAAGTTAGCTCACAGTTTTTGCGCCACCTGACATCCGTCCCCACCAGAAGTAGTAGTTGCTACCAATGTAAATAATGCACGATAAGACAAAATAGTTTATTTATTTTTTTGTGCCATTAATGCATTTTTACCTGTGTCCTATTGTGTTTCATGCACGAGTTCCACTTGTCAATTGAGTATTATAAACCAGCGCATAGTGGAATAAACTCACGCAGGTTTACAATATTAAAACTAAATATTAATAATGGAAGTTTTATTAAATGGCAACATAGTATAGAGGAAATAATGTGCCAATATTAATTAATTAAATAAAAATTTATAAATAAAAAAATCATTAAATAAATGAAATGTATTTATTTACACATTTCATTATTTATATAATGAATTAATATGGTCACATTTAGTCTGCGGTGTGAAACGGGAAATAATTAAATCTGTCAACATCAGCCATCAAAGGTAGTGGGTGGGATCTAACATTCCCAACCATTGGCGATTGAACTTCGCTTGATTGCTTTTGTCTACTGAGGTGTTTTGAATATTTTAGTATTTTAAGTACGTTTTGGACCCAGCTCGTATCTCATCCCAACTTAAACAGCATGATATCTCATCTGTTGACGACATAACTTCATTTATTTTACCTCGACAACTTCCGGGTTTAAAGATGACATCCGGGAATTCGGAAACATTGCGGGAAGCAAGCATGCGTTTCTCTTGCCACACACTTGGACAAATAATACACACGAACGGCAACGAATTAATTATCATAACACTGGTGGATAGTTAGGGCGGGTTAAGCGAGATAACAGTTAGTTTATACTGTCATCATCATTGTTCCATCGGTGCAACAGACAGTAGTAGCTACCGAACTAGCTAGCTTGCCAGTGATCAAGTGCTACATCATGTTGGCTAGCTAACTAAATTCCCAACGTTATCTTGGTGTAGCAAGCTAACCAACTCTTACTTTTGGACCAATTCTTGTCCTTCAACTCCATGTACGATGAAGCATTTAACAACTACACATTGCGAGCTAGACTTAGTGTTAGGTCTATTTTTTATATAGTAATAAACTCGAGATTTAAATTATATTAGTCTTTATCTCTGATTCAGGTTGATACGTACCCGAGCCAATGGAGGCTTTAATCAGGCTAAACCGCCTTGGATGCGCAGTAAGACTGCGCTATGGACCAATGAGACGTCAGGTAGGGGAACTTAAATTAGATAACTCGAATACTCCTTAAAAAATGGGAGAGGCGTTTGTACCCCAAAATGGGTGGAGCTGTCAGGTGTATAAACGACTCACCTTTTTGAGCCAACAATAATGTTTTGCTGTGTGTAGCTATTTTGCTGTGGGAACTCCATTATGGGGTACACGAAGCCTTAGGGCGTTTTCACACCTGTAGTTCGTTTGACTTGTTCCGAATCAGGGACTAATTGGTTACAATGTTGCACTTACTTGTTGGTTCGGTTTCTTTTCACATGGCAGTATTTCTAAGCGGACCAAAAGATGTAAACAAACGCCATGTGCGAACAAACTGTTCCCTCATTGGTCAGTAGGCTATAACTAGAGCCAGTATGATTTGACCTGTTTTTAAGGACTAAACATTGTGAAGTAAAAATGCTTAAAGCAGGGGTGTCCAATCTTGTCCGAAGGGCGGTGTGGGTGCAGGCTTTTGTTCTAGCCCAGCACTAAAACACCTGATTCAACTAATTCACCAATCATGGTCTACAATCAAGACCTTGATTAGTTGAATCAGGTGTTTTAGTGCTGGGCTAGAAAAAGCCTGCACCCACACTGGCCCTTCTCAGGATAAGATTGGACGCCCCTGTCTTAAGGGGATATTTTACTTAATGGGCAGACAGTCTAATAGTTATGTGTATTGCACAAATTAAAGTGATTTAGAGCTAGTTTCATTCACAGAAAATCCAAACTGTATAATATCAAAGTTAGTTGAATAACCTGTTAAACTCAATATGTTCTTTTTTTTTAATATGCAAACCAGAAAAAAAAAAAAATGAAGACTGGACCTCCCTGTCCTCACAGCTATATAGTAATTACAGCCATGCATGTCTAGTAGTCTACAAATCTGTGTGGAGCGTGAATATAAACAAAAAGTTGTAATCATGTTTGTGGTCAAGGTAAACAAGCTTTGCAACGCTATAAGAATTCCAGCTAAATGTGGCAACGCACAAGATCATTTCTATTACAAAATTATGTGGTTAGCATTAGCAATGCAAAGTGGAGAAACTCACCATTTCTGTCTGAGTCAACATCAGGAGAATGGCTGGTGGTGGTGGTAGGAGCCAGTGATGCTGTTCCTTTTCACTGGCAGACCCGTGAAAGCCCCTCTCGCTAAACATTTTGTACATTTCTGTGTTTTTGTGCGTTTTGTCATGCTGCCCATATATATGATCGTTTGCCCAAACTCCCAAAAGGCATTGTACCTCATCGTTGCTGCAAGTTAACCCATGACTCATTTTACTGCTGCTTTGATGGCAATAAACAAAAGGTGGTCTCTGTCTGATTATTTTGGTCCACACCAATGTGAATGCTGTGTTCATGTATACCCAAACGAACGGAACTTAGGGGGGAATCGCTCCAGGGTTCAAAGTAAATGCCCAAACAAACAAGGTGTGAAAATGCCCTTACTCAACCATTACTGCTCCCTACCACTGATCCGTATTTCTAGTTTCTATTGGCAAATAAAGATCATCTCTTTTGTACCGGTCTTAATCTATAATGCTTGATGCATTTTCTCAAACCTGCCTATTCAAAGCAGCCAAAATTGGGGAAAAGGAGACAAATTGAAGCAAAATGTACCATGCCAATGAGTGTCTCCTCCTTTTCTTTAGTATCTTTACATTAAAAAATAAAAACATGACACAGGATTAATTTGTACAATTTGCATATATATACAATAATAATGACGTGTATACCCAAGAAGGGATAATCAGTTTGGATGGTTTTGCACAGATTTGTTTTACATAGGCGCTGAGTCTCCTGTAATAGTAGGTGCTACACTACCCCTCAGTAGCAACATTGACTACACTTGCCCTCGTGGTGAGCCTCACAGTGTTTTGGACTGAGGACTGAGAGATATCCTAATGGAACACCTTGCAGGCCCAAACGCAGAATCTTGTGGTACTCCACATTTTACTCTGGAGATATCAGGGGAAAACTCTTTGATCTGCATAAACTGAAATCAATCTCATAGGTGTGGGACAAAACAAAGAGAATGTCCCCTTGCTAACACAGCACCTCCAAACTAGCGTTTCTGCCTTGGCGCTCGCTTAATTTGCAGTAATATGTGTCAGTCAGAATGAATGGAACATTTGGTGTGAGTCATCAAACCTACATGATTATCTGGCATGGTACACTTGAGAACTGCGCACTGCTTTTCACATTGCCTGTACGTCATCTGTGATAAGATGCTTAATGCGCATTATGAGTTGGTTCTCTGTGGCTCAGTTGGTAGAGCACAGCATTGGCAATGCTTAGGTTGTGGGTTCAATCCCCACTGGGGCCACATATACTGAAAAAAAATATGCATTCACTACTGTAAGTCGCTTTGGATAAAAGCGTCTGCTAAATGGTGTATATTATTATTATTATTATTATATTATAGAATTTGTGCTCTACCTCGGTAGGTCTAGTCAATGTAGGCCTCTCTTTTTGTGTGCTCTAGGGGGGCTTTTTCCAATACTTATCATTCAGATTTAAACAGTTAATCACATGTCAGAAGACCCGGTGGATTGCGTCCCATCAGGGGTCTTATGTTTATGAAGTTTAAGAACCCTGCTCTGTACAGACTCCATAAGGAGGGTGTGATGGAAAGCTGCTCTCTCTCTCTCTGGCTCTAGGGTCTGTGTTTTACATCGGCGGGGAGAGATCTGCCCCCGGTCAGCCCACTCAGCGTCCAGCAGGCTGCGGCCCTCTGGGAGCAGCGGTTTCGACAATGCGGTGTGTCTGAGCCCCACCTCTCGAGCCAGCACATCATGGCGCACGTCCTGGGAGCCAAGACTGTGAGTGTGACCAACCTCTCTCTCTCTCTCCTCTTTCTCTCCCTCTTTCTCTCTCTCTCTCTCTCTGTCTCTCTCTCTCTCTCTCTCTCTCTCTCTCTCTCTCTCTCTCTCTCTCTCTCTCTCTCTCTCTCTCTCTTCTCTCCCTCTCTCTCTCTCTCTGTCTCTCTCTCTCTCTCTCTCTCTCTCTCTCTCTCTCTCTCTCTCTCTCTCTCTCTCTCATCCGCTCCCTCCTCTCTCTGCTGATTAATTTATTCTCTGTTCTGCCAGATGGCAAGCCTGGATCCAGTCATATTGACAGAGGTGCTGACAGACATTCAGACGCAGAAATTCTGGGAGCTCTGTTCCAAACGTCTCACCAGGTATATACAGGTTCAGAACGTGCTGTGTGTGTGTGTCTTGTAGCACATTCAGAATGTGTCACAAGCAGTATATTCAAGATGTGCAAAGTGTAGTGAGCTGTATGTTCAGGATGTGTCATTTGCATTGCATTTTATATTTTCAAAATGAGGCTGGCAGTGTAGTGTAATGGTTAGGGAGCTGAGCTTGTAACTCAGAGGTTGCAGGTTCAATTCCCAGGTGGGGCACTATTGTTGTACCCTTGAGCAAGGTACTTAACCTGAATTGCTTCAGTAAAATATCCAGCGGTATAAATGGATTGTATGTAAAGTAAATGTGTAGTGTGGCAAGGTGAGGCTATGTGGTTTGTGCCTTTCTGCTTGATCAGACGGTCGTGTGCTACCGGTTTGCACATTCAGGCTGTGTAACGCACTCTATGTTTCATTCTGAGGATGCCAGTTCAGTATGTGATTGAGGAGTGGGACTTCCGGGATCTGACCCTGAAGATGAGGCCCCCTGTCTTCATCCCTCGTCCGGAGACAGAGGTGAGGGTGTGGACAGAACATTAATGCTCCCTAATATCCCTCAACTTCTTCTAGCTCACACTTTTACTCACACAAACACACAGCATGTCCTCACACTTCTATAGATACCTATACTATATTCTCACATTCTTACACAGACTGAAACATACAGCCTTATACTGCACACACCCACATACTAGAGTAGCTGCAAGGTGTTGCATGTTAATTGTATAGGGATGGAGTGATTCTGGCTGATGTTCTCTAATGTTTCTTTTTTTAACCCTGTTTCAAGTGTCATTTAAGACAACCCACACCATTATGGCCCCCGGAGGTGGAGTCTGAAATGTAGCGTCCACCAACGTTTGTGTTTTAATCTCAACATCCACTAGGTGGTGCTGTTTTCACATTAAACGTTTTCTAGCGCATATGGGTGGATTATTCTACATTCATGTAGAAACTGATTACAAGGAAGGAATTGCATACATGAGGGAAAAGCAACGGTGGAGTCTAATATATACAGAGTCTCACAGTTGCCTTCATTCAGGCTGACAGGAGAAGGAGACTGGCCACACAGACACAGGCATAGAGTCCAGAATCCACTGAATTTAGGGGTCAGTTTGTGTGGGGAAAGTGTCTTTGTGTGGATGGACATACAGGAAGAACACTGATAATAATGGACTGTGTGTGTGTGTGTGTGTGTGTGTGCGTGTGTGGTGGGCCTGGTATTGGCAGGGCTCCAGTCAAGACTGGGTAGCAGTGTTTCTGGTGTCCGGTGCCTTGAAGTAGGCTGTGGCTCTGGAGCTATCTCCCTCAGTCTGCTCCATAGCCTCCCTCAGGTGAGCACTGGGGCGGGGGCAGGTAGATTCTGCTAGGTAAGCCCCCCTCCCCTGTCTCCATACCAATGTCCAAATAAAGAATAATAATAATCATCATCATCCATCCATCATCATTTGTACAAAAGCTTTACGATGTCATTAACATGTTCTCTAATCCAGCTCAGTGCAGTTGCAGTGGACAGGAGTCAAGAAGCGGTGTGTCTGACCCGGGAGAACGCTCACAGGTAACCTCCCCATGACCCCAAGGGACAGACCGCAAAGCTGTACCATAGACACTTGCTGTACCATAGACATCTACTGTACCATAGACACTTAATGTACCATAGACATCTGGCTGAACATGTATCAGGGTGAGAGTGTGTCTTTGTGCGTTTCTTATGTTACAGGTTGGGGCTTCAGGACAGACTAGAGGTTCGTCAACTGGACCTGTCTGTGGGTAAGAACTGGTTACTATGCTGCTTACTTGAGCAATGATGTGCTTGGGACATTGTGGCGTCAAGTGGTTGTTCACCTACTCGAGCTGAATGCACTTTTTGCAAGTCGCTCTGGATAAAAGCGGCTGCGAAATAATTCTAATGTAATGCAATGAGAGGGATGGAAGGGAAAACAGATTGAAAAAATTGAAATTCCAGAGTTCTCATGGATCTTGAAAATCCATGGAAAAAAACTAGGAAGTAATGGAAAATGGCCCCAATCCAAAAAATAACCCTTACCTTGCTCTTTTACAGCTATTGAACTGTGTCAGTGTTTATTTCTAACTTGCTAGCTTGATGTAAGTAAATTCTTTATCGAACAATGTCAGTGTACTAATGTTTGCTAACAGACTTGTACAGTAAGTTAAACCCACTACGAAAAGTCACTGGTGACTGCAGTTCACTGCCAAGTGTACCTTCAAAGGTTGGTCTATGCAAACAAAAACATTGGGGCTGTGCTGCTGCGAGCCATGTTTGTAAGGCCTGTCTAGCTGGGAGCCATGTCTGTATTGGCCTCTAATGCTGAGAGCCCTTTTACTGTGACGGTCCTCTCCGTGCCGTAGATGCAGAGGTGATCTTGAAGGAGTGTGGTCCAGTCACTGTGCTGGTCAGTAACCCTCCTTACCTGTTCTCCCAGGATATGACATCCCTGGAACCCGAGATACTCAGGTGAGACCGGTGAGGTCTGGGAATGTCCGACAAAACATGCACCTTGAATTTGACAGTTTGATGCTTTTATTTTAATGAGATGTTTTTAAAAGTAAGCACTTCCTCTCCTCTCCCCAACCCCCCTTCCTCTCCACTCACCCTTACCCTCTCTACTCACTCTCCCCCTTCCTCTCTCCACTCTGCCCCCAGGTTTGAGGACCCAGCCGCTCTGGATGGTGGGGCAGACGGGATGCAGCTCATCCGACAGATACTGACTCTGGCTCCACACCTCCTAACAGATGAGGGGTAATACTGTACCGCATGTGTACATGTGTAATCTAAGTTTGAGAGCGTGAGCATATGCGCATGAGAAAGCAGGAGGGGGAGAATGTGTGTGTGTGCATGTGTGTATTTATAGTACAGGGCTCTTGCATTAATCCCGCTAAGAGGCTTTCCTAGCTACAGTCAGAGCCATTTCATGGAAATAGACTCTGTTCCTGGGCCAAGCCTCCGAGCTTCACCAGCATGGCTCTAGCAGTCACCATAGCTTGTTGGCATGGTTACTCTGCAGATCACTTTGGTTTTCCTGAGTTAGCGCTTTGGCATGCGGTTAACGCATGTTGCCATGGTGATAGTGGAGAGACATTCTGTCATGGTAGTAACCAAGCATTTATTTGTGTCTCCTTGGATCATAACTGGAGTCCTGTAAGCTTCAACCTTCAAATCGCACTTGCCACAAACTATAAAACTGTGCCACCAAGACCAGCTCAGTTCCTCCTCCTCTTCCTCCCATCTGCGTTCTGCTTTTCCCTCCAAAACTGCTCTTAAGCACACATTTACTCTGCTGTTTCACACCGGGCTTTGAACACGTCATTGCTCTTTTTGCTCTGGTCTGTGGTTTTCAGAAATGTCGATAGGTGTGTAGGTTTGTTGTTACAAATGACTGACATGCTAAAAGAAGAGGATGTTCCAGACAGTTAGCTAAGCACTCAATGGACAGAACACTCTGAGTGTAGTTCAGCGGAACAGATTCTTAGCACACTGTACATTCCAAACAAACTAGATGACCCCCCAAAGCTCCTGAAATCCTCTGTAATCTATGGTTTTATGTGGGGGTGCAGTGCATTTTTTTAGTGTTAATAGTTATTTTATTATTTATAAAGTACATTTGTCAGTTTGAATTCAATTCAGTCCAGGTTGCTTTTATTGTTATTAATGTTGATGGAAATATTGGTGAATTCAAAACTGTCCTTCACTGTTACAACACATACACATAAAACACAAATACACCAATGAAAAAATACAACTATATTTATGAGCAAGAATATATATACGTAGCATTATGTGCACCTTTTGTGTAGCTCAGTATCCAAAAGCTTTACTCTTACAGCAATTTTGCATAGTTTCCAAAGGATATACATTTATCGACATAATTATTAAAATTCATCAGTAAAGGTAACTCAATTCCGAACACCCTTCTTTCTCTTCCCACCTCCCCAGGCTTGTATATCTGGAGGTAGACCCTCGTCATCCTCCACTGATCCAGCAGTGTGTGGAGGAAGAGATGACAGCAGGACTGCAGTACCTTCAGACACACTGTGACATCACTGACAGGTCAGCACTTCGGTCACACTGCGGCATCACGGAAGGGCCAGTGCTGCAGTCGCACTGTGACGTCACAGAAGGGCCAGTGCTGCAGTCTCACTGTGACATCACAGAAGGGCCAGTGCTGCAGTCACACTGTGACATCACTGAGGGCCAGTGCTGCAGTCACACTATGACACACCAGTAGGATCAGTACTGCATACTGTGACATCATTTCACCAGCACTAATGGTGTTTCTCCCCCTCAGGCCACGTTTCTGCGTTCTGCAGAGAAGAGGAACAGAAGACTGAACATGAGAGGAAGAGATAACGGTTCCTGCCATTATCACATTATTGTGTGAAAATAGCATCTTTTTCACTTGATTATGTTATCAGTCAGAACTTGTAACTATTTGTGACCGTTGTTACCTCGTGCTGAGCTTTTACGGGCAACTCTTGGCAACATTGGCTAATGCTATGCCAATGAATCACATTGAAATTGAGATTGAGAATTGAGCTTGAGTAGAAGAAAGGAAAAATCCAGATGGAGAGTCCGCTGAGTCATGACATCCGTACATTCTGCCCCCGGGCAAACAACTCAAAACCACAATCCCCAACTGCCGTCTTTACCACAACTAATCTGAAAAAGGTTGGTGCAGATCCGGATTCAGTTGTTGGGGGCATAATCCTTGTACAGCCTGGGGGTAAGTGGATTATAAACCCAGTACACTAAGGGCCCAGAGACAGAGAGCCAGCTCCCCCCTCCCTTCTGCAACCCTAAACATCGCCCCTCCACCCCCCCCCCCCACCCCTGCCGCCGCCGCCCCAAAGGGGAGTTGAATTTCGCTGGCCGCCTGCCAGCCTACCACCCTACCACCCTCGCTGCCCTCCTCCTCATCCTGTCTCCACCTTCTGCTCCTCTGGCAATATGTCTGTCCCTATTTCTGTCTGTTCTTCTGTGTTTAGATTACAAATTAATGTTGTAGGTTTCTTTGTTGCACAGTGTCAATGCTATCGGTCCCTGTGATATACAGTGTTGCGTGTTGCGTGTTGGGAGTGTCAAGGTAATTACGTTTTCCTAATATAAGATGATTATAATATTTTTCAGTGTTGATAGTTGGGGGTTTAATCCTGTTGTTTTTACTCATTTTGTTTTGCAACTGAAACAAAAACTAATTGCAGCATTTTTAAACTGGGGTTGGCGTTTCAAAAATGTTTTTTGTTGTTGTTTTTTTCCCCGATACGTGAACTCAAGCAGTTTTTTTCCCCTCCCTCACTGCAACATTTATGTCACCATGCTCCAAGGCACAACAGCAGATTCCCCCCAAATCTCAGATTGCATGGACCTGATCTGCCTGATCAATTTCTCCCCATTGCGCCATTCTCCATTCCTGATCTATCGCCGCTCCGCTTTGTCTGAATCAGGGAAGGTATATGCACTGCAGAGTATCTGCCTCCCCCTCCCCTCTCCTGCTGGTTCTAGGAAGTGGAGTGGAGTGTGGCTGAGGGTAATTACTGAAGGCTTTCCTGGAACACTACGTTCCAGTATCTCACTATCCCTGGAAGCGCGTGCTCATTCCATGAATCGCCCAGCGCTACCCCCTCCTCCACTGGAGATAGGGAAATGGATGGAGAGAAGGGAGGGGTTAACTTAGATTCAGCCTTTCTTTCTTTTCAGGAATCCTATTTTTTCCGTGCCTAGAGTGAAACGAGAAAAGACCGACTACAAAAGGTGATGCTAGATAGTTAAAGAGTGCAGACGAGAGATCGTAATAAGTGATTTATGCAATGAACATTGATTTTGACTCCACTTTAAATCCCTTTTGTACATTTCTGTATTATTTAGCTGAATACTACTTTTTTGAGATGAGCAGAATATCAGTTGTCAAGTGAAGACACCTTTGAATATGATTTCCATTTTCCCGGTTTATCAGTCATAAAAATGTTGGTTGATATTTGGCTTGTGTGTTTTTCCATAATTAAGAATGCATACCGTCCACAAAGGAAGATTTGCACACAGGAAGAAACAAGATACCAGAACTGCTATCAATCTCATCAAATGCATTTCACTTGAACGGGAACTTGATAAAGCACACCAGGTGTAAGGATGTTGAATAAAAATATGTAAAAGGAAAAGGAGGATATTTGGCAAAATATTTTTTTAAATGCTAATCAGTAGCCATCTCCTAAAGTCTAAATTTGAGGGGGCAAAACTACAAAAACAACATGAGCTTTTCTTTTGAGCTGCTACGGTATAAATTTGCATACATCTACTTATATTAAGGATAATGTGTGTCTCCAGACTGATTCATGCAATCCCCTTGTGTACACATTGAGTGCAAACCAACAGTGACATCCAACCTTGTACACCATTTGTAATTTTATTTTTCTCTTTAATCAGAAACGGGAGCCAGTAAATTAAGCCAGTAAATGGGCACTTTCCTGAGCTGTCAACTTCTTCAACCCACTTTGTTGAAGTAGTGTGTAGTAGAAATTGCCATCGAGTTGTTGCAGACTTTTCTTTCCGTTGACAGATTATATCCACTCCAGGCAGTGGTACAAACCTAGCCCCAGTACACGGCAAAGCACAGGTATGAAATTAATAGGACCACATTCGTCATGTTTACTCGAAAATATAGGTATTTATTACTATGTACAAACTTCCACATTGTGGAATAATCATGTGATAAAAAAAAGTCTTCATAAAAAAACATTCGATACTATCAAACTGGTTCAGTCCGGAGCAAACCGGTGCAGTGCACAGAAAACTGGTCCTGCGGCGCTTTGTAAGTTTGAGGGGCACGCCCTCTCGATCGACTTAATTTATGGGCACGGGTAAAACTAGACGTGGAGCGAGACACGTCCGTGCGCCCAGAATTGTGCCCAGAATGTGATCACCTGATCAGGCTTGGATCTGCGCGGTGCGTGTTCTCTGTGACAGGACCGTCTATGCCCCGGCCCGCCCCTGTCCTTCGTTCTGCTCAGTGCTGCAGCGTTACACTAGTGATGTCACTGCATCACATGACGCTCGTGTCAGAAGCTCGCTGTGACCCAATCCTTATCGCCCATCAAGGTCAGGTGTGCCGGGAGCTTCCCTGTCCCCGCGGGAGCGCCGGGCCCATCAGAGGTGGAAGGGGTAGTCCTGCAGGTAGTGCTGTAGAGGGCGTGGCAGCGGAAGCTGTTCGGGGGAGCGGGTGAGGCGGTTGATCGCGAGCCGCGTCAGGTGCTGCAGAGAGGGGCACGACTTGCGACGGTGGATCGGCCGGACCAGCTTCAGCAGCAGAGCGCTGTCCTTGGGCGCCGGCTGGTCCTCCCTGCGCCCCGTCTCTCCCTGGCCTGAGCCCACGTAGTGCTGCACGAGGCTGGCCACGTCCGGGAATGCTAGTAGCCGGGGCTTGGCCAGGGAGCTGGAGTCCAAACAGAAGCGCCCGTGGCTGTACTCGATCCGCACGTTGGTGGGGCCGCGTCCCGTCTTCACGGACAGGGTCAGCATGTACAAGGGGTGGCTGCTGTCCCGAATCAGAAAGGTCCCCTCCCGTGCCTCCTGCAGGACCGCCTGTGCCTCGCCCGCCGTGATGGCGCCCCAGTACCACCCTGCCCGAAAGACAAACGAGGAGGTTTAGATCGACTTAGTCCAGTCTTTAAACACAAGGCTTTCTGTCACTGTCATTGTGAGAAAAATGTAGGAAAGTCCCTGCCTTCCCTCAGTATTAGGTTGACTCCTATGTTCAACGTCTCTTGAGATGACAAAATTCTCAGCTCCATGATAGCTATTGGCTGAAACAACACCCACATTTACGGTTGAGGGATTTTGACCAAAAGTTACCGCCACAATAGAATGTGTGAAACATTTCACGGACTGGTGTGGGGGGTACTTTAGTAGTAACTTGAGAGACACATCTGTATTGTGAATATGTCTGCGGGGTGATAAGGTGTAACCGTTGCAGCCCCAACATGCCCTGAAATCATGTGCGCACTCTTTTCCGGTTAGTCACCGCATTAGTCATTCACTGAACACACATTCTTTCCCTCCTCTATGCTCTGTTCAAGCCAGCTTGTATTAAAGGATTCATTTAAACATGCCATGACCCCGGATGTATATATTTCTGAATAGCTTTCCTTTTACACTGACATTTGATATCGCAAAGAATCTCAACTGTGACTTAATACCTTGGCACATGGTCACTTCTGAAAGAAATAATATATTTACTTCTAATTGACTTTATATACAGTTGTTTCTAATTGCTGATAGGCTAGCTTTGCATTAATCACTATAAATCATGAAATCTAAAATGTTCATGTGTTTTCTTGACAGCAAAAATGACAATGGCTATCTATTTTCCTAGCTAGATTAATTACCTTAAGTTACCTTTGGCAACACAAACAGAAAACATATTTTCTTTTAGAATAGCAGCTTTCACTTGTCTGCTATTTCCAACAGGGAGCTGAGATGGTCTTCCTTTGCAGTTATTTTGAATGATCAATCACGATGGCCATGTATTGACAGACATTTCCTTTACTTTGCCCTCCCCCTATACATGCACTCGCCCATGTGTGCATAGTGTGAACACTGCTGTACCTGAGATATCCAGGTAGTGGAAGGTCTGGGCGATGGAGCGCAGGTCTTCTGTGGGGTCCCACAGCTGTGGAGGGCTGCGCATGCAGCGGGGGGCTACGGATGCGGAGAACCCAAGGCACGCATCAGGCCGCGTGGTCAGTGGGACCACGTCAGTTGTCGGGACAGGCAGCAGAGCCCTAGGGCTGAACATGGGAAGGAACAATCAGTCACAATGGAGATTGCACGGAGAGTTGCTATGATACCCACTTTGGACCAGTATGTGACATGAACACAAACAAACAAACAAACAAACACCCCCACCCAGGCTTTGTTATTTTGATTTGTGACAGAGCACTTGTCTGCTGCTCAACCTTCTCTGGTTAAGCAGCAAGCAAGGACACATTTTCTACCCATTTTCTTTGTGTGTTCTAATGCAGGTTTGTCCTTTGAACTGTCACAATGGCCTGAAGCGATTGGCAAAATGAAGGTAACCCTTGGCTCTGGAGAGAATGGTTGTCTCTACACATGCAGTCAAAAATGTTAAGAGAAATAACTCATATTTTCCAAGTAACATCAATTGGAATATTCTACAGCACGTGCCCTCGTTAGCTATTTTACTGGGGATGTCATTACAAGGCAACTTTGACCCAACTTTTGGTTAAGTGGAAGGTGAGTGAGTTTGAGGTGAACACTCCCCAATCTATGTATAGCAGACTTTGTCATGATTAGAACACCAAATGAACTGATATTAAAAATGTTAGTGGCAGGCTCAGAATATTAAACACGTATTGGGCTGTCAAAAAGCAGTGCCTTCAGCATTTTACTGTGAAACAGCCTGCCTCGCATGTCCAATGTAATATAACGCAGTTAATCCTTTGCTGTGGTTTGGACAAAGACATCTTGTTGCAAATGTATCTGCAAGCTGCCACCCACTGCTCTACATTCATATTCATGCATTTGAGTGCTTTTTACAGGAAGGGCTTAGTCATTGAGAAAGCCGCTGAGGAAACAATAAATATCCGCAGACTTTTTTTCTTACGAATAGTGAACATGCCTAAACAGGGTTTTTTGGTTTGAGGGCTCTTCCGTGGTATTGGAACTCGGAGTTCCCCCAGTTTGTCAGAAATTCATTTTAAACAATTAGATTGGTATCAGGTTCGAGGTCAAGGGAACGCAACTGTTATTGCTCCAACCATATATATAATAATATATGTTATATATCCAATATAGACAGACAAATAGATGTTGTTTAAACATTAAAAATAACATTGTACCTGGGTGATACTTGTATTGTTACATTATTATGGTTATTATATCGTGGGATATCCCCCTCCCCCACAAATTCTAGAAAGCGACACTAAAGATCCAAGTAATGTGTAACCAGTGGACCTGTGCGGAACTGCGGAAATGTATGAAACTAAAATATATGTGGTTACATGCAGCCATACACGGACCTATATATATTTGAGTAAATAGTCTTATTTATGTCCGGGGGTTTGAACGTCACAATCAATACTAATAGATGTTGTAGAAACATGTATGGTGGTTGGAGAATAAACGGTGAATCTCACTCAAAACAGATGTTCTGTAATTGCACAGGCAAGTATTTAATATAGGTTATTAGAAGGAAATTAAAATAAATTGACAGGAGAGAAGTCTAGTTGAGTAGGCTATAGTTTTCCCAGGCTATAGCTGTAACATCACAATTAGTATAACACACACACACACACATAATTATATATAGCTAGAGAAATGTATAACGATAGGCTATATATATATATATATATATAAATATTTAGCACAGACTAACAACTGTCCACATAAATAGCATGGCTGTCAATCGTGTATGGTGGTCACACTGAACAATAATGTAACTTACCCTTGTACGCAGAGAATCATGACAAGTAGCGAAGATTTGAATCACTCAGGTTGAATTAGCTGGTCTTTTTTTTTCTCACCAAAGCCAAAAATCTTGTAAAAAAATATTACAGAATATGAGGCTAGATAGGTTCGTTCAGAATTTCAAATGTATTGAAAGCAACGAATGTGAAGAGGTCTTCAACGATGCCTTGCCAGTTCAAAGAAAATATTTTTGTCTAGCAAGCTAGTTGATACACAGAAAAATGACGAGATGGCGAGTCTTCAAATAAATATCCGCAACGGTAAAAAGCGAGAAGTCTGGAAATTACATTGTATTGAGAATATGAAGTATCCAATCGAGTACGATGTGCCAACGCAAATTTATATTAAATTGTCTAGCTGTAATTGTTAACGTATCCCATGTAAATGCAAATGTAAAGTAATATGGAACAGCCAGACGGAGAGCCGTGTCTTTTAAGTGGCAAAGGAAATATGTTTTACAGTATTTGCGAAAACACAGCGAGAGAAAAAAAAAGGCTCAGTGGGTTTGGCTTTACGAGTTCACAGAAGTTCCAGGAATTGTGTTCTGGGAATTGCTTTGCATTTCAGCGCCTCTGACGACATCAGCTCGAGCGCAGCTGCCCGCTCAGTTCACACAACGGCGCTCTCGCGACCCACATGATTCAAAATCATAGTAACTGTGGCAAGCATCAGTTTCACTGTTTAACTGCATAGCCTTTTATATTTAAAAAATGTAATAAATTACTCGAAAAAGTAGTGCGCTCCCTTTCTCTACCAACCGGCTACGGGCGCTAATAGGAGCTCAGTTGGGTTCACAGGAAACAGTGCCGACGTTTTTTTCCAAGTACTTTCCAGGAAAGATGAAGCAGCGACATCGGGGCTGGCCTATCTGCGTCGTGCCCTTCCCTGCTGCTCCGCCCTTGCTATTCTGAGAATGGGCTATATCCTTACGGGAATAATACGTAACCGCATATCAAGGACTCTGTAGCAAAATACAATTAAGTAAAAGTCAAAATACAATTATGTCAAAACGAATTCAAAGGTAACATTGGCTAACAACAAAGAGAAGAGTTGTTTTTGAGGGCGGACGACTTGACTATGCCGTTGTTGGTGTTCTACAGGACGAGTTGTGATTGAGACCCGAGCACGGACGCAGGTCGGACATTACTGCCTGGATCTTTGTTTAGATTTTATAATTAATTTATTTTCATTAGTGTCAATATATGTGCACGTCAATTCATTTGTGTATTAAAAGCTAGCCAACTACCGAATTTAATCATTTTTAGTCATTTGTTTTTACCGCGATTGTGATTTAATTGTGGTTTCAATTTGTCTCACGCACAAAATCACAAACGTATAAAATTTTAAACCACGCACACTCACACGGACGAAATAAACAAAAGGTTGGTAGGGCTTATAAATCTTGCAGACATATTCAGGCTGATAAACATGTCTGTTTTAAGTGTAAGGTACATAAACCATGTAACGCACATAATACCACAATAATTCTGCGATTAAATTGTTTTGAAAACATTCAAAGATTGGAAGTTGGGTCATTTTAGCACAGTGAAATTTTAATATAGGTGCCACCTTCATGTGTGAAATGTTGACATTGCCCTATCCGCCTGTGTGAATCACATTAGATGTTCAAGGTGCTTATCATTTTCAGATTACCATGTTTTATCCATTATAATATAAACATTTGAGTTCAGCAGTCCTTTACATCTTTATCTCCTTAACCAATTCACTTATGATAGCTTTGATTGTGGCATTGTGTGTCCATGCCAACATCGCAATTGCAAGACATTTCAGGGTATCAGTGTGTAAGTGCTCCTTAAAGGGGGTGGCTACTGATTTTTTTTTTTTTTTACACATAAAACCTGAATGTCTAGAAAAATACAATATGAGTCATACATCTTTTTTAAAAACAGTCAATTAACTTTGGTCAGCTGGGTGGGTCACACAACAGGACTTTAAACTAAAAACAGTAACATTGATTGAGCTCGTGGCCTTGGGTGACGCAACGGTCAAAACATTCACCCGGAATGCAAGTTGCCCACTGCAGCCGTGGTTCGAAACCCGGCTGCGCCAGTCCGGCTCTGGCTGGGAGTACTGCTAGAAGGTGGCGTTTGGTTGTCTGCCCCAGGGGGAGGGGGGAGGGTGAGCTGGCATGAACTTCCGCGAGTTCTGCTTTGGAGGAGGTGGATCATTGCTGGCCTCTGGGAATTAGCTTGACCGGGAGGACGGGTGGCAATTTTGTGGGGAGGGTGAATTGAAATAAATAGAGGGTATAGTTGGCCGCTAAAATGGAAGAAAAACGGGATCATAATAAATAATAAATAAACAAACAAATAAACTTTTCTGCTCCTGGAATGAAGATTCAAATGCATGTGACCTACATTTGGTATATTTGACGATTTTTTGCAGTGTTTCCTCTGCTGTCGGCTGGCGCAGTGAGATATTACCACCAGTGGCTGTGCTGAATACAAACAGGAACTCCTAAAAATCAACTGCTGTGACATACTTCTGATGGAACATTTTCCAAAGCAATAAAGCAATCCTTAACAAGAATAACTAAAATAGACAAGCAAAAGAAGCTTGGGTGTTCTATTTTCAAGTTTAAGAACATGTAAACAGAAACAATAAAGTGTGTCCTCACCATTCTCATTAAATATGTAAACATACTAAACTTAAGTTAAAGTACATACATCTGACATACTGTACATCCTTCCCTTCATTATCGGCAACAATAAATGCCCTGAGGATAAGTGGTACTGGCCTTGCGTTTACCTGTTTGAACCTGTCCCAGCTGCCCCTCCAGGTGGAGTCAGCCTGTGATTTAGAGGACTATATTAGCAAGAGGGGCAGACAGTCTAAAAGCCATCTGTATAGAGACGGTTATAAACATTTCAGTTGGGTATCAGCATGGCCGCCCTGTTATCATGCCCAGGTGTATTTGACCTATTGGACTGGATAACAGCAGGACGGCCACGTTGTTACTCAAATTAAACTTGAAGTGTGCCTCATGGCACAGCCCCTCTCTGCCACAGATGCAACAGGTTTCAAGTCAGAAAGGGCCACGTGAACACAAAAGCAAAAATGGATAACGTCTGTCAAGTTTGAACAAATCGCACTTTGTGAAGTGACTTTTTGAGCTAACGGATAAGATTGAAAACAATGTTAAATCAGTCAACCACACTGTGGTATTGAGGAGACACGAGCAAGGATGGATGCATCCGAATCTCGAAAGTTCTAAAGTTCACCGAGTCTCTTCCAGTGGCCCGCGGAGGCCTGGGCTCTAACACGCCCCCTGCTGGAGGTTCCTCTCGTAGTTCTCCTGGCAGATCTGCACGCACTGACTGAAGTAGCCCGGGTCCGAGATGGCCCTGAGGAGGTCGTTCTGCACCAGGCAGATGTCATAGAGCTCGGAGGTGCAGGCCGTGCGGGTCTGTGTGCCACCCGGGTCCAGGAACACCTGCGGAACAGCAGCACAGCGCAGCGGGGACACAGTGAGGGCTCCTGAGCCAGCAGCGGCCATTTTGTTCACCGTCAAATAGAACAGAACACCAATACACCCACTTTCCATTGCACTGCTTTGATCCGAAACTCACTGGTTGAACATTCAAATACACGAGTAATCCCCCATTCCCTCGCATACAGGTAACTGGCAAAATAAAGGAAACACTTCAGTAAGTGAGGGATGCTGGAGGCTCTGTTATGGTGTGGGGTGCATTTTCCTGGCATGGTTTAGGTCCACTCAACCCCTTAGAGGGCAAATTTCCTTGATTAGAAAAGTCAGCGAGGGGTTTGGACATGGTTTGGCCTAATGGTTTGTGAATAGGCTTATCTTTAAGCCTGGGAACTTAAACCCACTCATTACAATTAGCTTGTGTGATTGACCATGACTGAAGAATTATGCTAATATATACAGGCAACTGCCAAGATAAAGGTTACACTTGAGTAAATGAAGGGTTCTGGCAGCTCTGTTATGGTGTGGGGTGCACTTTCCTGGAATGTTTTAGGTCCACTCAGCTCCTTAGAGGGGAAAGGTGAACGTCTATAAATACAAAGTCATTCTGAGTGATCATCTTTATCCTATAGTGAAGCATTAGTTAGTGTGGTTCTCTGTGGCTCAGTTGGTAGAGCACAGCGTTGGCAATGCTTATGTTGTGGGTTCAATCCCCACTGGGGCCACATATACTGAAAATGTATGCATTCACTACTGTAAGTCGCTTTGGATAAAAGCGTCTGCTAAATGGCGTATATTATTATCATATTATATTATAATATTCTGAAGGGAGTGATTTCTTCCTGGATGGCAATGTCCCCATCCACTGAGCACATGAAAAGTGGCGCATGAAAACGATGTAAACCATATGCCATGGCCGTCCCAGTCACCAGATCTCAACCCAATTGAACACTTTGTGGAGAGGTGCCTGAAAGTGTTTTCCACCACCATCAACAAAACACTAAATTATGGAATTTATCATGGAAGAATGGTGTTGCATCCCTCCAATAGAGTTCCAGACACTGGTGGAATCTATGCCAAGGTGCATTGAAGCTGTTCTGGCAGCTACCTTTACACATTGGCCCATGCTGTAGAGATAATGCATGACCCATTGTATGTATGAGTGAAACGTGTACTTGTTTGTGTACATTTCTTAAAGAAAGAGCAAAATCTTTCATAAAACGCACCTTCGGGTGGATGATGGTGTCCTCGTCATTCTGACGGATGTTGTCGTCGATGAAGATGTGCTGCACCTCGGGGTCGAAGGGGTCAATCCACAGGGGCTTCCCTCCCAGGATGGAGTAGGTGTTTCGGGCCCACCTGTGTGGCGGAGTTCAGAGACGTCAGTTAGCGCATTAACATCCACTACAGAATGCGACGTCACCCCTTGAGAAGCAGTAAGAGTGTGATTGGTTCCCTTTGGCTGTGGACCTGGGTCTTTAGCTCGGCTGGCTAATCGTATCTCTTGTTGGGCGGAGCGGCCGGTGAGGACTGTGCTTCGAAAACCTGCAGCAGACCTACCCCCCCCCGCCCCTTTACACCTGAATGGCAGGCCACAGCTCAAACAGTATTTTCTATACTCTGAGAGAATAATACAATGGAGTCATTTGGCAGATGCTTTTATCCAAGGCAACTTACAAGAGTGCATTAATATGGCTCGAGATCATCGCTAGAACAGTAAGCTACAGTCTATATCATTGTCACTACCAAAGTTCATGCCACAAAACCTCTTAAACAAGGGGAGAGAAAGTTTATTTATTTTTTTATTTTAATTGAGGTGAAGTTGGAAAAAGGTAGGTTTTCAGTCTTTTGTTTAAGATGGCTAGAGATTCTGCAGGGAATGTAACCTGTTTCAGCATTTTCATAGCTGAACCAGAATTACTCCACCATTACTCCACCAATTATTGATAACACTTCACACAACATCGCTTAACAGTGGCCTTCTACCTGTGTGATTACATGTGTGAGTACTATGTGAATACACTTTGTCACATACAGTAGTACATACTATATGGAAAGCCAGCATTAAATGTAATTACACAGGTGTAGTTATATAATATATATATATACAGTATTATGTCATATTTAAATGTACATGAAAGTATACTGAGCATTAAATATTACATTCTGAAACAGAGAGGTGGGATACATAGGTAAGCAGGACTGTGGGTGGCAGTGTAGCATAATGGTTACGGAACTGGGCTTATAAAGCTGAGGTTGCAGGTTTGATTCCCAAGTGGGACACCACCATTATACCCTTGAGCAAGGTACTTAACCTGAATTGCTTCAGTAAAAATATCCAGCTGTATAAATGGATTGTATGTTAAGAAATGTAAAACTGTGTAAGTCGCTCTGGATAAGAATGTAATGTGTTTGTGCTTTGCCCTCCAGGTATTCTTCCCCCAAGTTCAGAAACATTGCCAAAGCAGTCCCAGCCTGCCAGCGGGCCGAGAGACACCCGTATGTGCCCTGTGGAGTGGAGGATCAGTAGTCATGTCCAGAACCCATATTTATCCACAAACTAAATCTTCACAACTGTACTGTTTCGCTATCCTCCAGAAGGGGGGACCCCGATTCACGTGGGATCAGAGAGGCTCTGCCATTTCCCATACGTGTCCCTTTGTCTCCCCAGTCAGTCTGGTCCCAAAGCCCACTTTCCTCCCACTAAAAAGCAGGTTCTGTTGGCCCCGTGCCCTGCCTCTTACCAGTCAAAATGGTCTTGAAATCCCCCCAAGCCCTGGACAGAGCTTAAAAACTGGTACAGCCCTCGCTCCCCGTCCCGGGACGACACCTGCTCCTCGGCCCACGTCAGGACCGTCCCCTTCTTGCTGCAGCGGATCCGACCGGGGGTCTTGTTGACACTCAACTAGAACGCACACCAGACAAGTGACCGTCCTCTCATCAATGTTAGTGACAGAGCAGAGTGACTATCAATTACTACAGCCGCTTATGCGGAGGGGCATTTTAGTACCCGAAACAGAACTAGTCCACAACTTCTTTATTATTGTATGTGTACATTTACAATGAACACTTCACATGACAACGCTTAACAGTGGCTTTGTACCTGTGTGATTACATGTGTGAGTGCTATGTGAGTACACTGTTACGTACAGTAGTACATACTATATGGAAAGCCATCATCATTAAATGTAATTACACAGGGGTACTTATGTCAGACAGTATACCTACATATGAGTATTATGTAACGTGTAAACAGATATGAAATTAAGCTGAGGGTCTTACAGACAGTAAGTACTATGTAACAAGGTGTACTTACACAGTACTACTTACAAATGGCTTATTTATGTAATGAGAGGTTCAAGGCTGGCGTAAAGTATGATTCAACTGCCTTTATTTTGGCAGTTACCTGTAGATGAATGCATGAATGAGCCATTTCAGTGCATGTTTGACTGACCTTGAGGGCAGGGAGGTCGGGGAAGAGCGGGTGGGAACCCTGGGTGAGGGTTCGGTGCACGGTGCCCAGCACACGAGGCAGGTCGGTCCCAAAGGTGCGGAAAAGGATGGCAAAGTCCCTTCCCTGAGCCACCAGGTCCTGCAGCAGCTGGAAGAAGGAGGGCAGGATCCAGTGGTACAGCTGGCCGTCCTCCCCCCTCACCGACAGCTCCCGGTCCTCCTCCTGCCCCTCCGGCCACCGCAGCATCGCCAGATGTTCCTCCAGCACTCCCCTAAATCTGCGCCCCACCGGAGAGCTTGTGAAGCCTGCCACCCGGCCAAACTGGGAGTAGTAACTCACAGCGCCCTCACATGGTGGCAGAAGGGAGGGCATGTCGCACATCCATTCCCACTTCCCTGCGGCAGTGACAGAAATACTTGTGAGGTTGGCAATCCTGCCGCGCCAAATCTACTTTGCCATACATAGTGGGGGGGCACAGCCTTGCTGTGAACAAGGGGGCGGCAGTACAAGTTGAGGAGAGATTGTATGTATGACGTACAATGACTCATTACACATACAAGCACGTATTTCAGCATGACTGCATGTATTAAATGTTTGTGACGCACCAGTGGTTCGTCAGTGAAGTTCATGGCCTGCCTGTTTTCATTTATTTGCTTGGTGCTCATTTTTTTAGTATAGTGGCCATCCAAAAAGTCTAAAAGAAATCTTTAAACAACAACGTTCTGTTCGAAAATAGACTGCACCTAACCCCGCTATCACTTGTACTGCCCAAATACAAACTATGTCTTCCATGCAGTTTAGCTAACAAATCACAAGACAGGTAGCTAGCTCTAACGTCAGGTAACTGGACAGTAAAATCGAATCTCCATTTCTCACAAACACCAGTACAACCTAGACTCGGCACAGTTCATATCGGCTCGTTTTGTTCGGCCCTCGACACCCGTATCAGATTCCAGATGCTTAACATTTAGTTAACCAATCTGATGTCTTGCATTTACCTTGTTTCGTCACTCGTCCCCAAGTTACAGTAGAGAGAAAATAGTCCAAAGCCGCTATAGTCCCTTGCTTGGTGACGGCGTCAGACACCAAGATAGTGCCGTTGAGGTCAACATGAAGGATGAGTTTTCGCTGGTGGGGTGAGAGCCCCGGCGTAACAGAGAGCGGGAGATCTCCATCCTGACGACTGAGACAATCCGACTGACGTCCATTTCGGCTCTCCGGTGGGTTGTCGGCGATTTCAGTACTTTCAGAAGGATGTGCGTTTTGACTTCCTTTCTCACTGCTTGACATAGCTAATGCTCGCCAGCTACGTCAATAAAATGGGAGCGTGTGGTAGCTAACTTAGCTAAGTTAGCTAGCTGTCAACGTACGGCTCTCTCAACGTTAAAATATTGAACACTCGCTAGATTGCCAGCTGGCTAATAAACGGGTGACTCGCTAAACACGTGAACGTTTTTAACCCACACAAACCAGATCTAGCTAAACAGAGTACCTAGCTAACCGGCTATATGGATAAAATCGCCAAATCTCTTGGGAGCTAAGAGTATAACTAAAGCGCTGTCTGTTTAGATAACTTTTGCTGTCGAAGCAAAAGTAGCTTGCTAATCTATAATCTTGTCACAGCAGGTCGCTTAAGTTGTAATAAATAAATTAGCCGAGGCGTTTAATTCTCGAACATGAATGAAATTACATGAGTTTCGCTAACAATATCCACCATACCGGCTTTTCCCTGCTGGTCCCATCATGACACATCAAGTGCTGTATATTTACTTCCTTGTTCCAAGGACAAAACGTCATGTTAAGAGGAACGACACAAAGGGAGTAGCAATAACATTTCTGCTAGTCATTGTTTTGCACAGCGCCACCGAGAGGATAATAGGATATGGTGCATTAACCCGTCATTTTAATTAGTGCATTTTTAACACGTTTAAAAACTGCCAAGCCATGGCGGCATCGACCTGGGCTTGGTTGGCCAGTTTCAGTTGCGTTTCCTTTGAAGTGCTGTGGCTGTGACGGAATTAAAATCGTTCTAGGCAGGCCGGTAACAAGCGACAGCTCACAAATCAACAAAACAATAGTGACAGCTATGTATTGTACTCATCTTTGTTGGTGTTACTGTTTATAGGCAACCAAACGGCTTCCCATGCATGATAAATGTAACCTAGTGATATAAACTAGCGGCAGCTGTAAAGCCTACGTTTTGACAACCTAACAATTCGTTAGCTAGTTACATCCTTGTAAGATTCAAGTGTTATGCAGGTGCCAGATCAGAAGAGAAGGTTATGCACATCAATGTGTGCCTTATTGCCATATGAAATCCCATATGCACAACAATTGTAATTCACATAAATGTTATCACACAATCAACCTGATTGCTAAACATCCAGGTCACATGATATAGTTGGAGAATGTCAGCCTAATTTAAACCCTACAGTGTAACTATCATACAATTGCTCATTTCCTGTAAGAATCACATTTGAAAAGAAGGGGGGGAAAAACATCTCTGCCAGGGTCCTTTATTCAGAGTCACTAGTGAATCATTGTTTGTGTAACGTCATACAAACGTAACCTTCGGTGTTTTAGTTTCTCAAAAAAGTTTTATTTATATTAACCATTTATACTTTATTCACAGCAGCATTCTTAGCCCCCACCCTCCACTTTATATATGCAGTCCAATACAAAAAAATAAAATAATGGGGGGGTAACAAAAATAACAAGACAATCCACTCAGAACTGAAAAACACAGGGTTCAAACTAAAAGAGAGAGGAAAAACAACATTCCATTCTAGGACTACTGTGTCAACATGCACATTTCAGTGTGTATCAAGCAAAAGAGTTTTGTTTCTGTCACAGAACACATCCACAGGCGTTGATCCAATAACTTACCAGGTTAATATTTCATCTTGTTGGGGAAATGAAAAAAATAAAATTAAAATAAAGTGTAACTGCAAAATCCAACACTGATCTGGTTGGTGTTGGTGGCAGGAAACTAAACACAGAGGGGGAAAGGACATTTTTACAGATGGAAAGTAATTTTAGCTTTTTAACATTTTTTTTACTCCTCTTGTAAAACTTGACCTCCTGTCAACAGCCATGGTATTATTATGGTTCTCGCTACATTAACAGCTCAGCTTGCAGAACTCCACAGAGACTGCCATTAACACACCAGACAGACAAGGCTACTCAAAAAGCACACAAAATGCCACCCCACCCCACCCCATCCTAGCCCACCCCGACCTTCCCCAACACTGAATTAGAGTTTAAAGGGTGTGTCTGAGGACAAATGAGTGACAAACTCCATGAGTGTTTGTGCGTGTGGGCTTGGCGGGGGTGGGGGGGGGGGTGGGGCTGAAATGAAGACTTTGAACTGACAGTGAAGTGAACTCAGGCAAGAGGCTGTGTTCACCACCCTACTGCTGACGAGATGCCCTTCCTCCACTGGTATTCACTGGGCGGCAACAACTGGGTCAACAGTGCAAACAAGGGAAGTGGGCGAGGGGCTGTTTGCGAGAGTGCACGTTCGTGTGTGTGTGTGTGCGCGCGTGTGTGCGCATGGGTGTTTGTGCGTTTGTGTGTGAATGTCTGTTTTGAGCATGTGCATTAATGCCACCCTGCCACTTGTCAAAATTTCGACCGCGGGACAAACGCTGTTCCTTCAACACATTTCATTAATTAGTAAGCACTGAAGTGTCTTTAGCTGAAGAAAATATCTCCATGGTTTATAAACTGTTGACTGGCTGCCACCGCTGATGTCCGGTGCTGGGCAGCCCATTTTTAATCCACCTCCTCCATGTTGCTGTAGGACGGTGTGGCACAGTCCCCGGAGTGGGAGAACAAATCGGACGCCACTTCTGGAGTCAGCTGTGAGGGTCCATCCGGGTCCAGGTCTGTCCCAAATAGTGCCTGGTTAGAGGCCTGCAAAATAAACCAGTGTTATAAAGGTTCTCACAGCCGTTTTCAGGATGTTTTCATCTTACAGTCATGCAGTATGGAAAACAAAATAATTGATTGCCAATTTTCAACTGAAGAAAAAAAAGTATTACGTTACTTTCAGCTCCAAATACGAAAGCAGTAATTTTTAGAGAATGAGGGGAGGAAAAAAACGATTCAACTTGTATAAAATAAAACGTTTACACATGGGAAGATTGACATTTTATTATTATTAGAAACACAGTACAATTAATTGTATATTGCAGCAGCATCCAGACTTTATGGAAGTACCTGTACAAATTATTGCTGGATCGATCAACATTTCCCAATTTTAAAATTACACATACATTTAAAAAGCAAATCTGAGATTACATTCCTGTGTTTAAAATGTAATTTTCTTTTTGAATAAATGAGACATTTTTTTAATACACATATATAAACATATATAAACTCATATTATTACATCTGTAATAAAATTATCTTTCTAGCATTAAATTACGAGGGCCAATTTATAGATTACCCCATTTAAACAGTAAAGTTTGTAACTATATTCTATGGTAACATTAGTGCAGGCATATTCTTGTTTCTTTCAAAAGTATAACATATTACAGATAATGGCATAAGTTACCTTCAGGTTTGCATATAAATGAATAATGGGCATGTACTAACAGTGCAAGTATGTAAAGCAGCATACATTTGAGCATATTTATTACATAAAGCTAGCTTGCAGTCTGCTGCATTCACTGGATGACACCACTATTCGAGCGGTTCAAAAGCTTATTGTATATCATTCTCGGTCGGTAAAACAGAAAAGAGAGCGGCTCTCAGATTAAAAAGAGAGGAGGCGACAGTTGTAACGCAACACTGCAACATCCCTGAGATTCATTACAGTATTCGAGCTCCGCTGCTGTGAGAACGACGCTTTTAGACGGCGCTCATTTCAACGAGGACGGATAACACGGTCCGCGCGCACGGCGTGAACGGAGACGGCCCCGCGTCTCCCCATCTCGCGCACGGCAAGGGAACGAAGTGCGGCTCAAACCGCTTCTGTGCACGCTCGCGTTCCCCTGCTTCTTTTTACTTTTTAAACCCGGTGCAATGAACGGGATGAACTGAATGCTCAGCTCAGGACTGGAGGGTGGATAACCGGAGATCGAAAAGACATTCAGGATGTTTACCACAGGCACCGTCGCGCGCAGATGCGGTCTGAATTGCGCTTGTGGCAAAAGCTCCTCGTCACAGTGCCGAGGACGCCCGCGCTCAAAGTTTGTTTTTCTCATTGCACGTTGGCTGCATTTGCCGCCATCCACGAACCCAACATAAATCAAAAGCACAGCGTATCCGAGTGAATTCATACGGACATCCTAAACAATAAAAGCAAACGCATTGCAAGCAGCGATCTGTCTGAACTGATTACAGAAATAATTGCACAATTCACATTAACGCAAAAATGTACGAATTGCTATCCCCCCAAAAAATGGTTAATCATTCTTCACAAGATAAGGTTATGTCCCAGAAATAAAACAAAGGCAAAGAAAATAAAAGAGGACACATTTGCTAATAATGCAGTTTAGTACAGAGTTTCCAGGAATAATACCAGACCTGAAAGGCCAAGATTAATGTTAAGAGACACTATAATCAATGATATACACCAACACACCGAGACACTCCTTCAGTTTCTAATGAAGTATATCCAAGGTTGGTATAAACTGCCATACGCATTCCGCTAACGAAGGTGCAATCAAATACTGGCGGTGTCCCTGCTTAAGCCTCCTGGCTATTCAATAATGTGCTGCCAGAAAATAAGTCTGGAACAACTGAAAAATATGCCCACTTTCCCCTCTGTGATTTCCTTCTGAAACATACACTATAACTTTGAGAGGCAAAGCAATGGCCAGGCAAAATCATTCATGAACCGGACAAACTGACTGAATTCACCACAACATTAACATTTATAAAATAAATAACATACATTTAGCTGCCTTCATGTTTGTGTTATTAATGCGCTATGCACGTTTATTGCTAGGGCACATATGGGATCCCCAAAACAAAACAATTGTATTAAAATCTATGGCCGTGGAAAAGCCAACAGCTATAGTGAGCAAGTTAATATGACGAGTACACTTCAGGGATCATTACAATAAAACAGGCAGAGTGGGCAGGTGCAGCTCACAAGACCATTTGCGATGACGTTGAGACAAAGGTATATTACATACATCAGTCCCAGATTGAAATATTCAAAACAACAAAACTCATAAATTCTCTGGTCAAATTGTTTTCTCTAATAACAAACTGTAGTTCTTCCCACAACAATGAATACCTCATGCTTGCATTGTCATGGTGCCCAGAGATGTTTGTGTGTGTGTGTGTGGGGGGGCAGTAAATAGAGAGACCATTTCATGCCCATTGTGAGTAACGGTCAGATGAATGTAAGGCAGGGTCAGGACCAAACTGGACAGGGAATTTTCCATGCGGAGAGAAATTCTAATCAAATTCTCTGTCCGCAATCAAATCAGGTTGATTCTAGAAGGACCGTTGCTCCAGACACCATGTTAGATAAAGACAGCGCAACTGAAATATCTGGACCAACCCAGTAAATCCATATCAAGCAAAAAACTAAACATACTGCAAGCTTCCTATCATATTAAAGCTGTCCTCAAAGCCTCTTCCCCAGAGAGAGGCCTTCGAAAGTGATGGGGTGCCACTGTCCGGCCTGTCGTCGTCCCTCGTCCAAATGACCCTTCAGTAAATGTGCTACTCTACTTTAAACACGCGCCACTCAAATAAAACGCTCGCATGAATGTGAAACAGCTGAGCTTCCCGTCATTTGAAATGACAAGCTGCTGTGTAACGGCAGGCAATATATTCCTCTGCGGTGTGTGGTGGCATGAAATCAATGGCAATGCGATTCATCTCTTCAACATAACAGGCGGACCACTTGTGATTGATTTTGAAGCCACGCTCTTGCTGTCCGGATGAAATCGTGTCCTCAGGAAACAATGAGAACTCTTCCCTGTTCAATCATTTCGGTGGAACGGGGTCAATAAGTGTGCCATCTAGTGCAACGGTCTGACATCTTGTTCAAGTTATAAGTAAGTGTTGGTAAAATGTGTGATGCACATATATATTGCTGCAAGAAAATTATACTGAGAAAGGATCAACCACCATTTGGTACGGGTTATTCAGCCAATTCCAATTGGTGATCAGTAAAAATAAATGAACAGGTTGAGAGCAATAATGAGTTTAAAGGTAAGCTTTTAGGCTCCTCCACGTAGAATTAAATTTGGTACACTTGAAATGGTTGAAATCTCCATTTCTCATCCAGCCTTCGAGGCGAGTCGAGGAAACGGATAAAGGCTCAGTCAGTGACAGTGGCTCTGGCCACATGCTCTAGCATGTGACACATGCCACATATAGAGTTATACATGAGGGATACATGCACCACTTATGTCTCTAAATGATAAACTGAAGTTTGAAATTAAATTAAATTAAATTAAATCGAATCTCTATACAAAAACAACAACAACAAAAAAGAGCAATAAATATTGTAAAAATAAAGCCTTCTTTGGTTGCAGTGTCTTTTGTTTCGAGGGAACAACCTCGGGTGCCCTCCAGAGTTCAGGGAAAGTCAAGGACGGCTGTAGTGACACTTGACTTATTGGGGGTGAAACTGTCCCCTGCTCTAGGCCCTTCGGTTAGCCTATCGTGCCTGCCTGCCTGAACGGGGCCCCTCTCTAGGCCTAGTTGCCCCGGGCCAGCAGCGGATAGAGCAGGTTCAGGAGCAGCGCCAGGACAGCCGCCGCGGTGCCCAGGACGAAATATCTGACGTAGTCGTCGTCGGCGTAATCGGAGACGCGCTCGCGCTGCTGATGCTGCTGCTGCTGCGGTGGCCACCGGCCCTCCTCTCTTCTCCTCCGCAGCCTGCTGCGCGCCAGGCTCGCCGGCGACTCTTCCTCCCTCTCATCTTCCTCTTCCTCCAGTTCCTGCCATATTAGAGAGGCCTGCGATTGGCGGAAACCCATGTCAGCTTCTGGGAAAGGGCGTTACTTCCAGCACGCCGCCACCACCACAGCCAGCCTTCCAGCTCTCGTGCCCCTTATCCACCTCTACAGTAAACACACATAACCACAGACCCAGGGCCTTTGACTCAATACGGGGGCGCGGTAGTGCTGTGGGGGGGACACTCGCTTCACATTTCCACCTTTAAAGCATGTGTTGGAAATATTGACGGACTGACGCGAGAGCAGTCTCGACCGCAGACGCTCAAACTCTGATAAGAGCGGCTGGGTAACTTTGCTAACAAAGTTCTCGCCCAGGCTTCCTGAAATCTGATTGGTGCCAACAGATTTCTGCTGGTGGATTTGGTTGGCTGGGGTGGTTTGTCATTGGTCAGATTGTCATTGTGGATTGGTCAGACCATGGAGCGAGAGATTAGTCAGGCCTGACAAGTGGGGCTAACGTGAGAGAGATCCCTTCTCTCTCTCAACAGAGGAGGCAGACGGATTCAGCTGCGTGCACGGGGAGCATTTCCTTTCACCCAGGCCTACAGAGACATGCACAACACTGACCAGTAGTGCAGGGAATCAATGCAGCAAACGGACATCGGTCTGGACAATCTCCCCACGTGCATTTGAAATACATTTTCCACTTATTGACACCAAGAGAAAGGACCACACTACACTCTTCACACACATTTTGGCAGATTAAAAAAATAAAATAAAATGGTACAGTGGTCGCTGCCAATAGGTTATTGGCTCCTGTACGTGCAGAGGATACAAAAATGCTGAGAATTTGTGTTGAGCAAATATCCTAAGACCTTTTCTGAAGGTCAAGTTGGCAGCATCATGTGTAATGGGTGTACAATGAGTGGGAAACGGGCTTAAATTCACTAGACATGGGAAAGACCGTAGTTCATTATGAGATCGTTAATACTCCTCCACAATGATGCGAATAATGCAGGTCGTTATGAAGTTAAGTTCTTTTCCTATAAGTGTGTGGTGTATGGCGAGGTATAGACTGGAAAAGGGGTACTGCCAACTTGACCGGAATCTGAGAACAGGCATCTCCATTAGGGCTGTGACGGTATTACATTTTCACACTATGATAATCGTACTACAAAGTATCACGGTTTTCGGTATATCACGGTATCAGTTTTTAAGCCCCAAAAAAAGTATCACACAATGTTTACAACACGATCTTTTTATTGTATGGCTCTTTGCAGATTTATATACCATTTTAATAGAAAAATAAAACAAAAAATTCAACTGAATATAGTTCATCCCTTGTAATTGTACGTTTAAATCAATTTCAATAATTCACTTCGCGAATTAAGAAACATTTGGCTTTGTCGCGCTATCAGCTTATCGGATCTAGTACTATATTCAGCCACTCACTTGTGGCACAACGTGAAGGATGATGCTCATGCATCATGCAACACCATCTTTTTTCTGAATCCAAAGTGAGTCCACACGGATGAACGAGTTCACCTTTTGGGGGATATAATTCGTCATTACAGACCGCCTCGGCATCGGAATCAGCATCGGACATCGCAAGTTTTATAAGGGACCCCAAACGCAGGATTATGCCCTGTAGCTAGCTAATAACAGCTCCTTACCCTTGGGAAATGCGAGGGAGCTGTCTGCATGTGCGCAATCGCATTGTAAACAAAACAAAATGATAGAACAGCCAAAGATGTGGTGGGATTAAATTACATTAGCAGACACCCCAGGTCCAGTATTATATTATTTAATATGGGTTATTTAGATTTGAGTAGGGTAACGGTTGAAATATTTTTCCCCCCGCATGAAAATAGTAAATCACGGTATTACAAGTATATGATTTAGTATTTCATATCGTGGTATACCGTCACACCCCTAATCTCCATACACCTCATTGGGGCCCTCTCAACCAAAAACCAAAAAACCCAAGAAATGTAGAAAAATAAAAGTACTTCAACATGTCAAGGAAAATCTTTCCTTTCTGACATGCCTACACACCAACGACAAAATTAATTGCATTCAGAAATCTAGAGTTATGTTAAGCGACACCAGTGGAATTCTATATGTGTTATCGAATAGTTATGCATATGTAATTCATACGTAATGCATATGTTATGCATATGTAATTCAGTGTGCATAAACACATGCATTGCTTTGTGCATAGCTTGTATAGCTTTAAACACGCACACACACAGACGCACACAAACTAAGGTTCTGTGGGGGTTCACATTGCTCCCCTTATGTCTGTGTATATCTACATCTGTTATTATGTCTTACAAAATAACTACTGTGAAATAGACAGAGCACCTCCATAGAGTCTTAATGTCAAAAATCCACTGAACTGCTTGGTCACGGTGTGACCTACAGACTGCAACAGAACCTCAGAGATCCAGTGGGGACCCAGACACACACCTGAGCCGCTCAGACACACACCTGAGCCGGCTGTGTTCGCAGTGTGAAAATGGTTGCTCTCAGTTAGTTGGAAACCCAGTAGGTACAGTAGAGCTACAGGTGGTTTTCGGGTACAGGTGGTTCGCCCCCCCCTCCCAATCCCCCGCCCACCAAGCTTCTCGGAGGAGCCAAAAGCCCGTCTCTGCTCAAAGAGCACCCAAGGATCTCAGGCACTGGCACAGAAGTGACACCGTGGCTTGCGAAGCACTTTCGGAGGAGCACACTTTTATAGCACAGCGGTGAGGAGGACTTTGAAAGTGAACAATACTGCTCCCCATCCCCCCGCCGTGTCTCACAAACACAGTCAGTCAGACGTGAGGGGAACCCCGGAAACCTACCCACACTCATCATAAAAGCACAATGTTCCACATCATAACCCCTGTGTGTCCACAACGATTAAAAACCACACCACTTCAAAGTGTTTTTTTAATATTTCAATTACACTCTGAAGCATGTAACGAACACTCCACAAACAATGAATAAATGAAAACAGTAGTGCAGTACATCTGATGAGCTGGCTGAATTCAGCTACGGCACCGCGTGTAAAAGGCCACGGCTCTCAGACTGAGACCGATTTCTCAGGATGCTACTAATGCAGCCCTGTGGCATCGGTCTGAACGTTTCGTGCTCTAGGTGGAAATGTCTCAACCTGGATCAGTTTCACCTTTTTTGCACACAGTGGTAAGGGACAGTGTTAAGGCTGAAGGAACTGATCCTGAATCAGCGCTTGGGAGTCACAGTGTATCCAGACCCTTGCCCTTGTGTGTAGGGGGAGCAAGCGGATTTGAGTGAGGATGTGAGAGAGTTGGCGAGTGGCGCCCTCACCTGGCTGGCGGTGGCTCCTGCGGCGGTGGGGGACTCGGCGCCCAGGGAGCCCAGCAGGCGGGCCGGCCGCTCCACGGGGGAGTTTCGCCGGCGGTAGAACAGCACGTAGGCGTAGCGCGTCACCACCTGGCTCTCCTCCACCGTTGTCACGGTGCTGTCGTCAAACAGACGCCAGCCTGGAGGGGGAGGGATGGTTACACTCTAATTTTGAGCTACACACATGATATTCCAGTTTACCCATTACACATTATCCACTCACTTAAAATGGATGAACACTGAACCCACTGCCGGACCAACACTCACACACTCTCTCACACACTTGCACACACACTCACTCTCTCACACACATACTCACTCACTCTCTCACACACACACTCACTCACTCTCTCACACACACACTCACTCTCTCACACACTTGCACACACACTCACTCTCTCACACACTTGCACACACACTCACTCACTCTCACACACACACACACACACACACACACACACACACACACACACACACACACACACACACACACACACTCTCTCTCACACACACACTCCAACACACTCTCACACGGGGGGGTACAAAACACACTGATGCAGACAACACTCACCCACGTCGCTGCGTTGGCTGTTCTTGTCGCTGGGCAGCCGAGTGTAGGCGGTGTAATGGCCCCCGATCATGCCCCCGTAGTGATTGATGACGGCGTACAGGTCGTAGATGGGGGGCTGCTGCATGTCATCCTTCTGGCCGATGCAGAACTTGCTGAGGTCCAGGTTCCTGGGGGCCACACAATGAAACACAGTCACTGCTGCGCTTCTACAAATCTGCAAGAACTCTGGGAAGAGTCTGCTAACGTGTGTGGGAGGACAACTGGTGATGGGCGGACGTTGGAACGGACCGCCAGAATGACAGTCAAATCTAGGACACACGACATGCGCACGGCTCAGTGAGGGCCTAATAGACTCTACCGTGTCCCGTTTCCTAAACCCGGCATCTCAAACACGGCTGGGAGGGGCAGACTGAGCGAGCCACACTGTATTCAGAGGCTCCTGCCTTGTGCTCTACAGAACGTCCGAAAGGGAAAAGCAGACTGGCCGGGCTACCTGACGGGGAAGTCCACCATGTCGTTGATCTTGTCCCTCCAGATGAAGCTGCGGAAGGAGAAGCGCTTGAGCTGTATGATCAGGACGCTGGGAAGACGCCACAGCATCAGCTGCTTGGAGGCCTCCCTGTGCTGCTGGCACTTTGGGCAGTACCTGTGTCCCAGAGAGAGAGAGAGAGACATGAGTATTACTAGTGAACACAACTTCAACTGAAACAAACAACTGAGCAACATACAAAGTGAGACTGACTGACTGTAGTGTAGTATAATGTGGCAGTGTAGTGTAACGGTATGGGAACTGGGCACGGGTGAGACGGTGTGCGGGTGTGAGTGAGTGAGTGAGGGGGTGTGTGTGCGCATGCGCGTGAGTGAGAGGGTGTGTGTGAGTGCGCGCATGTGTACATGAGTGAGATGTTGTGTGTGTGAGTGCATGTGTGTGAATGAGTGAGATGTTGTGTGTGTGAGTGCATGTGTGTGTGAGTGAGACGGTGTGTGTGTGTGAGTGAGACGGTGTGTGTGTGTGTGTGTGTGTGTGTGTGTGTGTGTGTGTGTGTGTGTGTAGTGAGATGGTGTGTGTGTGTACACACGTGTGCGAGTCATACCAGGCTTCTTCCGGTGCCAGCACCTCGGGCTTGGTGAAGAGGTTGAGGCACTGCTCCAGGGTGAAATGTCCAGCCCTGGCGGTCTCGCTCGCAGACCCTGGGTCCTCCACAAACTCCAGCTCCTTAGATCTGACCAATACGTACTCCTTCAGCCTCTCGTTGTTCTTCCACACCAGCTCCAGGGTGCCATCCTCTGGTACATCCAGCAGAGCTTCACCTGAGGAGAGAATATGTCAAAAATATGTCAAAAGCACTAATGGACTCTACTACATCGGTTGGGCCGGTTTCCGGTCACACCGCATGGCTCGGTTTGAGCTCACTGAGCTGATGGTGTCATTTTCAAAACCATCACATCTCCATTAAACCTCCATCTAATGGTCCTAATGAAAGTGCCACTTCTCCCAAAATCACTAATACATCATGTGACTAACAGCACGAGTGATGTGAAGTAGCTAGTTTCAGCTGAATTGACAGCTGAAGGTGGATGCTAGTAGCAACTCTTCATTAGTTAGCTGGATAGATAACAAAAACGTTTGCTAGCTAACTTGCTTTTGAACATTAGCCAGCTATCTAGATACTGCTAGATATGGTGAGACTAGCTAGCTAGCCGACGTTAGCAACATAGTTATATACACATCTACATATAAAGTTAGCTAGACACCATTAGCTACCTGGCCCTTGTTTACATGGAGACAAATAAAATGGCACATTAGACTGGATATCTAAAACATTACCTGTCGAGCTAGTCTCCGCTGGTTTGTTATACTGTTACATACCCTGATCTTTTAAAATTACGGTATGACGGCTCTGGCCGGGAGCGCCACCGGGGGCACCGATTGGCTGTCCGTCCCAGGGAGGGGGGAGGGAGGCCGACATGAGATTCACTGCGCGTAAGAGTGGCCCTGAAGTATACCGGGTTACGGTTGATACTTGGGCGAGTGCCGTTTCGGAAGAGGCGTCAGGTCGCGTGTCGCTACCGGTTGCAGGACTACGGCAGCGAACTCACACTACTAGGGGGGGGGGGTTGACTTAAATAGTGGGTCTAATTGGCTACCAAATTGGGAGAAAATGGGATAAAAATCAGAATTTTGTTTTATAAAAAAAGAAAAAAAAGAAAAATTATTATGGTATGACGGTAAAAAAAAATCTGGAAACCCTAATATACATACATGCGTGCACACACACACTCCCACACTCCCTTTACTGGTGCCTCCCTTTCTTTTTTCATTTATGGAGGACAAACGCCTTACTGATCACTGATTGCCTCAATTTTGTCCTCACTGTCCTCTCACAGGGACGCACACGGGCACCCAACACCCATCTCACCTTTGTCCTCCAGCTTCTGCTCTTTGTTGGTGCAGTCCAGGAGGGAGATGTAGAACTGGGAGGCGGGCCCAGCCACAGACTCAGAAGGCTGCTGGTAGCCAGTCACTGCCGCTACAGAGCCACACGGGGAGAGAGGTGAGGAGATGAGACACTGTTGCATGCCACACAGCCCTCAGTCTGTGATTCAGTTTAGCCTATTACAGAACAAGCCAAGGCAATCAATCGTGACGTACCGCCCTTTCAGCTCACACAATCGTTTTACTGACGCCCATCTTATTTTCTAGCTATCAATAATTTCAAGCTTGGGTGGCAACAGAAATAGTTTATTTCCCATGGGGAAGAAAGTCATATATAATATAGCAGACGCTTTTATCCAAAGCGACTTACAGTAATGAATGCATGCATTTTTCAGTATATGTGGTCCCAGTGGGAATCAAACCCACAACCTAAGCGCTGCCAACGCCGTGCTCTACCTACTGAGCCGCACAGAACCACACAAAGTGAGACATAGTGAATGTTTTTTTGTTGTTGTTGCAATTACTCCAGTTAAACTGCCCTGGTATCTGGAGGGATGAGGTCCACCCCACCTCTACACTTAAGATGCCGAAGAATGCCATTCCGGTGGTCTGTTAATCCTCAAGAGCCTCAAGGACTATTTATTTTTCTCTGTACCCCACCATTTTCCAGGAGTTCATCTTGATCGCCTTTTAAGGGGTCAGGGAATAATTTTCCAGTTTCCCACATTGGCTCTAATGGTTTTCTGTTTTTTTAATTCCCTCTCGAAAATGTCAATTGTGAAGCGCTGTGTGACAACCTGTTTGTAAATGGCACTATACAAAAATAAAGATTGATTGATTGAGTGTGTGTTCGTGGTCTCATCTCGGCCGGTGAAGCAGGGCGCTGCAGGTGGGTTACAATCTGAGCATACCTTCTGGCTTCACGGCCTTCTCGTAGGACGTCTCCTTCTCCGAAGCCGATTCTGAGAAGCCAGAGTCGACGGTGCGAGTGGACAGATGGTCCTGATCCCCAACGGACTGGCCAGAGGGCTGCCCTTCACTGGGCCTACTGGGGTCTCCCGTCTCCTTGCTGTCCCCCATGCTGCCACCAGGGGGCTCGCCCTCCTGGCAGGCACAGTCGGGGGTGTCGTCTTCCTGAGAGGCACAGTCGGAGGTCTCTACGGGCGTGGGGGGCGGGTCGGCTCGGCACTGGCTGGCCTCCGGAGACACCCTTCCGGACTGGAAAGGGGGCTGGAAAACGTTGACCGAGTACCTGGGCGGGGAAAGAGCATCCTGTTTTGAAAATTGCTCAACACTCAGAATTGGATATAGACAAGAGGTTATGGTCATGCAATGGACTAGCAGTCCAAGCCAAGTCAAATTGAAGTAAAGCTTGGTCTCTGCGAGTCTCTGATACACAGTGATAGGGGCCGGGCTGTGACTATACATCAGGCATGATATTCCGTGACACCCCCGTACCTGGAGTACCCCTCCAACAGCTGGGTGAGCCGGGCGTAGGTGAGGCGGGACTCTGGAACGCTGACCAGAAAGGGGAGGCCGACGTTCTCCACGTTCGGTCGACACATAGTCTTGTGGTTGGACCAGTGGTTCTTCTGGCATACTCTGTGGGAGGGGAAAAAAATCATGTTTAAAAAAATTGTTGGATGGATTAAGGGCACCAAAGCTGCCAAACAGATTTCATATCGTGATACATCAAAATCTAAAAGGCAGTTTATATATTCATATTGAAGGTAATAATACTTACAATACTTTGTCGTAGTTTAATATTTTATCCAACTTTTTTTAAAACACAAAAATTAGGCGTGTTCATAAACTGCGAATTGACCGCAGTAATCCTGACCAACACAGAACAAATAACAAGACACTTTGTGTGTCCATTCGTGTGTTCCCCATTTCCAACAACACTGAAATCCCAGCTCTATGAGCGGAGGTTATGGCATTTCGTAATACTCACGACTGCACTGAAGAAAGCAGAGCTAAACCCTCATCACAGGATTCCAGCTGGCACTGTGGCCCTTGGTGAGAGTAAGCCAGCCAGCCAGCCGGCCCATTTTTTTGCATTAAGTATATCAAAACTGTAACTGGTCTGGCTTAAGTCAATTTGCATCAGTGTAATATAATATAAGATAAGATAGCCTTTATTAATCCCGGGGGGAATTTGGTAATATATAATAATATATGCCATTAAGCAGACGCTTTTTATCCAAAGTGACTTACAGTAATGAATGCATACATTTTCACTATATGTGGCTCCAATGGGAATCGAACCCACAACCTAAGCGTTGTCAGCGCCATGCTCCACCTACTGAGCCACACAGAGACACAGTGTAACCGACGGTTCCGTTTCACACAGCGCCATCGTGGCGGAACATGGGCAAAATCACGGCTACTGGCCGAGGCCCACCCAGCCGCTGGCAGGCTGCCTCGTCGCCCTGTCCGTACGCGGCGAGCGCTCTGTTCTCGCCGCCGTGCGCTCTCGCGCTCCCATCACTCACTGGTTGCAGTATCCCACGCGGTAGCAGCGGGTGCAGCGCTTCAGCTTCTCCTCCTCGGACTGCGGGGGCTTTTGGCAGGCGGCGCACTTCGCTATGGGGACGCTGGGCACCTGCGGCCGCTGGGAAGAGACAACGCCACACACACAGGACACTGAGCCTCCCAGCCAAACCTGTCCAGATAGCGCCCGGCGCTCAGGGCCATCACAGCACACAAACGGCATTTTCATTAGCAGGAAATGCTTCCCCAATCATCAGAGAGCACTCATCTCAAAAGAAACGTAAATTAATTCCAAGTTCTCTCCGATTGGCGGAATTACATTTTTGTGACTAAGCCAAAATTGTTTTCCCACAATGTACAAAGATGTACATTGTGACTTCAGGACAGGCGATCGGGCAGAGGCCATCGCTCTGCGGCGTACCTGCTGCACCTGCAGGACCATCACCCTCTCTTTGGCCAGCTCCTTTGAGAGCACTTCGAAGCAGAACAGCATGTCCGAGGGGGAGACGGTGTCCAGAGAATGGGAGGGGAGGAAGATCCGGTGGAATCGGCTCTTGACGACCTGTGACAGAATTTCGGGGACGTCAGCGCAATCTCGTCAGCGCAATCTCTGCAGGTTAACCCTCGGTACACTGAATGGCAAGCACGACCCCACTGAACCTCCCCACTAAACGTTCACAGGTACAGCCTAGGAATTAACAAAAAAAAGGAGACAATGTATTTGGTTGACCCATTTAGGTGTTAAAGGCTCCAGGTGGCGTACGCAGTGGAGGTTGACCTCATTTACGACATAAAAAGCCATAAAATCATCTCAGAATCACTGCATACAGACAGTAGCACCTGTCACCTACGCAAACGTCCTCACTCTTGTCTGTGTGTCATCTTGCTCAGCCAAGGCCCCAGCTGTTCTGCTTGTACTGAATTGTTTGTGTGCATCTAGCGCGCCTCCCAATTACAGCTCCGCGGTACAAACCACAGAGCACACGAATGAGTGGGTTTGTTATTTTCCTGTAACGATTCCCACTGCACTGCGGCATGAATAAACGCCATTGTTAATAACGCTCTGTTGGGTGTTAAAGATAGCTGTGAGTACATCACTTGAGAACTTTGCTGTCGTTCATCCGTTGCGAGGGCTTTCAAACTACTGGAACAAAGGGGAACTAGAAAGACAAACACATTTATTTCCTTTTCGCAGAACCACTTCCATTCCTGCCAACTGCCAGGCCCAGCCAATCAGGGGGCGCGGAGCGGCACGTCATACCTCGGTCAGCCGCAGGTTCTCTGCTTTGATCCTCACGCTTCGGGAAATGGACTCCAGGATTTCAGCTGTGCTCGAGTTGTCCTTGCTGACGCTCACTAGAAACTGAAAACACACACATTACATTACAGGCATTTGGCAGACGCTCTTATCCAGAACCACACACACACACACACACACACACACACACACACACACACACACACACACAACACAAACACAAACACACAAACACACAAACACACAAACACGTTTTACAGGGTGAAGAGTAAATGAAACTGCCAGCATCAGTTGGCTCACAATAATGCACAACTCAACTGACTAGGATTACCGTGCTAACGTTCATACAAATACATTCCGAGATGAGAACACACAATCAGTAAAGAAGCAAAGAGACAGGAAACTGGCACATTGGTTCTGGTTCTGTACCTTAATGGGTTTCTTGTGAGGCTCCTTTGCAAAGTAGAAGACGGTGAGGACCTTCTGCTTCTGAGGCAAGGGCACCGGAAGGTACAGGAAGGGGTCAAAGGTTATAGACACCTGGAACAAGGACAAAAATGAGAAAAAGGAAAAAAAAAAGAATTGACACCTTTCCAAAAACTAAAGGACACAAACCTTAGAAAGACAAGACAACGGCAGCACTCGCTCCCTAATTTGATCACACTCCGTCTAATCCCATAACCACATGGAGATTTCATACAGACTCAGCACAGCCATTAGTCTAAAAGCATCAGACAGCCCCAGTAGAAGGCACTGGATAGTAATAGAATTATGTCCCTCTTCTATAAATGAACAGGACATCAACAGAGACTCTAATCATCTGCGCCTCCCACTAAATTGTAATTACCATGCGCGAGTGTTTGCCGAAAATACAGGCTCTGGTGTTTGTGTGTGTGTGTAATGAATTCTGGGTTCACTCATCACCGGAGAGATTCAACGTGCGTCAAAATCAATGATATTGAACCGATTATTGAACCTCATATCTCTCCCACACCAAACCATGCCCCCCTTGCTGACATATCTAATCAACGTTTTGTTTTTCTTCAGCCAGATGCCTACTGTTGCCTACTGTCAAAGCAAGGGGCCTGTGCACTCAAACATCTGAATGAATATTTTACAATATAATAATTTAGTACATTGTTATAATACAATACAAAATAAAATGTTTTAATACTTTGGGCGTTTCTGACCTTTGAGCACACGGGGCAGACCAGCTTTGATTTGTACTGGCCCTGGAACAGGTCCACGATGAAGGAGTCGTTCCGCATCTTGTGCCGCTGCCAGGCCTCCTCCGCCACCACCTGTAACCACAACCAGGCGCCCCACGTCGTTTGGATTACACTTACACAATGCTGCGTGCATTCATCATCACAGAGCGCCACTATCACAGCTTGCATGTAACACTGAATTTCTGAGGCTGCATTTTTTTTTGTTTTTTCTTTTCCCCCGCTTTTCTCCCAAATCAGTAGTCAATTACTCCCTCTATTTATTTTGATTTACCCTCCCCACACGGGTCTGCCGCTCTTCTCTACAAGGCAAGCCAATTCTCAGAGGGCAGCTTCCCTCCAGACGGAATTCACCCACCCACGTTCTGGAGACTCCTTTTACGTCCTTCACGGCGGACCCGAGCCAGCTCACCCTCCCCCCCAGGGCGGACAGGCAAATGCCGCCCCCGATCGGGGCTGACGACCAGGGCCAGTCTAGTAGAGACGGGTTTCGAACCGCATCCCTGACAGGCAGCGCACACCATATCGGACCTGTAAACCCCATGGCTGTAAACCCCTTCGAAAGCATCGGGCCTTTATTTATTATTTTGGTGAAACTAGCGCACTTTGTGTTTTGCCTTGACCACGCCGGAGCGTTCTCCGGACCTTCACCCACCTCGTCCTGGCGGCCGTCCGAGTCCACGGTCTCAGTGTAGGGCTTGTTCTGGATGCGGTTGAGGTCCTCGTGGAGCCCGTCCAGCAGGAAGGCCATGAATTCCTGGGCGTCGTGCTGGGCGTACCCAGTGAACTGGCTGGCCTTGCTGGCCACTATCGCCTACAGAGAGAGAGAGAGAGGGGAGGGAGGGCTTCCTCAATATTTTTCGCATTTGTTCAGGGATAAATAAAGGGAGATAAGTCAGAATTAACGCTTCCATCCATTTGGATTAAGAGCTCCCATTCCGTATCTGTCTGCACACCAACAACCCAGTGCTATGTAATCTGTACACTTCATGCAAAAACAAACTCAAATAGTACTCAAATATTTTCACATCAAGCCTCCAACTGCTAAAATTGCATTTAGATTAAATTAAGTAATTAACCTCAACAGCAAATGAACATGTCCAGGATTCATTCACAGGCAGAGGCCCAGAGCATCTTTCCATTTTCCTATTTTTGAGCATTGGTTTGAATTTGAAAGGTTATTCATTTTGATTCTACAGACAGTTTGTGGTTGAAACAGAACTGGTGTGTACCGAAAGGTCATTCTCGTTGCTTTCTCCTAACGGCACCTCAAACGTAGTTAACCTTTAAGACAGGAATCTCTGACAGGGTCTTGCCACCTTCAGCTACTGGTGAAATACCCCTGATGCCATCTAAACCATTTCTGTGTGACACAAATGGGTCGACGGAGCTTGGGAGCTCTCTTGCCGATGCTCGAAGGACAAATGTGTTTTTTGAATCCTCGCGCTACAGCTGGTGCAGGATCCAGTTGTTTGTGAACATGGAAAGAGGGCCAGAACTGTAATCCCATTCATCTTATTTGTTGCTGTATGATTTATTAATGAAATATTTAGCATATTAGCAGCAGACACAGTGTCAGCAGACAGAAAGGCTTACCCAAGCAGCAGTGACAGTGAAACTGACTCTTAGGGGGAGCAGTGACAGAAAACCACACAGATTGATCACCTCATTTAGAGAGGTCGGAGGGCTCTTTAGCGAGCGCACGGGCGCTCCTCGGAGGTAAAGACCACGTCGGCTTGCGCACCTTGAGCTTGGAGGGCTGAAAGGCGTGGTGCGTCCCCTTCCACAGAGCCCGAAGCAGCACCGCGAAGCCGATGGCCAGCCGTCCCCCCGTGCCCAGCGGGTTATTGCAGTTTATCTCCGTCTCGAACGCTCGATCTGGGTCGCAGGGAGCAAACGCACACAGAGGGACGGGGGATGCGTTTAGACGACGTCGCGGTAACGTTCCTGCAAACAGGCCACGCGGCTGCGGCGGGCTCACAAAAACGTCACACAACGCGTCACCGCGAACGTGAACGACATCGTACCGGGATGAAAGATTGCACTTTCCAGGTTATGTAATGAGAGGGGGATGAGAGGGAGGAGAGGAGAGGGAGAGGAGAGGAGGGCGCAGGGAGGAGGACGGCGGCTCACCGTGAAAGTAGTCGCGCAGCTCGCGCGTGTTCGACAGGGACTGGATGACGCTGTTCATGAAGCAGGTGTTGCCCAGGTTGACCAGGCCCGTGAAGCCCGGCAGGCAGACCTTCTTCTCCTCCTCTTCCTCCATGCGCTCGCAGCCAGCAGGGGGCGCGTGCGTCATCGGCGGCACCATGCAGGTGGGCTTGGGCTACAGGAACAGAGAGAGAGAGGGGGAGGGAGAGAAAGAGAGGTCAGCAACAAGACAATGAACCGCGTCTCCCTGCTTCCAGTACTATGAGACATTGAATTGAAGCTGTGAATGAGGACCTTGTGACAGGTAACCTTGTTGGTGCTCCAGCGTTCACAGTTTGAGTCGAGGTCTTGCGTAACTTTTAAAAAAAAATATATATTTTAAAGATTTTGTTTCAGATTTTCTCCCATTTTCTCCCAATTTGGTGGCCAATTAGACCCGCTATTTTTTTATTTATTTTTATGTCAATCCCCCCCCTAGTAATGTGAGTTCGCTGTTGTAGTCCTGCGACCGGTAGTGACGAAGGCGAAGTAACGGAAACACCAAAACGACCATAACCCGGTACTAAAGGGCCACTCTTATGCGCAGCGAACATCATGTCCCTGGGGTGGATAGCCAATCACCGCCCCTGGTGGCACTCCTGGCCAGGTCTCAGACGTTGGCCAGTCTCCGTGGCCAGCGTCGGACGTTGTAACCACTGGACCACGCGGGAGGCCCGTGTTACTTTATTTACAGCACTACAACACACGCTGATGTCCAAGGGCAAAGTTTGACTTATTGATCCCGTTTCACTGTCTTTCCCATGGACCAAACGGGAAATGTAAAAAATGACCGCAACTCCCGTGAAATCATCAGCAGGATGTCATTTGACCCGTCTTCGCCAAATGAGGCGTGACGATGTCTGGAAGCATGTGATCCACCCTCCCCCCCTCCCCCATAACCCCAGGCTACTGGTACAGCTTGCCCCCGGCCCCCGGTTCTCACCGCGGCGAGCGGCTCCTGCTTTATGGGGACGTGTTCGGCGACGGTGCGGGCCGCCACGGCGTCCAGGCCGCTCTTGTCCTCCGTGCGGGCGGCCTTCTCCTTCTGCTCCCCCACCCGGGGCTCCTCCTTGGCAGGGATGGTGTGCTGGCTGCTGCCGGGCTGGGTCTTGTCGAGAGAGGACGGACCTGATGGCACAGCAACCTTTGCGCCACCCACTGCACCTTAGACAGAGGACAATGAAGCTCGTGTTTAGGCGACAATGGACAGGCACCACACGGAGAGGGACAGAAGGTGACTATGGGGCGTCTCTGCAGAGCACATCATCATTCAGACAGGTCAATGCTCAAAGGTAGTGCAGACTCCAGACCCTCCCGCTTACAGTGGGCAAAAGTGTGAACGATTACAATCATAGGCTAAAACAAGAACTGTAAAATGACAGGAAATCACGATTCCTTGAAAAACATCACCGTTTCGTACAACCCAGCTCTGCGCTCTCTCTTTCCTGTTATTCTCTGTGCCGTCCTCCTCCCTGATTCCTTGCTTTTCACTTTCCCTAGCTGTGAAAGAATATTAAAAACAGGGTTGGGAGTTAAGCTTAGATGTATGAGCTTTGTGGCAGGATGCTAACAGACACAGGATTCTATCCGACGCGTGCTAAAATGCCTGGATGGACGTCGCCGTCCGCACTAGGAAGTAAAAGCAGCAACTGCGGCAGATTCTGACTGGAAGATTCTCACAACTTTTGATTGTGGACTGCTGGGTGACTCATCCTGTTAAGGTACTATTCTAGTGTGTAGATGAGCCCCATGGTATGGTGTCAAATCCAGGCCGTGCCAGTGCCGACTGTGGCCAGCAGCCCCGCAGGGCGAGGCGTAATTGGCAATAACGTCTCCCAGTTAGGAAGGAATTCAGTGAGCCGGGTTGTCTGTGTCTCGTCACACACCAGCGACCCCTAAAGAGTCTTCCTCTCCCTCATGTCTGTGTGAGCTTAACTCGCAGACTGCAGTGTGAAAAGCAGTGGCGGCTGTCATCGCGCGTCTTGGAGGAGAGCGCGTGCTCGTCTACACTCTCTCAAATTGACAGCGGAGGTTACAGCAAGCGCGGCTTAGAATACAATTGAGCATTTCAAATTTGGAGAAAAAAAAAGAGGGAAAAAGCATTACATTTATAAAAATTTAAAAAACTATCATTACATTCGATTTAAAGGAAAGTATGGGATGTACTCCCTCATACAGATAAATACACTTTACACTCTACAAACAAATTAAACATCAATGCTATTGTTATTGCTGGTACATTTCAAATTAGCTGGAATCTGTTTAACAGCATTTCTTAAAATATTGTTTCATTTATATGCTCAATAACCTTATTAGCCTACTTACAATAGGAGGCTAACGATCGACTCCTGTTTCCAACTGAGCATCTTTGTATACACTCTGATAGACACGCTTCAACTTAAGATTTTTCACTCATATTTGCTTCCATTTACTGTTGGACAAAGCCCGGGTGAAAGGGCTGCATGCACATTTTCTGCAGCGTTCACTCGCAAGGTTACGCCCTGCTGCCCTTCGATTGGATCAGCAATCACCAATGGCTGGCCAAGATCCTAAATGTAGAATCGGACACACGCCAACTCTCTCCAAAACAGACTGGGACGGCACACCTGGCGGGTTTTCAGACCCACCCGCCGCCTTTAACGGGCTGGGTGTGCCGTGGCTGTAATGCCTCGGTACTCTTAAAACAAAATCGAATTTGGCGTGTTCGCACAGGCGTGTTCGCGACACAGGCGGGTTTGTAACCAAAACGAAGGGCCACATTTGCCAAAGTGTGTGCAGGTTGGCTAGGCAAACTCCATGTCTTTTCAATATGTCATTTGGGCTGTGTGTTTCCGGTTTACATCTTGTTATCATTGCGTCCAACTGTTCCTCTACCCACGGCTCAAATGACAAAACCTAGCCGCCTTCTATCCAGCTAACATTTGTTGGTTTATGCCAGATATAGCTAACATAGCTAGCTAGTTGCTAGCTAACATGTGTGGCTCAATTTTATGCATTATATAAAAAAGCCATCGTTGGCCACTACTACTAGCAAGCCCAGCGATAGTGTTTTTATCCCTTCCAGTTTAGCGAGCCATGTGAATTGCTGAAAATGTTTATTTAAAATCTTGCAAACTGGCTAACACTATGACCAAACATTTGCTAATTGTTCGATTCTAGTTAGTCGGCTAGATAACTTGGCTATGTTCAGATATGAAAATAGCAGATGGCTTTTATCTAGTAATCTTGCTTACTTTTCCTACCCAATTAGAAAACTAGAACCACTATCTTTAGGTGTACTTAATGCTTAGATGGCTAGCAAGTTGCATAGCGGGGGGAAAGTGATGTCTGTTGTGCCGAGGGTTCAGTGCAGCGTAATCTTTATAGGGAGAGGGTAGAAGGATGCGTCGATGGCTATCTGCCTCGGGTGTTCGCAAATGAGCTAGCCCGATGGTTGCTATGTTTTGGATTTCACCGTTGGTATTTATATTTCCGGTTCCATAGTCTAGCGACTAGCGAGCTTCCCCATCTGGCATGGAGCGTCATTAAACGACCAGACCTCAAGTCGCAGCGAGTATACAGACATTTACTCATAATGCCGTATTCGACAGCAGTTCGCCAGCCTGTGCGAACACGCCAAATTCGATTTTGTTTTAAGTACACTGAGGCCATAAGACTATGAGGCAGACAGAAACCAGCTTGCAGACCTTGTGTTGCGGGGGCCTCGAGCCCCCCCCAGCGCTGGTTGTGCCTCTTCTTTAGCGTGATGTCGATGCGGGACGGGGTGAAGGCGTAGGTAGACTGGTCAGGGTGGATGAGGTTCCTGTTGACGGGGACAAAAGTCAAGCCCACCTTCATGCGCACACAAAAACTCACACACAAAATGTGACTTTTTGGAACGGTCTGACCCCCACAGTCCTACAGGGGAAAGCAAAGTGTCACTGAAGAGTTCCATGCTCTTGTACAGCAGGGTTACTTAAATCACGGTCCTCGTTGGCTGAGCACTGCTGTTTTTCCACCCTCCCTTTACCTGGGAGTCCGGTGTGAAGACACTCTGGCCAACCAGTTGCACTAATTGTTCAGTTACCTACCTGAGAGAAAGGAAAACCAGGACCGGAACTTGGATTTGAGTAGCCCTGCTGTACAGCCCTTAGATAGCCCCAGATTGCTTCTCGTGAATTCAGTTTTAAACTTCTTAATATATGCCATTTAGCAGACGCTCTTATCCAAAGCATTCAGTTAAAAACTTCATAAAATGAGCCTCCCTCATGCAGACGTGAGCCAGAGAACATTCTTAAAATGAGCCTCCCTCATGCAGACGTGTGGACATGCTTCGCACATGAGCACAACCCCCCAATGCTTCCCTTTTCTTAGCAAATTTCTGTCTCTAAGCAACGTGCTCAAAGCCAAGAGCTCACACAGTTCTCCCAAATGCCAGACGTCAGAGATACAGGTCATCACAGTGCATGCTTTTACATGACTGAAGAGGCCCACCTGAGTTTGACCTGCCACTTAAAGACAGTGTTTGGTCCACAGTCCGAATGAAGCCGCAAAAAATTGGCATCACTGTTGAAGAAAAAAAAAGGGGAAAAAAAAGAAAAGGACTTGTTAAATACAACCTGCTAACGGAATCTCTAAACCCCCAACAAGATTACACCATAGATATCCATTGCCACAGAAGTTGCTGGCTTTTATCAGACATTCAAAGTACGTTGCATGGACCGGCCAGCCCTGCGCGTTCTCATTTAAGGCTACACATCATCGCCGTGCACTCCCAGAGAAATGAAGATATGCAGTTCCTTTATCTTCTTCACAGCCAAGGTGAAATCATGGCTCAAGGTCAAACAAAATGGGTCCTCATTAACTTTCAACAGCATTTGACTGTTTCATGTGTAGACTAACAGTCATTTTAATGCAAACATGACACCATAGCACAGCTTTTTATCCTGAAACACTTTTGTATACCTCAATGTCTATCTTTATCACTTATGTATGCATTTAACCTACCGAGGAACTGCAGATGAAAATGATCATTGGTTAAATCTGCTACAGTGCAACAAATGGCAACAGCTCAACGTTAAACAAATAACAAATAAGCTAAAATGTGTCTGAGCCAATAAGAGTTGAGCTTGTTGGCACGTGGGAGGTCACCTGGTCTGGAAGATGAGAGTGAAGTCTTGCTCCCGGAATAGCACCTTTGCAGTCTCCCTGCAGATCCCTTTCATGTACACGTTGACCACCATCAGGTCGTTGCCCTTCTCGTACGAGTCGTTCTTCACAAACAGCAGATTGACCATCGGCTCTGGGGCTGTGGGATAAAACGCTCGGGTTAGACCAGTGGTTTACTCAGGCCTGGTTCTGGAGGGTTCTCGGCCTTTACCTTAAAATCAGCAACCGATTTAGAACACAAGAAACCAGGTGAGGTGAGTTAATTATGTAAACCACCGCTTTAATGGATCAATTAAGTGCTGAGTAAGAAGGAAAACCAGCCACACCCTGCAGCTCTCCAGGACCAGGGTTGAGAACCACTGGGTTAGAGAATACAAATATATTTTTTAAATCAGATCTGTAAGGGAAACGGATTAAGATTTATTTGTAAAAGTAAAAATGGGCACTTGTGTTATGTATGTGTGCATGTGTAAGTGTATGTGTGTACACACACACACACACACACACACAACAAAGTAATGGAAACACCAAATGAAAAAGGACTTAAAAAGGAGCCTGCACGTTTCATATTAATGTCAATAGTATTTACCAATATTCTGTTCAGTGAAAGTAAGTACAGTGGAGCCTCGGTTATTGGGCATAATCCGTTCCAGAAAGTCGGCCGAAAACCGAAATGCTCGAAAACCGAGGTAATATTTCCCATAAGAAATAATGTAAATCCAATTAATCTGTTCCACACACCCAAAAATATTAACAAAAATATTTTTTTGCCATACATCCTAGCAAGATCAGCCACGCGAACACCACTTTCATATTTCAGAGTTCTTTTTAAAATTCTATCGTGGTTCTCACTTTCTTTTTCTTTGGGCTGGCACTTGGAACTTTCTTTGGACCCATGGTGGCTTATTTAACAGTAAAACTAAATAAAAAAACCACAAAAACACTATTTAAAACGAAAATGTTTCGGACTAATGCTAGGGGAGATGCTCACTCAGCGAGAGACAAAGGCAGACTGAGTCACGCACTCACGTGATGCTTTGTGTGGGAGCTTGGCTTGGGGAAATCATGCGTCAGCAAGCGAAGAGGAACGTACAGGTTCGTAAGGGACAGATTTCCTTGCTCGATAACCGAGGAGATTTGCGATTTGCGAGACATATTTGTGCCGAAAAAAGTGATCCATAACCGAATCATACGGTAACGGAGGTGCTCGATAACTGAGGTTCCACTGTAATATGGTCTAATGAGTCCATATAATTTTTATTTTTATTTTTTTTACTCCTGGGTTTATGTTTGGAGAAAGCCAAAGAAAGCCTTCAACCTACATTGCCTGTTCCAATCTATTAAACATGGTAGTGGATCTGTTATGGTAAAGGCAACCATCCCGTGGAGACCTTCTAGAGGAATGGTCCAGTATCCCACTAGAAACAGCTCAAAATGTGTACAACACCATTCCAAGGAGTACTGAAGCTGTTCTGAAGGCAAAGGGCAGCCCACGTCCCTATTAGTTAAATATTCTTATATCGTTTTGCGTTTACAGTATTTTGTCTATGCCTTGTGTGTGTGTAGGTGTGTGTGTGTGTGTGTGTGTGTATGCCCGTATATATATATAGCTTTATCGTGTTAAAGCTATATTTAGCTTTCCACATCTTTTATCCTGTCCTTTTAATCCTTTAAACACCTGGCCAGTCGGTTTGTTTGTGGGGCGCATGCATCCCTGTGGTATTACAAGAGGCCAGGGCCTGAACAGCTCAGCTGTTCCATCTGTGTGTGCAAGGTGTGAGTCAGGGCAGAGTTTCACCACTGCTCAGGGCTCAACTTACACAGCAGTGCTATCACTTAGCCCATAGTCATGATGAACATGCAGAATTCAGTGTGAAGCCACACTGCAGAAACTGAGGTACAATCCACTTACAAATGTGTATACTTCATAATCAAAAATGTCCTTAGAATGTATTATTTAGAATGTATAACAACTATTATTATACAAAATGATAAATACCTGAAAATGGAGAACAAACTCCAAAAAAGTTCTCAAAAATATTAAATTATATGATCAAAATGAACGATCGACTTCTACATCAAATAAAATACAAATAGATTAAATAAAATGAATGAGTGATTATTATTATTTCCCTGCACTACTTGTGATTCAGAAGCGTGTTCACTATGGCACTGTTTGACTGCACACCTTCCTGCTCCTTTTCCAAGGGCTCCTCTTTGGGCTGGTCGCTCTTCTCGTCGTGCGTGTCTGTCTGGCCGGCGGGGTGGTCTTCCTGGCAGACCGCAGCTGGGCAGGCCTCTCCCGCTACCTGCTGGTTGGGTGGAGCGGTCGTCTCGGCCGGTGCGGTCGTCTCGGCCGGTACGGTCGCCTCGGGCGGCACGGTCATTTCAGGCATTGCGATCGTCTCGGGCGGTACGTTCGTGTTAGGCGCCACGGTCGTTTCGGGCGATACGGTCGTGTCAGTCATCACAGTCGTCTCGACCGATGCGGTCGTCTCGACCGATGCGGTCGTCCCGGGCAGCATTGCCTCCTTTCTACCGGCCTCGGACTCCCTCTCCCCTTCCAGCCGCCTCTCCGCCTTATCAGGGCCCCCTGCTGGGGTGGCGGTTGTGTGACCGCTCTCCCCTGCTGCAGTGAGCTGCTCCTCCTCGCAGGGCCGATCCTTGGGAACCTGGGGACTCTCTCCCTCCTGTGCCTTCACCTGGAAATGAAATGTATCTTGTAATCTTTGTATCACGGTTGCGGCATGCATTTCTACAACAACAACAACAACAACAACAACAACGTAGCTTAGTGATCTACAGCTCCAGCGACTCTTTAGCCATTTTAGTGCACTCCTGTAGGTCGCTTTGGATAAAAGTGTCTGCCAAATGAAGCTGTAAATGGTAAATTGGAACAGAGCAGAGCAGGGTTAATGTATAGCCTGTGGTCCACGCCCCTGAAACCACACCGTGCCCTTACTCACATGGTCACACCCTGATAATGACTCTAAAACATGCAGCGAACACTGCAGACAAAAAAAAGGTTCACTACCCTTTTAACAAGAAGCTAAATTGAGGACTTCTTGGGGAAAATGTAATTCAAGGTGACCAATATCCACCATGTTAAGAAAGATGACGTATGGATACGACGCTGCTTTGAAACGTGGCCTTTAGGAAGAAGGGAACACTCCTTGTTCTGGTCTTCCCACAAACATTTTGAATGAAGAATAAACCTTTTCAGATGTCAATCACCTTGTTGTTTGTTATCCAATGAATGGAATGTTTTGGTTACACAAATATTCTGTTATAACCTGGACTTTAAAAAAAAAAACTTTCTTATGGACTGAGCTGTGGAATGTGTATCCTCATATGACATGAGTCAAAATGTGATTGTGAGTGTGTGTGTGTGAGAGTGTGAGTGTGTGAGTCAGTGTGGGTGCGTGTGTGTGTGTGTGTGTGTGAGTGTGTGTGTGTGTGTATGTGTGTGTGTGTGTGAGCGCGTGAGCGCGTGAGTGGATGTGTGGTGTGTGTGTGAAGTGCGTGTGTGTGTGTGTGTGAGTGAGTGTGTGTGTGTGTGAGAGCACGTGATCGTGTGTGTGCGCGAGCACGTGAGTGTGTGTGTGAGTGTGTGAGAGTGTGAGAGTGTGACAGTGTGCGTGATAGATAAATATAAAGGCCGGTAGGGTGGTGCAGATGGGCTCACCTGTGATTTCCCTCCCTGCTTGCGCTCTGTGGAGCGCTCCAGCTGTGTGGCTGGAGGCTTCTTCTCCCCGCTCGCCTGTTTGACGCGGCCAGCCCCCTCCTCCCGCCTGCCCTCAGCCGTGCCATTAGCCTGCGTGTCCCTGGTGGCCCCCTGCGTGTCCCTGGTGGCCCCCTGCGCCTCCCTGGTGGCCCCCTGCGTGTCCCTGCTGGCCCCCTGCGTGTCCCCTGCAGGCCCTGCTGCGCACCATCTTTGGGCCCCTTGGCCGGGCGGCTGGTGCGCTTGGCGCTGGGCTCGGCCGGCAGGTCCCCCTTGCCCACGTGTTTGGTCGTCTCCGCGCCCTTTGGCCCCGGCGACTCGCCCTTGTCGGAGAGTTTGTTCTTCATGGAGCGCTTCACGCCGCGGTCCGGTTTGTTGCGCTTATGCTCTGTCGAGGGCGATGGCTGGGCAGAGGCTCTGGCCGCCTCCACCTTCTCCTCCACCTTCTCCAGCTTCACCGGCTGCTCTTTGCTGTTCTCTGTCTGGACACTCACGGGCACCTTCTCTTTCTTGTGTTGCTTCAATGAGGGAACACACACAGGCACAAACACACAGACAGACAGACAGACAGACAGACAGAGACACACACACACACATAATTTAAAACACTGTTTAATATGCTCACAGGCACGATATGGGAACATTAATCAGGTTATAATTAGGCTTGTGCCCGTTTTTGGTTTTGAAGTTAACTACTGCTTAATACAAAATTCACTTAGAATTTCCGTAAATAGTTAGAATCGCAAAAATAGGTCTTCCATTCAGATTATTGATATTAACATGAAATCAATTTGCAGTACATTATTTGACACACATTCATATATAATGACTTATATACTTGGATGCTTGGTAACCATCCAGCTAGCTACGTTAAACAAGTAAACAAAGTATTTTTGTCTGTTTGTCTTGCAATTGGCTTGTATCCAATTGTTAATGCTTTCTTCAACTTGCAACTTGCAACTGACTTGAAAAGAACGGGCACTGGAAGACCTGCAATGAACCGGCAGGAATATGAACAACAAGATAAGGAAGAAAGAAAGAACAAAATGTGCCAAATGGTAAAAAAGATAATGTTTGTAAGACCTCAGACTTCTGGGTCATTTATGCGGTTCATGTAGGAAACCAAACAATTCCAGACCCACCTTTAACTTGGCATGCATGCAGACGTGCCATCTCAATTCATATGAATATTCGCAAGTTACGTTTTTATTTTTTTTATTCTTAGCAGTACCTCGGTTCAAGTATTAATGTTAAATTGTACAGTTCGGTTCATTAAAAACATTTGTTCTCCTATTCCTTTGGTCTTGGTTTAAAGTCTACAGGCAACCTGCACCAAATGTAAAGCATATTTATTTTCAATGTACTAACTAAAAGGATGCAGTATTGTGTAAATGTGGAGCAGCTAACAGGCCACAGAGAATGAGTATCTGGATCTGTATTTTTATCTGGTTTCTCATTCTCCTACTACTGACAGCACCAAATCAGTTTTACGGTCACCTGCTCATTTGTTTTTGGTTGACAAACTACCAAAATTACCATTTTAATTCTGCCCCAATGAAAATCATTGCACGTACTGTACTCATTCATTTACTTCATAAGCCTGCCTTACAAATACATTATTACATTATAGTAACATTAATAAAAATCTGAAACGATCATAAAAAAACCTTCTGACAAGGGGTTTACAAACGGAGGCAACATAAGTATATGCGTGAATGTGAGAGTCAGGCTACCCGGGAGCAGAGGGAGAGGAAGGCATGAGCGTGAGTGAGCGAGCGGTGATCTCTTACCATGAGGGACGGCCAGGGGTTGAAGGGGATCTTCTTCTGCATGACCAGCTGCAGGAAGCTGCCCTTCTCCTTGTACTGCACCTTGCTGCAGGAGCTCTCGATCTCCGCATGCAGGTGACAGCCCCACTGGCGGCCATCTGAAAACAGCAGTGGTCATGGTCCGTCAAACTTGCGCCTGGCGCCGACGTTCGAAAGAGCTCCCGTCACGTTCGTACCGCTAACGGAACTTAGCGACCATCTTAAGACCTGCCTCACACGTACAGGTGATGACCCTCACGGCAGGTAGACTGTACACCGCTGGAGAGGGGGCAAGTTTGGGCACTAGGCCTCATTCTACATCAAACACTGCTGAAATTTGCTTTCAAGAATATCACTTGTACAATGAAATGAATGACAATCATTGTGAGAATGCGTATGTAATGCTTAGTTTTTACACAACCTTTGAATACTCTGAAATGGGGGCACACAGCATGGTGTAATCAGAGACTGTGAGCCATATCTACCACATTTTAATTATTTTTTTAATTAACAGGGTTGTTTTTTTTGCACTTAGCTAAATTGTCTCTGCTTTTGAATTAACCTGCGGAATTATAGACCAGATGGCATTTTTATCTTTTTACTCGCCCTTTTGCGTTTTACAAAAAAACATGCCAACTTTAAAAAAGTTATTTGATTTATTTTTACATATATCTTTTTAAAACAGTTTTAATTGTAGCGGAAGACAAGTGACCATAAGAGCATTCGTTCGGGACTCACCTGGGAACATGACCTGACAGGCGGTGTCGGAGAACCCAACGCTCACGTCCTCCACCTTCATCACGCTGTCACCGGAGCGCAGCTTCACAATCACCTCGTTGGCATTCTGCTTCCAATCGAGGAACGCCTCTGCAACACACACGCGGACATCAAACTCGTTAGCACCTGCTAATTTCCTAACACCGCTGCAGCCACTACTCTCATCAGTCAGAGCAGGGGAGAGACGCATGGTGAAGGAGGATAACGTCCCTCAACTGCTGATCTTGGATCAGCCTATCAACAAAACAGTTGGGATCAGCTTTAGGGCAGGGGCTGGTCTTACAGTGCCTATAGGAAGTCATCATACCCTTTTGAAATAGTCACCTTTTTTTGTCTTACAGCCTGAAATGAAAGTACATAAAATCCATCTTTTTCCAGCTTTATTTACACATTTTGCCTTACAACATTCAAGTGGGGAAAAAAAGGGCAAAATTTCTGATAATTAATAAAAAATGAAAAACTAGAATAACAGGGTTGGAAAAGTGACCAGTCCCCTTAGAATATCCATTATAAACTTGCTCAGGTATAACCAATCACCTTCCAGATTACACACCAAGCTAATTGGCCTCCACCTGACATCAATTGTAGTGGTTTTGATTATTTCACAATAAAATCAGCTATTCCTTGAGGATTCCACTGCTAGTAGTGCATGGTAAAGCAAAGAATTCACCATGGCTGGAAAGGTGCTTTCAAAAGGACTCCGGGATAGAGTTGTGGATAGGCACAAGTTAGGAGAAGGATATAAAAAGATTTCAAAGGCTTTAACTATCCCTCTGAGTACTGTTCAGAGTATTATTAAGTGGAAGGCATATGGCACCACCCACACCTTGCCAAGATCGGGCCGTCCCTCCAAACTGGATGACCGAGCCAGGAAAAGATTGATCAGGGAAGCTACCAAGAGGCCAATGGCAACCTTGAAGGAGTTACAAGTCTGGCAGAGATTGGGCAATCTGTGCATGTGACAACAATCTCACAAGCTTTACACAAAGCTGGCCTGTATGGCAGGGTGGCAAGAAAGAAGCCTCTTCTGAAAAAGTGTCACACTGAGTCTCGTTTACGTTATGCGAAACACATAGAAGATTCTGATGCCACGTGGCAAAAGGTTATATGGTCAGATGAGACCAAGATTGAACTGGTGGAAACCAAACACAGCACACCACCCAAAACACGCCATACCTAGAGTGAAGCATGGTGGTAGCAGCATTATGTTGTGGGGGTGTTTCTCTTCAGCGGGGACTGGGAAATTGGTCAGGATTAAAGGGAAAATGGATGCTGCCAAGTACACCCAAATTCTTGAGGAAAACCTCTGCCAAACAGCTGAAGATGGGCAGGTGATTCACCTTCTAGCACGACAACAACCCAAAACACACCGCCAAAAAAACAACACAGTGGCTAAAGGACAGGAAGGTAAATGTCCTTGAGTGGCCTAGTTAGAGCCCTGACCTAAATCTGACAGAACATCTGTGGATGGACTTGAAGAGTGCAGTCCATCGCCGCTCACCATGGAATTTGACTGAACTGGAACAGTTCTGCAAGGAAGAATGGGCAAATATTGCCCAATCTAGGTGCGCAAAGCTGGTAGAGACATATCCAAACAGACTGATGGCTGTAGTTAAAGAAAAGGTGCCTCTACAAAGTATTAAATCAGGGGACTAATCACTTTTCCAACCCTGTTATTCTAGTTTTTCATTTTTGATTAATTATCAAAACTTTTGCCCTTTTTTTTTTTTCACTTGAATGTTGTGAGGCAAAATGTGTAAATAAAGCTGGAAAATGATGGATTTTATGTACTTTCATTTCAGGCTGTAAGACAAAAAAAATTGACTATTTCAAAAGGGTATGATGACTTTCTATAGGCACTGTATACAAGTGCTTTGAGCCCCAAAGAGTGAGACTTATTTGTAGTAAGCCCAGCCTATTATTCTTGTGGGGAGTTTTTTTTTTTTCTTATCTAAGTTTTTTGCGCTCTCATCTCATCTGCCTTGAAACACCTTTATCTGTGTCCTGGAAACTGACCACCTATACATCAGCACCATATTTCAGCTCAAATCTACGATGAGATCAATTAAAAACACTGCTCACAAGTGTGGGGGATGCAGATGTCTGCACTTCACCACAACTCAACAGAAGGGACGGTGGGGGGGTTCAAAAGCTTAGACCACACCATAATAAAGGTTATAACAGGAGCAGACGATGTCATAATGGAGTCATGCACTATTTTTCTCCGCTTGGATTCACAACCGCGCTCCCGATGGCTGTCTCTGGGCAGTCAGGAGAACACCGTCAAAACGACACGCAGTCTGTCCTTGGGTCAGTTCACTCAGGGACCCTTTTTTGGGGGTTTCATTTTTACCCATTTTTTTGCCTCCAAATTTGGAATGCCATATTGTACTCGTGAATCCACACTCTAGTGGAGTGCCTTAACAGAATAAGCCACCCAGCCAAATTTTTTTAAATTTTTTATTGAGGACACCCCTAGACCTCAAAGACTGTTTGACCCAGGTTATAGAAATTCAGCTTAAGTCTGAGTCAATATCAATTCATATTTTATGAGAACAGCGGAAGCTAAATGTTTTGCTTGGTTTGGCTAGCTAGCTACATTTTATGAATGAGTTAGCCTGCTTCTTACTAAATGTAGCCTCCATGTACCTTGCAGTACTGAATGCACAGGTTACCAATTAGCAAGGTAGCTAGAACACATACTAAATAAACCCCCAAAAAGTGAACAGATACATTTAAAAATGTATTATTTTATTTGCCCCTCACGTATGAACGTGAAAAAACACACGATTACTAATATACATCAGAAGCGTCAGAAACATGACCATGCATAATAAAAAGTAAAAAACTCTGCATCTGGTACTGTATAGCCTAGTTCGGGTTCATAGTTCAGTTTGCCATTTAAGCATAGTTAACATTACTGTCCTTAACAACATCATGTGTACATTTACAATCTGACACATTCAAAGTGCAATATATATTCCTGAATTAATGCCAAACTTTAACCACTATACAAAACGGAGATGAATGAGTGACTGCAGAAATGGTGTAAACCTAGACCACATGCCTCGCAGCATATAAATGCAGTCATAATGCAGAAATGACTCCAGCATAACCGCACGTCTAGATAAGCATCAGCTGTGTCTACAATACCTTCGGTCATAACTGCTCAAAATGACTGGCAAGCCAAGCTCGAGTTATCCCAACTTTCCCATCTCCTTTCTGTTCGGGCAAAACGAGTGAGAAATTCCTCTACGCCGATAAGTACGCCGTTTGTGCTCAGTGTCCGTACGCTCAAAGAGGCGAGCGGCAGTGGTTCCGACTACACTTGCTTTCACCTTTACTGCTCTGCCACATAGCATGCGCGCGCACAAACACCAACAAGCACTCACCCGACCCCTCTAAAGGTCACAGGCAAAATCAGCTCCTGATGTTATCCCCACTGTGAGCCCTGGGACTATCCAGTAATGAAATTATAAAAAGGAAGCATGGCCCTTCTACACTAGTCATGACTGCCCCCCCGCCGCCGGTGCAGAAACCCAAAACACACGCACACAAGCGCAACACTACGATACACAAAGAGGGCTGCTAACGTGACGTGATGCTACAGTTCTCTGGGTCCAGAATGTCGAATCAGACGCTGAATCGATTGGTCTAATGCACTGGTTAAAGCAAAGGGGGAAGCAGAACCGCTTGCGCGACCTTGACAAAGCCACTTTCACCGCAGCCGAGGTTTACACCAGCTTGTATTTCAATACTTAAGCGCTCAGCAGAACAGCAATGGCCGCATGGCATGAGAAAGACCCCCACCCCCGCCCCCCGCCCCCCCTGACGCACACACACACACAAACACTCACACACAATCTCTCTCACACACACACACACACAGACACAGACACACACAGACACAGACACACACGCACACACAATCACTCACACACGCACACACAATCACTCACACACACACAATCACTCTCACACACACATCACTCTCACACACACACACACACACACACACACACACACAAAACCATGCTTTAAGCATTCAGCAGGGCAGCTCTGCTCCTTCACCCGAGGTGCTCGGAGGAAATACGAGCTCCCTGCAATACATCCCTGCAAGTCCTGTCACTGGCCATGCAGCTCACTGTCAACACATCTCACACATTACAAACGGAATCACATTTCACATATTCCTTCACATGCGCCTCCTAAATGAAGCATCCAGAATGCACACTATGGCAAAATATGAACTATCTTCTTGAAACGTACTGTACTTAATCACACATGCACTTTGTCTTCTTGAGAATTGAATAACGCGAAAGGTGATATACTTCGCTGCTGAGCAAGCACAGCTAACCAGAATGGCGAGCGCCCATTAGCATTCTCGTGGAATGTGGCATTTTCTTTGTGAGGTAGAAAACATCAATTAAAAAAAGTTATAAAAAAGAATAATAAAAAAACTTTTAAAACACCTGCCACACTCAACAGATGTCCAGGCAAGAAGAATATACAAAAAGGGAAGAGAGCGAGGGATTACGTTCCTGGCCGCCTGAGGACATGCAGCTAGGCCGTTGTCACATGCTAGGAGACTGTCCCTCCCCCGGTGAATGATAAATGGCTCACACTTCATCGTTGCTGTGCTACACCTACGATTACAATTATGATACTTGAACCTGTTCTTTTTGGATAATGTGCCACTCATTGGCAGGGTGGCTGACCGTTTACTTTGCTCCTGCTGAATCGGGGATCGGAGGGTAAGGTACAGAACACAGCAGCTTCAACATCCTGGATTCTTACCCACCGTCCCACGCAGAACTGTGGGTCATTTTTTTATTTTATAAAGGGACAGCATACCTTGGAATAAATACTGCATCTGTATGATTTCATACCATCACAGATGGGTCCGAATGATTAAAATATTTTCTAAGACAAAAACTCGACAATACAACTCATACCAATGGAATATTGTCCATCCCCTGACAATGCCCCTGCCCTGACCTCTCTCGTTAGAACCAATTTCACAAGGCGTTCAGAAAGCACCAAGGACGGGGACATTCAGGTAATGAGCTTGGGTTTTGGGCACCAAATGTTCAGAATTGTAAGGACCATCATGGCTAAATCTTTGGGTTAAACCTTCAAATACTTTCTTGAAATCATCTTTTTATTTTTGCACTTCAAAATCATTTTATTCTCCAGTAAAGATGTGCATTTTAAACGAGACCGTTTGGTAAAGTATTGAATGCTTCACAGGAAACTGCACTTTGGAGGAAAATTGGGAACTCCTCTTGCAAAACTAAACAGGAAGGACAGCTTGACTCCTCAATTTAGAAAATGTTATTCTGAAGGGCCTTTTTCCCCTGAATGGTCACACGCAGTCACGCAAACCGATCCCTGCTTTACTTCGGTACACGTGTGGCACTCTTCTGGGGTCGTCATTCCCATGACGACAAGGGGCCATTGTCTGAGCAACAGTTTCCCCGTTGTTCCCTCTCGACTGAAAGAAGAACCTGCCTCTCTTCCATTTGCACGGCGCGGCGTACCACCCACGAACGCCACATCTCACGCCAACAAAGGGACACCATTCAAGTAGAATTGATGAAGCACGTCCGCACTCTGTATTCTTCAGAGAGGGAGGGATGTTCTCCTGTCTTTCTACTACGTACTAGCACAAGCCTGTCATGAAAATAAACTCACATGGGTTTCTCCTTTCTTTTCATGGTGATATGACTTAATTACCCATTTATGATTCAAATATATGGTGAGACTTTGTCAATTAGATCAATGTTGAGAAATTATATCCTGATTTTTTTTTTTTTTTTTACTTCTCTCTCTATAAAAGAGGAAATTATTTTTTAGCAAAAATACATACATTTTACGTATAGTATTTTCCCAAAATCCTCTGCAAAACCACACGAGGATACATTAAGTTAAACATGATATATCATATTTCATTTATCATAATCCTCCACACAATACCTTGTGTGACAGCAATGACAACTGCAGGGCCCTGTGGGATCGGCCTGAGAAACACACGGACTCGCAGGATGCTCAAATACTTCGCTGCTCCAAATTCAGCTCAAATCAAGTGCCATTTTTCATTACAATTAAAGCACCCAATGTGTAACAGTACGCATCTTAAACACAGCTAACAGATCTGTCTGCCCATCACAGCTGTACCTTAGCTTTTACCCCTAGCTATTAAACTAGTATGCCCCCTATTGGAACTATTATTCTCATTATGTAATTTAAGGTTGCGTTTGTTTTGCTTTATTTATTGCCACCTTGCTGTATTTGTGTTTAAATAGTGTTTATATTTTTGATACATACTTTTCTTTTGCTTGTGGTTTATTGGGGACAGGTGTTTGGAAATTAGCCTTTGGCTGTAAACACTTAATGCAATGCATCTGATGCTTGTTTTTTTAACATTATAAAAAAATGTTGCCATGTCCCTGACAAATAAACGAATAAATAAAATACATTTTGCACAAAATCAAAGCATTTTATTTCAACAGGGAGTAAAGCACAGTAGCAGCCGCCATGTGTTATGCACTCGAGATGCACCAGTTCAAGCGTTCCACCAATCACCTCTTGCTGGTTCAACATGCTATGATCCAGTAAGGTGTTGCAATATTCAGTCTGTGGCAAAAAACATCCGGGCAACATGTGCATTGTTTGGTTTCAAGGTTGCGTGCATGTAAGGGATCGCTGCTGAACAGTGTCTGACTCAAGAAAAGTACAGAAGAGGAAGACAGTGAAAGCAGAGCGACGTACAGCTCTGGCAGAGACAAACATTATCTCCTTGGTTGTCCACTATTCACAGCAAAGTAGTGAGAAAATCAGCCGGCTAATTGCAGAGATAAAAGCGCATACTTGCCCCTTAAATGTGATACAGGTCCCTGACCAAAAGGCAATCACACACATTCTGCTACTATATGGGCAAGGAGGAGACAAATCAACATACAAATCAGTAGTGTGGTTCTGTGTGGCTCAGTAGGTAGAGCATGGTGCTGACAGTGCTTAGGTTGTGGGTTCAATTCCCATTGGGGCCACATGAAAAATGCATGCATTCACTACTGTGAGTCGCTCTGGATAAAAGCGTCTGCTAAATGGCATATATTAGATTATACTATTAGTAGTAGCCGACACGACCACACTCCTAGACGAGGCTGTCTGTGGATTTATACAACACCATTAGAGGTCTCTACCTGGATGACAACCGAGAGCTTAAATAAATTGTGCTTAAAACTGCTACAATGCCCAAACACTGCACCACTGGGTTTTGACAGAATGTTTCAATGGTTAACCATCCAAAATGTACACTTTTAAATGTTTGTATCTTGCTGAGGCACTTGTTGTTTTTTTGCATGATGCCCAGTCCCCCTTTGATCAGGTTTCCTCAAATAGATGATTGTAGGTAACAGTGTGTTCATAACGGAGAAAAAACAGTTAGAAAATTAATTTAAAAACATTTTTAAAAACCCCACACATTTTCTGGAAAAGATGACACTACAGTTCCAAATATTTCATCATATTTCCTTCATCTGTGAAATTATGCCACTATCTTTGCAACCTCTATACACCCACCTCTAAAATGTCACTACAGTTGTACAAGTTTGAGAGAAATTACCCATTAGTCTCCACTTTTCAGTAGGGCAATTAACAAGTTATTAATTCCATGCAGAAATCCAAAAAGTACTTCTTACAAAACAAGTGGACTGCATGCTGCACGGACAGAGTTAAGGTCGACAGCATGACGAGTGCCATCTCGGAGGAGACAATACTTCGCCTTTGTCACTACGGCAGCGAACTATGAGGGAGAGTTTGACCTAAAAATAGCAGGTGTAATTGGCTACCAAATTGCGAGAAAAACTAGATAATCCAATTTTTTTAATTTTTAAAAGAAAATAAGAGGCATGTAAATCAAATGAATTTCAGTAATAATATTCATAAAGGACCATACTCAACATTTTTCAGCAAAAGTGATGCTAAAGGTTCAAACATTTTCGCATACCGGCTTCAGTGAAAATGATGTCTGTTGGCAACCTTACAAGTCAAACCTCTGATTTTAAGCCAAGCTTCTAAATTTAGATTTAAAAATAAAAATCAATACAAGTTTTCCCATTTAATCTATTTACTCCATCCAAGTGAAATTTTGTATCGTTGTACTGGACATACCGCAAAAGTAGCCTTGTAATTATATTAGAAAAAACCCCATTGTTGCCAGAATCCACTGAAGTAGACTACAACTCAAGATGGCCATAGTTTAAAAGACTACAATACCCATTTGCTTCAAAGCAAAGCTACTTGCCCCAGCTGAATGTGATCAAGGTTTTGACATCCAAAAAATCAGATGCTCCAAACACGTAACAGAGGGGCACAACAGAAACAACATACAGTGGTGGCAAGACTTTACTTTTTAATTCAAGTTTAAGAGTTTGGTCCGTGCTTTGTGTATAACAAAGTATATTTTAGATCACTTAACTTTTGGTCATTTTGCTCCTGGATCAAAAAGTATTTATTTTTATGAATCCTGCTCTACTATACTTCTAAGTATTTCCCTTTCAGCAGTGGACTTTGTGTCTTTAGCTCTCATCACATTTCAAAAGTTATCTCAGAAAACCATAAGTGTTCGAATCTGAGGTGTGCAGATAAAATGTTCCATTAAATTCATGCACAAATGCTTTTCTTGTGCTAGAATTAACAAACTAGTTTTTCTCTTACTTAAAAGGGGTTAAGGTTTTGAGGGATTAAGTCTCAAATCCTATTGATCTATGGCTCCCAGAGGGACGAAAATCAATAGCATGAGAGGACAACATGACAATTAAAGGAGGGTTGGATAAGGTAAAGGAGGAAGTGAAAAAAGAAGGGAATGTGGGTGAGAAAATATATGTGGGAGGATGACAGTACAAACCAGAGGCATGTGCCTTGGGCTTTTAAAAAAACGTATTCAATATCGATATCAACATATGGGTTATACATCAGATGAAATATCTAGCTATACATGTGAAAGCCCCACACTATTCAATGCCATGTGATCTTGCACAGTTAAAGAAAACAAGGCAGTTATTCAAACCCTTTCAGTTAAGAATAGAATATATCAATGCTTCACACGCTATACCGTCATCAGCACTCAAATCAATATTACACCCATAGTGCCCATTGTGCTCAGGAATTCTAAACAGTGGTCGACTACACCGCCTATTTCAAACCAGGCTGCATGCATCTACGCGAGCTCACAACATATATGAATATAATACATATGCCATTTAGCAGACGCTTTTATCCAAAGCGACTTACAGTAGTGAATGCATACACGTTTCAGTACATGTGGGCCCAATGGGAATGACAAGCTTCCTGATAGTAATTACATTTACATCTGCCCATACTATCCGATGTTCCTCTCATCCAGCCAGCTTGTTAACAGTGGTTAATGGTCCAGAGACTCAGCTGTCCAGGTGCAAAGTGGAAGAGGGGGGGGGACCCCACAGTGCTCCTACCTTTCTTAACCTCGGCACCAGCGGTGCGTTTGGCCTCCCGGCTCTCCTGATTGGCCCGGTCCTTCTGCTTCTTCTTGCTGGTGCTGCTGTTGGTGCCGTCGTCCGTCCCGCGTGGGCCTCTGCGACGGCCGGCTACCTCTGCATTGTTGCTGGCCATCTTCAGCCACTTGCTGCTCACGGGCCGTCCGGCACCGCCGTCACTGCTGGGGTCTGGTTCTGGGGTGTGGCGCTTCCTACCCGGCCCAGCTATCTTGGCGACTTTTCAGGACAGAACTCTCCCAGAACGGAAAGGGCCTGGTGGGGGGGGCAGAGCACGTTCCATTACACTCGTGTGCCATGGACTTCATGGGTTCATGGTTTGTGGATTCAAACCCTAGCTGGAAAATGCTGTTCTTACGCAGAATATTTTTTTTTTTAAACTTCCTCAGTGTTAAATCGGTCAAACGGTCACAATCAACATTTTGTTTTTATTTTATTTTATGTATAAATAAAATAGGTATATCTATCATCTATCTACCTATATACACATACATATATACACACACAAAGTACATGCAGGAAGTCTAACTGTAGGCGCCATTCGTGCATACTAAGTCAAACTCTCTGTCTAGTATGAGCACAGTTGCACATTTACCGACTTGGCCACTTTTACAAATTGTGATGAGGGTGAGTGAATGTGAAGCGCAACATCCATCACGAACAGCTCTGTACTCACAAGCAATTTCAAGGATTTCTGTTTTTCAAGAATGTATGCATCTAAACTAGTATGTATCAAATCATTTTTTAGGAGAAAATAATGCAGATAAACCTCCAAAAATATTATTGTTGCTACTGCAAATTTTTGCTGTCAAAGTTTGACCTAATTTTCACCAAACATTAAGTATTTAAGCTTTTTCCCATGAAATAATTAACACTAATGTGACCTAGTAAACACAAAATAAAGAGCTACAGAACAGGATGTTACAAGGCCATCGCTTATAAGCAGTTCTGCAAAAGCTAAGCAATTATTAGTCTGAATGTAAAACATGGCAAGACAGTTGGCTGGATTGGTTAGTCATGCTCTCCTACAATAAAAGTACACCATCTCCTACGAGCTAGAGGCGCCGAACTCTGCCAGGTTATAGTTAGTGCTAGCTGGCCACCTAAAATTCAAGCGTGAAACCCAATGACGATTGCCACCGAAAGGACCAGCGCAATACGTTTCCAATAATATCTAAATAGCTCTCAAAGTTAAATAAACACAGGAGTATTATGGAGTAACACTACTGTACTTAGTTTGTATGCTGAGCAGACTAACATTTGTTCGACAAAATGTCTCTAGTTACTATTATTTATGGCAGTACACAGGTATGCCGAGACAAGCTATAGCTTAACGAACCTTACTGGTCATTTAACTTGCTAAGAGAAATTCATTGCCAGGGAGAATTAACAAGGTAGCGGCACTATCGCTTATTACACTACTGTCCACCTGAATGACCTTAACAAATGTATGAAACTACTTAGAAATCAGTCTTGGGAATACACGTATTGTCTTGCAAAAGACTTTAACAGTAACACATTACTGTATGGTTAATAGGAACACTGGCGGTTCCATATACGCAGTTACTATTCTCTTTGCATTATGTCACCGTCAATTATTTAAGACGGTGAACAGTACTATAGGAGGGAGGTACAGCTTTTGTTACCTAACAAGTATCACTGGCACTGTTTCTGCAGCGCTCAGATAGTACCTTATCTAGCATACGAAGAAGCTATAACTTGTGAAGACGGTTACACATCCTTCAAACAACGAATCGCTAAAACGTTTATTGATGATTGTGGCTATATTGTTGGTTTCACGTAGCACGAGGAAACGTGACCTGGCCAAAGCCGTCGCGACATACACATCCCAGGAGTTGACAGAAAAACATGGTCAAATATTCCTTCATTTTCAATTAACCTTGGTGTGAACAACACTACGACAAATTAACCGGTAAAGTAGCTCGCTGCTAGCTACGCACTAGTCGTAGCGTAGCTAGTTCGGTAACAGTTATCTGCGTTAAGTGTCTGTCACTGACTTTAGAGATGTCCCTAGCACGAAGGCTAGCCAGTGCTGTAACGTTAGTTTGCTTGGTTCGGCACTACAGACGCTAGTCGATAGCTAACGAGGTTATTAGCATACTGTACAATTGCCACTATTACCTAGGAAACGTAGCTAACTAGACAACCTTTGCATATATTAACACAGACCAATTCAAATCAAATCGCGATGGTTAGTGGACGTTATTTAACGTTAGGCACCGCACAGCTATGCTGGACGGCTAGCTAACGACATGTAGTACGTTAATAATTGACTAGCTGGCTAACCAAGCTAACGCTAACGTATTTAACGAATGACACCGAGAGGCTAATTTAGCTAGCTAGATCATCCAAAAGCGGATATAGCAAGTTTCGGTACCTAGCTAACCTAACTAGCCAGCGTCAGTTTAACCGTAAGGACATACTAGCTTGCTAACTCGCTATCTCTCCAATTACAGCTAACGGTAGCCACAACGAACGTTATTGAAATAAGCGATAAAAAATATAAATGGCCGTACTCACAGAGTTTACAAGACAGTGTGGCGTTTACCCACTCCTTTGATCACTGGCCGGCAAAACGAATCACTTCAGCCCGAGGCTCCTGGATTCGGCAACGGCCCGCTGTTCGCCCCTGTCCGAAAGACAGGAAACTCTGTTCTCCAGTGTTTCTAGAAGATTCTAGCCAGGACCCATATTATATAATATTAACAACACATCAAAATAGATGTGAGGTGTGCACGTGCAAGGGTAAACGAGATCTCTCTTCTGCAACTTTCTTCGCCGGTCTCTATGCAGTGACTCGCACTTTGTTTAAGAACAAAAACAGAAAGAAACGAAAGCCTGACTGCTTCCTGAAGTCAACGGCACAAGAGTCCCTTGTCACGTGACGGAGGTTATCGTCTTTGCCAACGGGGAGAAAATAAATGCGCAAATACTCTCAAGAAAGCGAAACCTCCGCTACAAATCTGCCAAGAGAATTTTTGCAAATGACAATGATGGTGTATCAGAACATTTTCTGATCTGTGCACAAACACTATGGTCTTCCAGTACATCTAACGTTTTTAGGGTATATATTCATCGTATTCTAAATTTCTAAAAAGATATATTGTCCTTATAGCGAACCGCATAAAGCTAACAGATTATTGAAAACAAAACAATTTTTGGACTCACTTCACAGTATAGTCGGCGGTAGTGGTGTGCAAGGACACATCTGAGCAGCCAACATTACGTTGAAGATCCGTTCATTTTTGATCGAGACCGTACTAATGTGTATAAGACCTAGCCTACTCCAAGAGGTATAGGCATTTGTATTTTGACTAATATCAAACATAGACTATATTATCGTCCATGGGTATATAATGTACGAGAAAGAAATCGGTACGTGTCAGTGTTTTTCAAAGATGGGGTACCGTGCGATGCCACAAACTCTTGAAACTGACAGACTGGTATCATCTTTCTCCCAGCAGGCAGCTATTAATCTCTGCGAAAATCAATAAGTACAAAAAAGCTATCCAGAAACCCACAGCAGATTAACTTTAGATTTAATGGAATTTTATTTCAGTTCACGCGTATGAATTCCAAGTACTGTGATATATTGAATGCTAAAAACACAAGACAAACGGTCTAAAAAGAAGCCTCTGAGAATAAAAACACATTATAGATAAAAAAATCCCCCGCTTCGTTCCCTCAAACGAATAAATCTCTTCTATGAAAAAAATGTCCTGTAATTACTTGGGTTCCAATTTGTCATCAAGAGATATTAATTTTGAAACGGAGGGTTCAAATGATAACTGTACGTTTGAATGATTAAGTCTAAGGTTCCAAATAGTAGTAGTTTGCGGGTATAAATTATATGATGTATTTTTTATTTTGGTGGGTAAAATGGGTAATTTAAGGGTAATTTAAATGCAGATATGCCCACCAAACTTTCAACTTTGTTCTCATTCCCACCCTCTAAATCAGATACGAATCGCCACGATTTAATCAATAACACCAAGGCCTAACACGGGCAGACATTTGAGAACTTTTAATCCACATGTTTGCACTATTGCTTTTCTCTGTTAGCTGCTGTGGGATCGATCAGCTCACGAACATGCAGGATAATGCGATACCGGCACAACCCGTAACACTCAATGCATGGAGCCAACTAGCCTCATACATCGCTACCCCTCGAGACGACCGAGCAACCGCACCAAATGAACGAACCAACAGAAAACTGCTCGCTTACCTGTTGACCTTCTTGCCGGTGATGTGCCGCTGAATCCGGGGCCTGTTCCCACGCACGATCTGCAATCGTCTGCTGGGACATTCTCCAATCAAGGTAACATTGATCTAGAAGGACGCTCAATTGCTTTGTCAAACGAACGCGGATACCGAAACTTGGCCGTGACAAAACATCGCACCTTAAGCTTCTTTCAAACTGTCAACCATTCCAAAATCATTTGGGATTCACATGCAAAACCGAAAGGTCTACTTGGTTTAGCGTTAAATCTAAACGCGAACAACTTGAAAAACGTTTAACTGATTCAAATCTGTACTTCCTGTGTCTTTCTGAAACCTGGTTAACCAAATCGTCACCTTTAGCTGCCGTCACAATGCCGGGGCACAATATTTTTAGAAAATATCGAAAAATCCTCATGTAGCTAGGTGAAAGATTACATTAAATGCAAGCAAATTGCATTGTCACCATGACCGTGTTCCCGTTTTATGTTATTTGTGTGTATAGACCCCCCTCATCTGACATTACGTTTTAAGGACATTTTAGAAACCTGCTTAAGGAACTTGATACAAACAAAGAATGTATAGTTCTTGACGATTTTAATCTTATTTTGATTGATTTAAGTCAATTAATAGAAGGACCCACCAAGATAACAAACTCCTCGAAAACACAAATTGATCCCATCTTCAGCAACAAGCCTGAAAGAATCACAAAATCTTTTAATCTCTTCACTGGGTTGTCAGACCACAGTATGGCACTTATTGCAAGGGAACTGACGAAAAGTGGGTTTATTTATCAAAAAGACATAAAGAAATATTCCCACAGAATATCGAAAAAGGACATGAATAAATTTGAGGAAGAACTACTAGAACATATTGATTGGAGTCATGATCTACTCACTGATGACCTATGCATTATGTGAATCCTTTATAGGCGCAACTAATCCAATAAAGAGAGATTTAATCGCATTAAGAATAATCTACCTTGGTTTAACGAGCAGCTATGGGATTTGATGAAAAAACTTGACTTTGCTCTGAAAATGGCACTTAAATCTGGATCAAGTCATGATAGACGAGTTTTAAACACCTGCGCACAAAGTAGTTAATGAATTAAGAAAGGCTACTCAGTATCAAGTTATATAAGAGAGTGCTACAGCTTTACTGATTTTAAATCCAAGATGAAATCATGGCTAACAACCCAATACACATTACGCATCCAACGCAAACTCTAATGTTGTGAAATCTTCTTGTTGTTGAATATTGAATGTATCATATGTATTGTCTTGTAATTGTGTTTTTATACAGTGTTAATTTTCTTAACAGAGATGTTTTTCTCTGTTTCCTGCCCAGGGACTACAGATGCAAATTAGTTTTATAGCTAACTCTGTTACAGCTAAGAAGCTGTGCACTGTCCATGTCAAATGAATAAATGAAATAAACCAAAAACTTTCCGTCAGTCTCCCCTCCCTCTAGCCAACTAAATAATTATAATAGTATTGTGACCTCGTCAGAACTGTTCAGGAAAGCAGGATGTTAAAAAAAAGATCCTGCTTATACCTTTTTGCTGATTTCAACGGCATAATTCAAAGAACACTAATTGAGAAATGTACCTGTTTTCATACATGTCAACCTAATGTTTATTTCGTTTGTTTGTTATTTCACTGTTACTATATTGTCATTTTTTATATTGTCTTGTGAATTTGTATCAATGTATGCTACTCTTTTGGCCGGGGTCTCCGTGAAAAAGAGATGTCAATATCCATGGGGCTTTCCCCCTCCTAAATGAATAAATATCATTGTCGGTGTATTTTATCTGTCACTTATTAAATTCTAATCTTCCTTCAACATTCAGCCAAAGGGTTTTAAAAGCTGAACACAGCACTAAACAAAAAAATAATAAAGGACGAAACTATATGTAAAATACTTTCATTTTTTATAAGATATAGTTTAAACATGTTTCCTTATTTAAATATTTCATACACTTTTCAGTGTGTTAAACCACAACAGGGCGTACATTTGAAAGCATTGACAGAAAACTGAATACATCAGAACAATGTTATTAATTGACAGTGGTCATTTTATTAAATGCAAACAACACCAACAATGGCAATGTAAGTTGAGATCAAGTCACTCCCCAAATATAAGCTAATTGTAAGTGTCAATAAGTATGACTTTTATTTGAGTACACACTGCATTGTAAAATAAAGACAAAAACATACGTATATCAGACTAAAGCTGTAACTATAAAATAAGTCTTTGGCTTATTTTGTTGTTTTCCACAGACCAAAAATATGGTATGACCACATACATTTATCACTGTCAAATGCATAGCTGAAAGTCTTAAAATCACCAATGTTTTTCTTTAAATTATAATTTGTGAATTATTTATCAATGTGATGATTGAACACTTTATCACCTTCATTTTATATCACTCACAGTATTGATAAGCCCATATAATGTATTTTAAGGATACTTGACTGTAAATTTGAAATGCGATATGCTGTTCCGTAGCACCTGAGTGCAGATACAGCCATATTGTTTATTTATGTCTCACATCTGCCAAATGCTGGTGTGTAGCTTTGTAAAGCTCCATGTATGTTGTTCCTCACCTTCACTATCGCGGGTGTCCATAAAAGCTATTCGGCTGCTTTGTAAGATTCATGAATTAACTGGAAATCCTTTAGTGGTTTCAAAACCAACTTCAGGCTGTCTAAGCCTCGTACAATACCTAGAATGCATTGCTCCCTCTCTCCTTCTCCCTAGATTTGAGCAAATTATATTGGAAAAACACACTGCTATAAATTTTAATTGTAAAATGTACCTCTATATTATTTGTCATTAGTACAGACTCCTTGTACATAGCTGTAGATATAGTCTACATTTTGCATGCTGTATATCAATTTTAGCACTGCACCAGCCTCAACCTACTGTATTTGACTTGTTTATAGGTGAGGGAAAGAAAGACAAGTAAGGAGAGCAACTGGTTTTTCTTTCAGGAAGGGGAGTCAGACAAGAACAAAGGAGTACACAAGGATTACACTCGGTCACAGCGAAAATATAATTTCGATTAAAAAACTGGCTCACTGTAAATGTTTTGGGGCAGCCACCTGTACACAACTTTAAGGCACATATGGAGGTAGGAAAAAAAAACTCACTTGTTGCAGGAAGTTTCAAGTCAGGTGTCAATTCATTGCAAAGGATGAATGTGACATGCTTATATCACATCAAGTCAAAAGTGTGGAAATAAGTGTTTTCCGTTATCAAGAGGGTTCCATGATTCTCAGTATGTATACCCACTAAATAGTAAAGTAAAGAAGAACATATACATTTTCAAATTTTCAGTGAAGTTACCCTTTAAGTTGTATGCAATGTTACAGCCAACATCACAGTTGAACGTTGTAGTGTGACAGCCCCTTACACTGCTGCTACAATTGGTGTAGTGCTCTTCTGACCACTAGGGGGCAGAGTTTTACTGATACAGTGGTACACGTTTCATTCCAGTGCAGTGTCTGCAGTGCAGCCCAGTCTATGCCGAGTGGGCGGAGACTGGCCGTTACTGGCAGGTGTTGTATATTTGGATCTGCTTGTTGATGTCATTGAGGATAGCCTTCATTTTGTCCTCCAGTCCATCCAGTTGCTTGGCTTTGCCCTCCAACGTTTTCTGGTTGTCCTCGTAATCTTTCTCCAGCTCTGCACACAAAATTTGAAATTTGATGAGTGTCAGGATGAAAGACAATGCATTCATATCAAAGCTTTGCTGGCCACTGCACTGAGGACAGGGCAGCTGTCAACAAAGCCTGCTGAGGAGAATTGACTTAAGCTTTTCTTCTATGTGAAACTGATGGGAGACTGAACCACTGTCCCCAGCGGGCTTGGTAAAGCCCCAGGCAAAGCCCCGCTCCTCCCCACGCTGACCTGCCAGCCTCTGCAGCTTGTTCTGGGCATCCTTCAGCAGCTGCTTGGCCTCGTCCCGGAGGCGCTCCGCCTTCCGCTTGGCGTCCTGCACCGTTTTGGCCTTCCTGTCCACCAGGTCCTGCACTGTCCTGTATTTGTCCGTCAGCTCGCCATCCAAGATCTACCCCACCAGCACAGACAAACAGAGAAATCAGTGAAAACTACTGGACAGAGCCGCTTTATGACCTTTCTTCCTCCTCAAGGTTTGTTAGTCACTAGTTGATATAATCATCGCACAGTTGATGTAATTACTAAGTACAGGTAATGGCCAAAATAAAGGCAACACTTTGGTAACACTCAAACTGGCCTGGCCCGGGCTAGGAGAGCTGGTGCCGGCCGTGGGAACGGACACTCATAGTACTGCACCTGTTTAAAGGATCCCTCATTTACTCAAGTGTTGCCTTTATTTTGGCAGTTACCTGTAGGTTTGACAGGGGTTTAACCACCTTACATGAAGCAGCAATCACACCTTAGATGAGTCACCGAAGCTTCTGCTGTCCGTACAGAATGACACTGTTACAGAAATACGTCTGGATTATTATTATTTTTTAAGAATTTGTTTCAATTTTTCCCAAATTGGAAGCCAATTATACCCTATATTTAGTTAGATTAACCCTCCCCCCACGAACTCGTCGCCCGTCTCTACAGGGCAAGCTACTCTCCGAGGCCGGCGATGATCCGCCTCCTTCGAGACGGAACTCACCGACCCCCTTTCTGGAGACACCCTTACGTGTTTCACAGCGAGTTTGTGCCGAACACCCTCCCCCTTCCCTCGGGAGCGGACAGCCAAATGCCGCCCCCGATTGGGGCTGACGACCAGGGCTGGTCTGGCAGAGACGGGTTTTGAACCGCGTCCCTGATAGTCAGCCACACTCATATAGGACCAGCCCATACGTCTGGATTTTGAACTGCGATCCAACTCCGTCTAGCCGACCCCGTCTGGCCCCCGCACGCACGCACGTTTCGCCCACAGGTTTGAACAGTGAGCGCGTGAGTCTGTGTGTATCAGCATCGCGGGGTCCTGCTCATCTCCACCTGCTTGGCTTCGATGGCCTTGTCCCGCGCCATGGTGGCGGTCTCCTCGGCGCGCGACGCCTCCAGGCTGTTGCTCGCACGTTTCGTCTTCAGGACGTCGATCTGCCGGCCCAGGCTGCCCAGGCGATCCACGGCATCCTTCAGGTCCTTCTCATTGGCAGAGGTCTCTGAGTGGATCTGCAGGGGGCAAACATCAGGGGTTCATGAGCGGGGGAGGCGTTGGACTGCGGGCTCATCTGGCAGCTTTGCCAGATTGATAAATATAATAATAATTATATATATAATAGTAATATCATAAATATAATAAATAATTCTGCATTTATTCCCCCAAGCTACCTCTCTCCAGAGCTCCCACTCACAGTGCAATACCTTCTCCCTGATGTAATATAATGAATGTAAGGACTATTTTTATCACTGTAGAAGTCAAATTCCCATGAAACTGAACTGCATTTAAGGTTGAATTGCGAGTGGGACGTTCTATTGTTACCAACACAGTAGCAGTGATGTTTTTTTAGATTTGGGTAATTATCCATAACTTTTCAAGGACGAGTCATCAGACAAGTCCTTTCCTCAACTTTTCAGGAAGAATGTTTTTTCAAGGACTTGCATGGGAAACGGGGATCCCGTCTCGTTAGAATTCAAGATAAAACACGTCTGTAAATCATGATGACGGAGACCATCTGTAGCGCAGGGTTTGCTCGGGGGAATTAATTTTTCTCTCCCGCATACCTGAGCCAGCCGGGCTTCAGTCTGGCCAATGTCATCCTTGGCACGCTGGATGGCCTTTTCTGCAGCTGCCTGCGCCTTGCGGGCGTCGTCCAGCGCCTGCTTCACCGTCTCCGCCGTGTTTTTAGCCCCCTCTGCCCGGTTCCTTTGGGAAACGGACACAGGGAACCAACAGTCAGTGTTGTTTCATCTTTAATTTTTCAGGTCCCTTACTGTCCCCTCTCCCTTTCCACCTGTAAAGCTTTTCTTTGATTATGTTCCCAGAACAGTGTGTATAAAAAAGCCTGCTCTGCTCCCCCGCTCCCCACCTCCCCTCCCTGCCCCCCTCCCCCCACCTGGCCCTCTTGGCATCCTGCAGGAGCGACTCGGCTTTGCGGACATCATCCTGGGTCTGCTCCAAGATGGCGTCCACGTTGGACAGGCTTTTGACCCGGTCCTTGATCTCCTCCGCCAGGTGGCGGATCTGCTGGGGCGAGGCCGGGATCGACAGCTCCAGAACCCGGTTGGCCACCGTTTCGATGCTGTCCGGGTCCGCTCCCTCCTCTGCCAGAATCAAAGATACGATGAGCGATGAGCAGATTGTACATCACACAAGAGGTGCTTTCCCCTCAACGAGCATTACAATGGATTAAACTACAATATGTTTAACCCCAAAAAAACATTAATTTTGCCACAAACTGTCTTATCTTTGAGTAGGAGTCAGGCTCTCCCTTAGAGAGGACTTCTTTTCCAGAAAAAACAGAGGACACATTCCAACAGGTTCTTTTCCCGGTTTCATGAGAAAAACTGATTGAGGTGCACAGCATTCCAACAGCATTTAATCCCTGTGCCCATGCGAAAGTGAACGTGCGTGTGCGCAGGTGGCTGTAGAGGCCACAGGACTCACGCATGAGGAAGTCCCGGATCTGTTTGATGAGGTCACGGAGGTCGTTGTTGGAGCGCTCCACCTTGTTCTTGGTGTCGTTGGCCTTGTCCAGGGCTGCCTGCGCCTTCCCCTTCGCCTCCTCCGCCTTCGTCTTGGCCGCAGCCACCTGTGAGCCGGACGGGGAGGGCTGTGAGTTTGCGTTCGGGTGGTGTCAGATGTTGTACAGAGACTACAGATGGTTAGAGGTTCTCCGAGAAAGTTATATACTGGGTGAGCCTTCAGGAGGAACTGCATAAATGTATTACGTAGCCTTGTTGGAGACTGGCTATTATAAACAAATGAATAACCTACATTTAATAATAATGTGAAAAAGCTTAACAAACCTATTCCATAATAGCTACCTGGTATCTTTCCAGAGTAATAGTAATGATCCTCATGAAAGACATTTCAAACAGATTATTTTTACAACTCAGTCTGATGTCATTACGCGTAACGTTATCTCTGACGGCTTGACTTGAACGACAGTCGTGATGATCAGTGGATCAACTCCTGGGAATAAACTGTTTCTGAAGGACACGCGAAGACCAAGGACACCTGCACCCGACACAGAGCCAGGGCTCCACCTCACCTTCTGGTAGAGCTCCTCCACCTCGCCCATGGCCTTGTTCAGCTCCTTCTCCGCGTCCTGGGCTCTCCTCAGGGCGTTGTCCGCCGTCGCCACGGCCCCGTTGCAGTTCAGACCCCCGCAGTGCCTGTTCCCCTCGTCGTCACGGCAACCCGCGCCACCGCAAGAGCCCTCGCCGCAGGGGGCGTCGCCCGGAGCGCCGCAGACCTGGGGCGGCCGGCGGGACACAGCGTGAGACATGAGGAGGCACGGTTCCCATGGCATTGGAAAAGTTGGTTTTATTTGAGGCGCAAACAGTTGCAATGAGACAGTTAGCGATTAGCAACAAAGCGTCACACAGAACAGTCTCTTTGGATTTGCGGAGTAACTGAACGACCGTGTGAGAACAGGACGACTCTAAATGCCCTTTCTGGGCCCCCTGTTCTCAGAGGCAGGAAAGAGAAACGCATATTCTGCATTGGCCCTTTACACCTTTAGGTCTGACAATCAATCTTCCTCCGCTACCTGCTGCCTGCGCCCGAGGCCTAGCCAGGTGGCGACCTCTTGTGCTCAGCGATCTGTTTAGGAGATAGTGGGGTGTTATCTATGTCTGTGGAACTCAGACAGGATAGTGCTGTGTGTGTGTGTGGGGGGGATTGTCACCTCTTGCCTGGGGTCTCTGAAATGTTACAACAAGCAGGTGGGAGATCATCTATTCTGGCGCACTCTTACAAGATGACTGTGACTCCAAAGAACACTGTCCATCTAGTCAATCTGGACCACTGTTTAGTTCTACACTGTACTCAAAAACAAAACTCCCACTAACCTTTTCTTTCCCAGTGTTACAGGTATGATTGCTTCATGTCCAGATTCTGCACCAACGATGATTGTTCTTACCTTGTATTAATGCACATCTTGTAAGTCGCTCGGATAAGAGCGCGCTTGTTGGCGAACGCGTTCAAGCTCACTTTCTCGTTGATCTTCTTCATGTCCAGATTCTGCGTCTTCAAGTCGTCCTTCTTCTCGGTGATGAGCCGCTCCGTCCTGTGGCGCGTGTCGGCCGACTGGCTGACGGTGCTGCGTGCGTCGCTGGTGGACCGGTTGGCGCGCTGCTCGGCGTCGCGGGACTTGTCGTAGCTGCTGCGGATGCTGTCGTAGGCGCCTGGCGGGCAGAGGGGCGGGGCCGGGAGAGTCAGACGAGCGCCATCGTCCCACCACAGGGCCACAAGGGCGTCAAGAGAGATTCACAGGCAAGCCTAGGACGGCCAGCACCACTGACACATTTCAACCCACAACAGAGAATTTGAGATGAGGATTAAATGGAAGTCTGGGTAGACTGTGGATAGAAAAGCAAATGGGGAAAGTGTGAAGTGGAAGAAAATGGATTTTGATGAAAGATGTGGTTTTTCAGGGACAGCAGTGTAGTATAATGGTTAGGGAGCTGGGTTTGTAACTCAGAGGTCGCAGGTTTGATTCCCAGGTGGGGCATTGCCATTGTACCCTTGAGCAAGGTACTTAACCTGAATTGCTTCAGTAAATAAAGAAACTGTATAAATGGATTGAGATCATCCGCTAAATGCCTGTAAAGCAACAGAGCGCTGTAGGGTGTGCGGGACCCTGAGCTCACCCAGGAAGTTGGAGTTCTTGAGGATGTCCAGCTGGTGGTTCAGCTGATCTGAGGTCAGGTTCAGTTCCTTGGCCTCTCTCTCCAGAGTGCTCAGCTCGTTGCTGGCTTCGTAGTTGTTGTCCTGCACGCTGGTCAGGTCTCCCTCCAGGCGGTTTAGAGTGTCTGTGGTTTCACCAATCCGAGCCCTGCGAGGAGGAGGAGGAGAGAAGAGAATGAGGAGGATGTCTTGAATTACTGCACTGATCTCTTGAAGATGATTGTTCCTACCATGTATTGAGGAGATGGTTTATTTTCATGACTCACTGGGCAGTGTTTTGTGTTATGGCAGCCCACCATGTGCACACTTGTGCTGTGTGTGTCTTTGAGTGAACAGTATATGTGTGTGAGTGTGTGACTTTCAAGTGAATTTATAAATATACATTATTCTTGTGCACGTGCATGCATTTGTATGTGCAAATACAGGTAACTTCCAAAATAAAGGAAACACCAGCATAAAGTGTCTTAATGGGGAGACATTACAGCCAGAACAGCTTCAATGTGCCTTTGTGTAGATTCTACAAGTGTCTGGAACTCTATTGGAGGGATGCAACACCATTCTTCCATAAGGAATCCTAGAAGAGACCACTCCCATCAAGAGAGAAATAGTTTACCATAGGATGAAAATTATCACTCAGAATGGCTTTTTGTATTTATTGGTGTTTACCTTGCCCTCTAAGGGGTTGACTGGACCTAAACTATGCCAGGAAAATGCACCCCACACCATAACAGAGCCGCCAGAACCCTTCATTTACTCAAGTGTTTCCTTCATTTTGGCAGTTACCTGTATGTAAGTGTGTGTGCATAAATGTATGTGCACGACATTGTGTAGTTGCAAGGTCTAAAACAAAAAAACCAAAAAAAGTTTAGGTCTTAAATTAAGAATAAAACTGTGGGCTGTACGTTTGGTTGTGTGCAGAGTGTGTGTCTGTGCCTCTGTCTGTGCCTCTCTGTCCGTGCCCCTGCGTTTGCGCACCTCAAGTCCTCGATGAGGCCCATGAGGCTGGTGATGCCCTCGGCGGTGGCGTTGCGGGCGTTGACGATGCCCTGCGCCTGAGCCAGCTTCTCCTCCAGGGCCCGGAAGCTCTTCTCGTAGGCGCCGGTCAGGCCGGTGAGCTGGATCTCGTGGGCGCGCTCGGCCAGGACCTTGGTGCGCGCCGACAGGTCCTGCACCACGCGGTCCCAGTCCCCGAAGCACTGGTGGCAGGGCTGGCAGTGGGGGAACTGGCCCGAGAAGCCGCGCGCGCACTGGTCGCACCGCACCCCCGACACGCCCTGCTGGCACACGCAGTGGCCCGTGACCCGGCTGCACTGCGACGTCTCGATGCCACGCCGGTCACAGTCGCATGCTGGGGGGGCAGCAGAAAGAAAAAGTAAGATGGACCCTACAGCTGATGAGCTTATACATAATGGTGTAAACCAATCTGTTAACATCCAACAGCACTGATCTGACAGTGACAGCCGACTCCATTAATGGAGGAACACACTTGCATTGATTCTGCCTCAGGCCCTCAACTGGGACATGACTTCTGTCCCCCTGAGGATTCTACATGAAAAAAAATCCATTATTTCAGATTCCCCCATTGTTTCTCCCAATTTTGTGGACAATAGCACCCTCTTCTAATTCAACTATCCCAGCCTCATGCTACGAGCTCGCCGTCGGAGCTCACCGACTGGCGGTGACAAAGATAACAATGGCCAAGCCGTCAACTGTAATTCCGACACACAGAGCCGCTTGCGAGCGCATACCAGCTTCCCTCCCCCTTCCCCCTGGGGTCAGACAGTGAATCGCAGGACTCCCAGCCAGAGCTGGGCTGGCGCAGCCTGGGCTTGAACCCAAGCTTCAGTGGGAACCTGAACTTTACCAAAGAACAAGTGCCTTTGGCATCACCCAGGGGCCCTATGAGGATTCTACATTTGAACTCTGTCCCTTGGACACACTGACCTCTGCACTGGATCCTCGGGTCCCCCAATAGTTCTCCTGGCAGTCCCTGCAGGTCTTCCCTCCGAAGCCATCACGACATTGGCACTGTCCTGTGAACTGGGTACAGGGGGAGGGACACATAGATTAGGGCTATCACTTTAACAAAATATATATTTATTTTTTAAAATATCGAATCTCCCCATTCATCATCAAAACTGGTGTTGGAATTAGATTGGATATTCAAATACAATGTGACAGCCCCGCCACAGAGACGCTGAATAAAGAGACCAGCGGCTTTACCGCTACTCTAGCGTTGCTGTGGATGGGAATTCCTCATTAATGGCCCTCAAACGACAGCAGGGCTTTGTGCCCTCAGTCCTGGAGAGCCTCAGTGTCTGCTGGCTTTCATTCCACCCAGACACGTATTTCTCTCACTTAAATAACCATTGTTCCCATCCAATTTAACATTCTTCCCCGTCTCTGAGGGTGTTAGTGCTTTAAAAAGCGCTCGGAAACTCGCCGCACTGTTTGAGTTGGGAAGCCCTGCGTTGAGGATTCGGAACAAGAGCACACTTAACACAACAGCTTCACAACGGACCTTCCAGATCCAGGCAGTGTTAATGTGCGAAGTGGGATTCCCCTCTCTCTAAAAGTGGGGACCAACACAAGTTTCCAGCGCAGCTCCTGAATCTTAAGGCACGCACCTCGTTGCAGGAGGGGTTGACCGCGTTGTTGGGGTCACAGCCGCAGGATTCACAGCCATGCCCGCTGGCCAGGTTGTAGAAGTTGGGGGCGCAGTGGTCGCAGGTCTGCCCGATGACGTTGGGCATGCACTGGCACTGGCCCGTGCCGCGGTTGCACACGCAGTCGTCCCGCGCGGAGCACTGCCTGCGCTCCGTGCCCAGGAAGTTGCAGGTGCACTCTGGGGGATGTAGTTTTGCTAGTGATTTTGCTATTCTAATAAACATTGCATCACATAAATATCCCCGGTGCAGCGCAGACAAGGAAATTAACTGGAAGATAAAGAGGCCTATGGCAAGCAATTTTCATAACAAGACAATAATCTATTCACTCTCAAAAATAAAGGTACACTTTTGTAAATGTGATCCTAAATTAAGGACAGGTACAGATATATACCAATGTTAGGGTAATGAATCCTTATTCACACTGGCAGCCATATTGGAATGAAAACGAGGCTTGCACTGAAAGCAACATTCTTGTCCTCGCAAGGGTTCAATGATGTTCTTCTGACTAAAGGTACAATTCAGTTCACTACAGGGGCACTGCCACACTGACAAGCATTTGCACTTTAACAGGTACAACATGGTACCTTTATTTCTGAGAGTGCTGTTCAGCAAGTGGGCATATGTGTATGTGAGGTGTTGGTTGCAGGAAGAGACGAATCAAAAACTGAAAGAGCTGACCCCCTTAAAAAATAGTGTTTGTTTTTTTGCTGATTTAGTGTGCTGCCAGCACGCTATGAAGTTGGCTCTTCCATTTGTTGACTGTTCAGTCCCACCTGTGTTTGGTCACGTGCAAAAGAAGTGGGACCCCCCGCCACTCACTCCTGCAGTTGCGGCGCTTGGCGTCGCCGTAGTAGCCGCTCTTGCACTCGCCGCAGTCGCGGCCCTCCGTGTTGTACAGGCACTTCCTGCACTCCCCGGTGCGCCGGTCGCACGAGTCCAGGTCGGTCAGGTCGATGTTGTTGCTGCACTGGCAGGGCTGGCAGCGCCCGCCGGGTCGGGAGGGGTTGCCGTAGTAACCGGGGGCGCACTCCTCACAGCGGGAGCCTGGGGGAGGGGTTAGAGGAGCCGGTCAGAGGAGGAGGAGGAGGGGTGTGTGGGTGGGGGGGACCCGGGATCGAACGGGCAGAGAGAGGGAGCGTCCCGGAGGATTGGAGTTTCCACTCAAGGCCGTGCCAGAGGAAGTACACTTCCAACCGGCTTTCCAACAGAGCCGAGTGAGAAAGTGTACAGGGCGTGATGGCTTCAGCAGACATGGCCAGGGGCGGGAAACCTGACTCGGGAGAAGAGCTGCATCAGGAGCGGCTGTGCTGAAGCAGCCAGGCAACTCTTACTCAAAGCTCATATTACAACCTCAATATTCAACATTGATGCATTTTGTTTTCAATTTTTTTAAATGCAATGATATTCACAGTAACACCAGTCAGTGTCATTAAAAGTGTTAATTCTTATTAGAAGGTTCATATTTTAATTCATTAATTTATTTGCAACTCTGCACCGCCAAAAGGAAGTGTCTGGGATATTATAGTTTGATTAAAACCGTTATTAGCAGAAGGCTAATCTGCTAGCTATTAGTGAAAACCTCCACACACACTGTCAAGGGAGCGTGACTAGGATCAATAGAATAGCTGGCTAGGCTAACAGTGTAGCTTATGTTTCTAGCGCTTCTTGTTGCACTAGCACTGGTGCTAAGGGTGTTACTAGACTTTTTTGGTAGTTGCCGTTGCTCTTGTAATCCTATTTTCTAAACTGATGTACTTAAATTTGTAAATGAATGTCATGTAAAATGCAACACGGTGCCATTGAGTGATTATCCAGCGGACGCTCTAAAGGACTCTCTTCCTCTTCTGAGACGAACGCCATGAAAGAAAAACATTCTTGGCATTTCTCATCCGGCCGATGGCAGCTGAGACTTCACTTTAACCGTAAGTGCTTTCTGCCAACAGCACATCCCCTTTCAGAGGCCAAAGCAGCGCAGCGCGAGCTCCAAAAGATAAATAAAGGGATCCAGTTAAAAGGATAACATGCTGACCGCTGAGACGATCAAAAGACGTTGACATTGATGTTAACGCTTCAATTCGATAAAAAAATAAAATCTTTTTTTTCGCGTATGTTGACCCAGGACTGTTTAGAAGTGAGGAGAGCTACGGGTTCACTCACCTCTGAGCTGAAAAAAAGAAGGAAAAAAGACTATCATAATGTGGATGACTTGGAAACCTGAACGGAATGCACCGCGCACCTGCGTTCGGGCGAGCGACTACGGACACAGCAGCAAGCCGGCAAACGCCAGAAAAATCTGGAATCGTACACGGGAGCGTACGTACAGGAACCAGGAGGATGGCGGACGGCTGACAGGGGAAGGAGCCACCTGAGGGGCACCTGCTGTTTCTGGACAGGCCTCCTCGGCCCCTGGTCCATAACGGTGAAAAACCGACGGAAGGAGATGAAAGGACGCCTCGCGCTCATGACTGGAGCTTGACTTTGCGATGCGAAAGCCGCAGGAAGCCTCTCATGTACTTTGCAGCAGAAGTCAAAGGATCGACAGAATGCACACATTAAACTTGTGTCGCAGCAAAGCTGTTCAGCCCCCCCGGGTGATCGCGTGGTTTTTGGCAGCGTGGCGTGACCCCTTTATATCCTCCTCTCTCTGTGACGGGGGCAGCAAGGCGTCGGGAAGCTGGTGGGCGGCCAACCAACTGGCCGGCGTTCGAGTCAGGGTTGCCAACCTTACAAATTTGCACTTGCTAACAATCAGAAGGAAACAATGGCTGCTTTTTCTTATGAACACCAATGCACAGGAAGACCAAACAAACAAAGGGCTTTCGAAAATGCGGCACTGGCATGCATGTACTTTATTGTTTATTTTTAATGCAGAGACTGCTGACCCCTGTCATGAGTTGTGCTGAGCCCTCTTAAAGATAAAGTGAAAAAGAAATTGTGACGAATGCTTAAGTATATCAAATATATCATCTCTTTTTGTGACGGAGGGGCCCATTTGGTTTCCTAAAGAGCAAGCATGCCTGACAACCACGAAGCGCAAGTTGCAGACAACCACGCTAGCTACCAATCACAGATACACGTTCAGGAAACACAGCAATCGATCGCTGGCCAATGCAGTTTCATCTCACATGTACAACAAATGCAATTACACAAGTCTACATTGAAGTTCAAATATTTTGAATAACCGTTATGGTTTCTCGATTCACAGACCTAAATAACATTTATTTTATCATGAACAGTCCGTAAATTTACAAACAGTTGGCAACCCTGAGCTGTGTGCCGACTCGAGCAAGCAAGAGTTACAAGCACGGGGTGGAGTGTGTGGTGGGTACTCCAGGCAAATAGTGCCCCCCATCCTAGCCCAACCCCAACCCCACATGCACTGATCCAGAGTTAATGGACCCAGCCCTGAGCCTAACCCCGACAAGAGGCAAAAACTGAAGAGAAGTCAGCGTTCAGGGACACCATGGTGGGAATCTGTTGTGGCACAGCACCGCTGGTAGAGGCTGAAGCCATGCAGGGGTTGGATTTGGGGAGGTGGGGGTGGGGTGGGGTGGGGTGGGGGGGATTTGGGTGGGTTCTCCGTTACTCACGCGGGACGTTCCCCTCGGAGCGCTTAACCATCCCTACGCCAAGTTGAGGGATGGGTGGCATGGGATTGGGGGGGAGGGGGAAACAACAGACATTACTGACCCGGAAATAAGAAATAACAGCAACTATCTTCTCCCTCCACTGTCTGCACCCAGGCTCATCCAAACCAGTACACACGCTCAAACCAACACACATGTACAAAGCCAGGGGGCGCTGTTCAGAAATATTAATCCAAGATCACAATTCATCAGGTTTACCTTCGCATATGGGAATGGGTAGCTAGTGTGCCTAGCACGTTCTCTGAAAAGTTAGCAATACTTTACCATTACCATTCAACGATTATATATTTAATTTGGGTTCTCTTATGCAGTCAGAATTGAACTCAGGGAGGTATTTTGTGGGGCTGTACAGGCAGGCAGGTGGATGGATTGGTAAATCCTTTGCATGTCAATCCAAACCATTCTGTGGGTTTTTACTTTACGGCAACATCCTTTGATGTGCTATGAGACTTGTGCACTGCATGCAAATAACGATGAATTCACAGAATAAGTCTGGGTGACCCTTGACCTTTGGGTATGATAAGAGCGTCTGCCAAATGCCTGTAATGTAATGTAATGTAATGTAATGATGGTGCGGAAGATGGATGGCCAGGTAGAGGGGGCAGAGCCACTTAGGCGTTCTCACCTGTGTAGCCCTGGTTGCAGTTGCAGATCACCTGCCTATTCCGGTTGTCTTGGTAACAGGAGGCGGCAAAGTGGCGTCCGCTGGAGGGGCCCTCGGGGCAGGGGCAGGGCCGACACTGGCTCCCCGAGCCGAGCACCGGGTTGCCATAGTAACCACTGGAACACCTACACACCCAAAATCACATTCCAAAATACTGTAACCAGCTGCTGTCGAAAACTTCCAACCTCACCCCCACATTCTCTCCCCTTTGCCCCCTCCCTCCTCTCCTTCAAAAACCCTCTCTCTTTCTTTCCCCCTCTCTCTCTCCCCCTCTCATTTGTAACGAATGCTTAAATATATCAAATATATCATCTCTTTTTGTGACGGAGGGGCACATTTGGTTTCTTAAAGAGCGGCTGTACAAGCATGCCTGACAACCATGAAGCACAAGTTGCAAACAACCAAGCTAGCTACCAATCACAGATATACGTTCAGGAAACACAGCAATCGATCGCTGGGCAATGCAGTTTCAGTTCCCCCCCCCTCCTCTCTCTCTCTCTCTTTTCCCCCCAGGCGCCCGTACCTCTCGCACTTCTCCCCCGCGGTGTTGTCCCGGCAGGTTTGGCAGGTCCCGGTGCGCTGGTTGCACTCCTTGGCGTGCCCGTTGCACTGGCAGGGCTTGCAGCTGGGGAAGCCCCAGTGTCCGGTCTGGCAGCCGTCGCAGCGGGGGCCAAACGCCCCGGGGCGACACTGGCACTGCCCCGTGTACTGGTCACAGAGGCGGCCGCGGGCGCCCTCCGGGCTGCAGTCGCACGCTGGGGGCGGGGAGACAGCAGGGGGCGCCGTCAGAACAGACGCTCAAACAAACAAAGACACGGAGAGACAGCCACGCATCTGGGTCTTAACAGGTAATGTACGGGTAACTGCCAAGGTAGAGGAAAGATGAAGGAAACACCTCAAGTGTTTTAATGAGGCGTTGTGCTAGCACTACTGGCTGCCAGAACACCTTCAATGCGCCGTGGCATGTATTCTACTAGTGTCCAACTCCCATTTTTCTGTGAGAAATTCCAACATTTTGTGTTTTGTTGATGGTGGTGGAAAACACTGTCCCAGGCGCCGCTCCAGAATCTCCCATAAGTGTTCAATTGGGTTGAGATCTGGTGACTGAGACGGCCATGGCATGTGGTTTACATCGTTTTCAAACAAACCGAACCATCCAGTGACCACTCGTGCCCTGTGTTTGTGGGCATTGTCATCCTGGAAGAGACCACTCCCATCAGGATAGAAATGCTTCACCACATTTTGTATTTATTTCCATTGCCATGGACTTATGCCAGGAAAACGCACCCCACACCATATCAAAGCCGCCAGAACCCTTCATTTACTCAAGCATTTCCCTTATTTTGGCAGTTACCTTTATCTGCCCCCAGGCACTGAACTGTGAATCTTTTTTTTCTTTTTCCATTTCATGTTTACTGTCAGCTTACTGTCAAATGTCGAGTGCTTCCTGAGTCGGTTGCTGGGAACGACGGTGCACTTACACTGTTCCCACACTGTTCCACTGTTCTGCGCTACGCCTCACGCGTGTGGTGACCCAGCTGCCGGTGCTAATTAAGCGATGTAAATATGTCACCCCGTTTAAGGATGCCTCCCGGGCAAATTAAGATAATGAAGGTAAAGGCAGTAATTACACACGACTCAAACATAAACAGTGGCAGTAATGTGTACATCGGCGGTAATGACTACATAGTGTCGGCGCCCGGGATGTGAGCGGACGTGTGATTGGATGAAAAGGCAGGGGAGGTCTGTGTGAGGGGATGGGGGGGGGGGGTACTCACGTTTGCACCCCGCCGGCCCGAAGCCGTAGGTCCCGGGGGCGCACTTGTCAGAGCGTCGGCCGATCACGTTGGCCTTGCAGCGGCATTGGCCCCCCCGGGGGTCACACTCGGAGCTGACCGAGCCCTGGGGGTCACACTGACACGCTGTGGGGGGGGGACAGAGGTGTGTGAGCGTAAACCCGTTAAAGCAGCCCTTCAGCAATCAGCTCAAAGTCGAGATCAAAGAGCTAGCCATGAAAAGAACATTTTTGGTAGTGACTTCAGAGGGCCGAGCGGATGGGGATTAACTCGTTGAGACCGCGTTGCCGTGTGTGCTCATGGCAGCGTGCGGCCTGCCTGCGCGTGGATGCACGTGGGCCGGATCTGGCGGCTGGGGAAAACATTGGGACTAGGGATGGGGGAAATGAGTCTTGAGTTCATACTGTAGTATTACAGCTGGTGTCCATTATCTCCTGTCTGAATTCGCACCTCCTATCCAGTGCGCACTAGGCTTGGGCGATATTAAAATTCCCCTATTGACGATATCCCTTGAATAAAAATAAACTATATACGATGTTATGATATGATCTCATATCTCATATTTATTCGTTTTTCTTAGTACTTCAGTACACTGGTATGCGCTGTATATCTGGTGGATTTGCACTACCTCCAGTATGACCGCTGCTAGGCTGTTTTTGCTATTTTTTAATTTTTTAATTCTTGTATTTAGCATCTGGTATTACAATATACTATGATGTTCTGTATATCTGTATAGCTGCTAGGTTTTTACTCTGGTTTTTAAATATATTTATCTTGTACTTATTATGTCCTGTATGTCTTGTGTGTTCTTTCACTCCTGTACCAGTGCTGCTGTGACAAACCAAATTTCCCCCCCGGGATTAATAAAGGCTATTCTATTCTATTCTATCGCTCGTACAACGGTTGAAAAGACGCACATAGTTAGCATATTGCCTTAAAATGTGCTTCCATCTTTAGTGGCAATTTGCTTTTCACAAAGTTTGCATATCACTTAATCCAAACTCACTGGCTTTCCTGTATCATTAGATGCAGTTGTATTATTCTTTTTAAAAAGATTTGCCATCTTTCCACCATATAACCTAGCAAATTTGACTGACTTATGATATGCATTTGGAAGTATGTTCAACTGTATTCCATTGTCCAGCGTTAAAAAAAAGTAAACAAAAATCTCAAGAAATCGTAACATCGAATCGCAACACTTACAGAATCGCAATACATATCGAATCGGCACCTAAGCGACGCCGTTATGCTCATTAACAGACGGTTCTATCCAGGGGGACTTACAATGGAAGAGAGCACAGGTGCATCCACAAGAGTCACGTGAGCACAGTGACATAGACCTTAACAACGCTGTCGTGCACGCGCATCATCACTGAAGAATGGCAATCCTAGAACTACGGCACACATCTTAAACATGTACATACAGAGACACCCGTAGAAATTAAAATGTTACAATAAATAAACCACTGGGTGAGTCTTCAGTCTACATCAGAAGAAAGCCAGAGATTCCGCTGTCCTAACCACGATGGGAGGTTCATTCCACCCCTCCGTAGGGCTGTCACATTATATTCGCGTATCAAATCTCTAATCTCTAATCTGCGTTCCGGTGTGGTGTGCCAGTCTCTGCCCCCCTCTCTCACCCAGGGCCCCGTCGTTGATGATGGCCGACATGCTGGTGATCAGCTTGGCGCAGACGTCGCTGAGCTGCGGGCGTGACACGGGCTTGGCGCCCTCGTGACAGCGGTAGCGCTCGTAGCTCTGCTTCCGGGCGATGGAGGCGGGGTCCCCGGCTATGAACATCTCCAGGGAGGAGTAGCGAGGGAGGAGGGCGATCTGCGGGGAGAGGAGGAGGAGGAGAGGAGAGAGGGTGAGAGGAGGACAGGGAGACAGAACGGTAGAGGAGAGGAGAGGAGAGGAGAGGAGAGAGGGTGAGGGCAAGAAAGAGAGAGACAAGAGGGAGAAGGGAGAAGGGAGAAGAAGGAGAAAGATACAAATGGAGAGGGAAAGAGAGTGAAAAAGGCAGAGAAGAAGAGGAGAAAGGACGAAGAGAGGAAGTGTGGGAACAAGGAACAGACTGGCATTCCTGAAGTCTTAATGCTCAAAATGTTAAATGTAAAAAAAATTAAGTCGAGATCATGCGTGTGATACCAGGGAGAATTCGCCATTCAGCTGGTGCAGTGAATGTACCGTGTTATTATTGAATTGAACTGACTGCTGCTCACCGAGTCTACCAGGATACCGGCGTTGGGGACCTTGCTTCGGCCAGAATAGCGGCTGAACTCCAGGCGCAGGGTGTAGACCACGCCCCTCTCCAGGCAGATAGGCTGGGGAAGCACCACGTACCTGTGACACGCCCACAGTCAATCAACCAATCAATACATCAGCCGGCCATCCAGCCACCCTACCACCCTACCACATCTTTCAATTGATAAGTCAATCGACCAATAAAGCACTCAATCAACATCTACACCCACATCATAATCAGCCATCCTTAGAATGTGTAAAGAGTGAATGTGTGTGTGTGTGTGTGTGTGTGTGTGTGTGTGTGTGTGTGTGTGTGTGTAATAGTTGTGTATATGTGTGTGTGCACATGTAATGGTGTGATAGTTATATGTGTGTGATAGTTGGATGTGTAGTGTGTATGTATGTGTGTGTGTGTGTGTGTGTAATGGTGTTATAGTTGTGTGTGTGTGTGATAGTTATATGTGTGTGATAGTTGGGTGTGTAGTGTGTATGTGTGTGTGTGTGTGTGTGTGTGTGTGTGTGTGTGTGTGTGTGTGTGTGTGTGTGTAGTGTGCAGTGTGTAGTGTGTATGTGTGCAGTGTGCAGTGGGGCAGCAGTGACAGAGCGGGCTCCAGTCAGACCTGACTCCAGCAGGCAGGGACACAGTGATCAGGTCGTCTGCAGGGATGGTGTTCCCACACGGGCTGCTGGTGGGGATCGGCCCGGGCCTCACCACCGTCACGCGCACCTCGTCCCAGTCCCGCGGCATCTGCACATCACAGACAAAACTCACTCACTCACACAGGATCACCTCACACACACACACACACACTCACTCACACAGGAGCATCCCACTGGACACACACACACACACACACACACACACATACATACCAATACATACACACACACACACACGCACCTCACCAGGCAGATGAACAACGCTGTGAGCGGTCACCTTTAAACGGGAGAATGAAGTATCATGGCTAGAGCTCGGTCGACTACTCGGGCAAACTCATATATCGAGTTGGGGAAGCTATGGGTATGTGCGTTTATCGCACCGATACGCTCTGATAATTTATGTATATTACAAAAATGTATACGTGCATTTGGGTGTACTTCTCTGTTCATTCATTGTGTGATTTTATGCTTATTAAATTGACTGGATCATTTTGAAATTCATTTAGAAGTTAATGTTCAGGTATTGAAAATATTATAAAATATGATTTTATTGAAAAAATAACCGGCCTATATACCGACAATTGGCGGACTAGATACCTCAAAATTGGTCATGGCCCGACATCAACAACAAAAGAGCAAGAGAAAATCAGCTATCGGTCTAAATGTAATCACAACACCAGAAATGGTGGGGCTATAATTTCCTGTCAATCACTGACTTATTTGAACCAATCAAAAGGTTTTGTTCTTCACAACAAAACACAATGATTGGTTCAAATCAGTGAGCTACAGGTACCATATGGTAGCTCCACCCATTTTTGATGTGATACCTCATTCTCCAACCACTACTGTGCAGGAGAACGACCCACCTGTTTCACACAACGATGTCCCTGTGGAGTGTAGTGGCACACTGTCACCTTTCATTTGGGGGTGTAAAAGCAGAGGCGTGGCCCTCACCTGTGGCTCGTAGCGAATCAGGACGTCGTACTCCATGGAGTAGGGGATGTTGTTGATGGAGAACTCCAGGCTGCTCGCTTCAGGCACCCGGGCGAACCCGGTGCCGGTCCAGGTGGCTCGGCGGCCCGGCTGGTGCTCTCTCTCTTCCACAGAGCAGCCCTGTCAGAACACACACAGTTACACACACGGGCACACACAGGCTCACAAACCCACACACACACACATGCACATGGCCTCACACACCTGCTGCCTATGTATACACAATGCACAAACACACATACAAACACACAGGGGGCATCCATGTACATTATAGGCATTTGGCAGACGCTCTTATCCAGAGCGACGTACAACAAAGTGTTAACCGTAGTCAAGAACAGTTTAGCTGAAAGCCACCCTAGTGGGAAGTACAATTCCTGGGTGCTAGGAGCAACCACATAGTTAAACTAGGACCCTGTAGGTAAATCTGTATACACGCAATGTACACACGCACACACTGAAACACATGAGCACGTCCATTCACCGACACACACATACACACATATACACACACGGGTGTGCAAACCCACAAACATGCACGAGCACACACACAAGGACAAACACATAGGCACATACACACACACTGACACATATACATACAGAGGCACATACACACACACACACACACACACACACACACACACACACACACCCATGAATACACACAAAAGCACACACACTGACACATATACACAGACGCACATACACACACAGATACCCGTGAATACACACACACACACACACACACACTGACACATATACACACAGAGGCACATACACATAGGCAGAGACTGATCCACACAAACACTGTAAATGAGGGTGCATTCAGCAGCCATGGCAGGGCAGCAGTGATAGGACGCGGGCCCCAGTGTTACCTGTCCCAGTCTGGACAGCTCGGCCTCGTAGATGAAGTGATCCAGAGCCATGAAGTAGTACCCAGACCCCACCTGCTCACACTGGCGCCCCATCATGTGACTGCGGCAGCGACACTGACCCGTCTCAATGGAGCAGCTGGAGAAGAGAAGTGTGGGTCAGCACCTCACTGCACACACACACACACACACACACATACACATACACACACCAATACACACACACACACACACACACACACACACACCCATACACACACACACAAATATATACACACACACACACACACACACACCAATACACACACACACATACACACCAATACACACACAAATACACACCCACACACACACATACACACATACACACCAATACACACACACACACACACACACACACACACACACACAGGTTAAAGACAGGAAGAGCACTCACTGATTGTCGGTGGCCCCGCCCACATCGCAGTCACAGTCTCGGCAGCCGTTCAGGTCGTGACTCAGAGCCCAGTGTTCCGGCTGGGGGGCAGACAGAGTGGCACACACTGAGCACACACCCCATCCCGTCCGGCCGAGCAGCGGCCTCCAATCACAGCTCACTTTATTCTGGCTCCAGCTGAGGTGCTGAGAGCGCCGGCCACTTCACAGCTGTTGCATTGTTTCAGATTCCAGCGGCGCATGTGTCACACACATTTCCAAGAACAACACGCACGCTAACTTTAAAACCCCCGGAGTCTTAGACTGCATCCACTTCATTATCATCAACACAGTACACAGTGGGGAGGCTATCGGGGGGTGTGTGTGTGGTGACTTGCAGCAAAGGTAAACAGGGAACAATAACTTATAGATACCCCTACAGAGCACAGATAGGACTGTGTGAGCAGGATACTGTACAGACCCACGTTTCGTGACGCTCCCTGCATCCGAGGAGCCAATTAAAGCACGCGTAACGCATCCAGAAAAGGCCCTCTGATCCCTGAACTAAATTTAGACAATGGCGCTTAATGGGGGGGGGGGCACATTCCTGGATTCTGTTACGGACCAAGAGGGAAGACAGGGGCTTTGCACGCAGATGATTGGCTGGCACAGAAGCACACATCCGGCGCTTCCCTGCTCTTACGATAAAGTAACACATGCACTTGAAGACAGTACATGTTCAAATATGGAATAAAAGGTACATCAAAACAAAAATAAGTAATTGCAAGATACAGTGTGTGCTACGTCATACAGCGTATGCACCTGTGTATGTGTGGGTGTGGAGAGGGGCGGATGTAGTAGAGTATGTTTAGGGGAGTGGATTATTTAGACTGTAGGGAAAAGGACCTGTGCAGGAGCGTGGAGGTACGGGTGACGGGGACCTAAAGGAGGTGTGAGGCGTTTGGCAGTACGAGCGGCGGTGTAGATTTAAGGCCTCTATACTTCAAACCAGAAAAAATTAGCAGGTGGCTGTAGAATCAAAGACATATTGCCGAGTAGCACTTATCTAGTGATCTTGCTTACTTTTCCTACCCAATTAAAAAACTAGAACCACTATCTTTAGGTGTATTTAATGGCTAGAAAGTTGCATAGCGGGGGGAAAGTGTTGGGAAAGTGCACCGAGGGTTCAGTGCAGCGTAACCTTTATAGGGAGAGGGTAAAAGGACGCGCCGATGGCTATCTGCCTCGGGTGTTCACAAATGAGCTAGGCCGATGTTTGCTTTGCCTTGGATTTCACCGTTCCGGTTCCGTAGTCTAGCAACTAACAAGCTCCCCAGTCTGGCGTGGAGCATCATTAAACAAACAGACCTCAAGTCGCAGCGAGAATACTGACATTTGGTCTGAACGCCGTGTTCGACAGCAGCTCGACGGCCCGTGCAAACACGCCAAATTTCGATTTCGTTTGAAATATACAGAGGCCTTATAAAAGACCTGGAGGTGGAGGTGCGGGCGTGGAGAGGCGCAGTTTTAGGGAAGCGTAGGCGGGCGGGTCGGAGGTCGTACCAGGCACTGGTCGCAGCTGCGGCCGGTGACCAGGCGCTTGCAGAAGCAGTCTCCGCTGACAGGGTCACACTGGGGGCTCTGAGACACCGTGCCACGGGGGTCACACTGGCAGGCTGAGGGGGGCACAGAGACACAGTGATGTCACAACTCCCCAGGGGGTTCTGAGACAGTGTATTGCGGAGGGGGTCCGGCTGGGTACTCACGCTGGCAGCCGCGGGGGTTTTCCGCACTCAGGCCGAAGAAGCCGGACTTGCACTTGTCACAGCGCGTGCCCTCCACGTGGTCCTTGCAGCGGCACTGCCCAGCGATCATGCCCAGGGAGGGGTCGTCGTGCCCGTCACAGATGCCCCCGTTCATAGAGCCGTCAGGGTCACAGTCACACGCTGGAAAAGGACCGTTATGACAACTGGTTAGTCACACACACACACACACACACATTAACTTTCTCACACACAAACAAGTTCACACACACTCATACACTCTCTCACAGACTAGCTTTCAAACACACCCACACCCACACATACTCACGCACACGTTCTTACACACAAATAAACATGTTCACACAGACATATATCCTCTCTCACAGCTGACCACACACACACACACACACACACACATACAGCTTCCACACAACACACACAACACACAAAACATTTTTGGACTCACAACAGTGAGTCTCTCGCTCCCCCGCTCCACTCACCCACACACACTCCAGGGTCTCGGATGTCCCGGGCCGGGTCCTGGAAGTAGAAGGGCTTGCACATCTCACAGTTGCGGCCCATGGTGTTGTGGAGGCAGTCCTCACAGACCCCCCCGCTGGCGTTCCCCATAGCCAGGTACACCGCCATGTCGAAGTGGCACCGGTTGGAGTGGCCGTTGCAGTTGCATTCTGGGAAGAAAATAGAAAGGGCACACGGTCAAAGCTGGCTGTCACAAACGCGATCAAATAGTAATAGTGTTTAGTAACAAGCTACTTATAAAGAAAAATATATAAACGATATGAGCTCCAGCTGTAATATAATATATATGCCATTGAGCAGACGCTTTTATCCAAAGCGACTTACAGTAATGAATGCATACATTTTTCAGTATATGTGGTCCCAGTGGGAATCGAACCCACAACCTAAGCATTGCCAACGCCATGCTCTACCTATTGATTCACAAAGAACCACCAGCTGTCAAAAGGGAAGTGCCAGGCAAAGTGTAATGTAACCAGAGCCAAACATTGGAAATTGAGACAGCGGTATAAAACTGGTTCCTGTGTTGCTGTCTCACTTACTCTTGCAGGCATTGGTGTTCTTGCCCTCGGCTGGCCTCCAGGGCATGTCGTTGTAGAAGTCGTCACACTTCTCACAGTTCAGGCCATTGGTGTTGTGCTTGCAGACACACCTCCCATGCACCTGAGGGTGCAAGAGAAAAAAAGAATGTATAATCTGTATGAGTTACTGATATTCTGAGAACTAAGATTCTTTTTTTTTGTTTTAAGAAATGTGTTTCTGTTCCCCCCTCTGTTTTTCTCCCAAATTGGTGGCCAATTGTACCCTCTATTGAAGGACTCTCCCCCACGAGCCCGCCGCCTGTAACTAGTCAAGGGATCAGCCCCAACATACCTCATACCTCACCAAGATCTTCAAACCCTACACACCTGCCAGACCTCTCCGTTCTGCTACCTCAGGACGCCTAGCACCTCCCCCCCTCCGCACCTGCGCTTCCCGGTCACGTCTCCTGTCGGTTCTGGCTCCACGATGGTGGAATGACCTTCCGGTGGAAGTCAGAACAGCTGAGACCCTGGCCACCTTCAAGCGTCGACTGAAGACTCACCTCTTCAGGGTGCACCTCTCCCCCGTAGTCCGGTTTTGTTAATTTAGGGACATAGTCACTTAGTTTACACGTCTACTTGTTTATGTATTGTATTAGGCTTAGGCATTATTTCCTGCATTGAGTGCTTTACTGCTACCTCTGAATTGTGGCTAGAGATTGACCTACAGGGTCCTAGTTTAACTATGTGGTTGCTCCTAGCACCCAGGAATTGTACTTCCCACTAGGGTGGCTTTCAGCTAAACTGTTCTTGACTACGGTTAACACTTTGTTGTACGTCGCTCTGGATAAGAGCGTCTGCCAAATGCCTATAATGTAACTACGGGACCACCTGCTTCCCTAGGACCGGTAGTGATGAGGGCGAGCGAACCAACTCCTTTGAGACAGACCCCGCTGAGCCATTTACAGTGAATCCCATACAAGCAGGGAAGCTTTCTATACCTGCGGTGAGCTCATGCCAGCTTCCCTCCTCCATCCCCCTGGGGCGGACAGCCAGTCACTGCCCCTGAGCAGGACTCCCCGGTTAGAGCTGGGCTGGGGAATCGAACCCCGGCCACAGTGGGCAACCTGCCTCCCCGGCAAGTGCTTTAACCGGTGGAGCCACCCAGGTGCCCGAGAACTGAGATTCTTCAACAGGACCCCAATGCCGCCTGTTCCAAACACCCTACTCAGAATCAGTTTGCCAGCTCCTAATCCAACAGTTTTGTACAAAGGTAATGGTGGAAACTGATCCAGGATCAGTGGCTTTGGACGGATTACATCTGTACCTTAGTTCTCCGACCCTGGCATGCAACTCGAACGTCTTACACAATGCGGTCATCGCGTTCCCTGTTCACATCCCCCTGGATAATATGTCAACCCTCTTTATCTATCACAATCCCATTTAACGTCCAGGGTTTTCCATTCGCTGCACTGCAGATATCAACAGGGTTCATGTGACCCACGTTTCCTGGCGTGAAGTGTGAGACCCGACCCGCCCTCCCGGCTCTCACCATGCCCTCGATTTCGTCCTTGATCCCGTCGATGGGCGCGCACTCCGAGGCGTGTCCGTAGCAGAAGCAGTTCCCGCGCACCACCAGCTCGTACATGGCGTAGTAGTACTTCTCCTTGATCTCCACGCGTGAGTCCAGCAGGTTGTCCCCCAGCGTGTGCAGCTTGGTGAAGTTCACGCGCAGGTTGGTGATCTTTAGCTGGTCTGGGGTATGGGGAAAACGAAGAGGAGGGGGGGAAAGAGAAGTCACATCAGAGCCCCTGTCTTCAGCCATGAGGTGCTTTCCCAAATAAAGGGGGGGGTCGAAACGCACATCACATTTCAGTCTCGTTGGAGGGATTTTGTCAGGGCTCCTCCATTGTTAGAATTCCCCACACACCGGCTTCCAGTGTCCTCCCCTCCACTGGATCACTGGACAACCACACCCTGCGAACACCAGGGAGTGCTTCCCCTGCTCCCTCCAGCACCCCTACTGCCCTGGGGGTTAACTCTGGGAGGAGGAAGGGGCTGCCGGCCAAGCGTAGCAGACCCGTGCTGCCTGAGCGATTAGCTCTGGATCAGGGAGGGTCAATGGGGCAAGACGGCACGAACTGGGGGAGAAGGAGGGAGCGATAGAATCATAGAGACACTGCTGCTACTGTGTGCATCCTCAGTGTGTAAATCACTGACCAACACAGTACATTCACTAAGTCCCAGTCCCACCTCCAACACACACACACACACAAACACGTACACACATACACACACACACGCATATACACAAACACATACACACACACACACACACACACACACACACACACACACACACACACACACACACACACACAACACGTACACACACACACATACACACACACACATACACACACACACACACAAACACGCACACACACACAAACACACACATGCATATACACTACCGTCAAAAGTTTTAGAACACCCCCATTTTCCAGTTTTTACTGAAATGTAACCAGTTCAAGTCCAGTGAATAACCTGAAATGGTACAAAGTTAAGCGGTAAACTGCCAGAGGTTAAAAAAAAAAAAGTTTAGGTTACCAAAAACTGAAAAATTATGTAAATTTCAGAGGTATAAAAAAGGCCCTTTTCAGGGACAAGTAATGGGTTAACGTGGGTTAATAGTCACTCTGTGCAAGTCGCCGACTCTGCATCCAGCAAAAGAGCCCCAGACCATCACGCTTCCTCCTCCATGTTTGACAGTTGGTGTCACACACTGAGGAACCATCCTTTTGCCTATTCAACGGCCTACAAAAACCTTTCAAAATTTCTAGATTTCACATTTTGATTAATCGGTCCATAAGACCTTCTTCCAGTCTTCAGTAGTCCACTGGCGGTGCTTCATGGCCCAGGCAAGCCTATTTTTCTTATTTTGCCATCTTAACAATGGCTTTCTTACTGCCACTCGACCTGTCAAACCTGCAGCTCGAAGTCTTCTCTTTACAGTTGAAACTGAGACTTCCTTCGACCAGTGTTAGGCTGTGTTTGAAGCTGTTGTCCTGTGAGCCGCCTATCACGCAAGCTGTTGACTCTCAGAAACTTGTCTTCTGATTTTGTGGTGGCTTTGGGTCTGCCAGACCTCTTCCTGTCAGAGTTTCCAAGTGCCTTTTGATGGTGTAGGAAACTACTCACTGCCTATTTTTCCATTTTTGGTAACCTAAGTGCTTAAACCTAAGCAGTTTACCGCTTACCTTTGTACCATTTCAGGTTATTCACTGGACTTGAACTGCTTAAATTTCAGTTAAAACTGGAAAATGGGGGTGTTCTAAAACTTTTGACCAGTAGTGTACACAAACACACACATACACACAAACACATACACACACACACAAACACACACACGCATAGTCGCATACACAGAAACACACACACGCATACACACACACACACACATACACACATACACGTACACACACACACAAACATGCACACACACACACACGCACGCTAGGTCCCTGTGAGATTTTTTGGAGATTCATGTAAACATTTGCTACAAAAATATGCACTGCAACACTGTTTGTGAAGTTATGCGATAAATTACGGCTATAAATCTGGACTTCATCTCCTGAGAGGGAAGCAAATAGGCTGAGCTGTATGTGTGTGTGTGTGAGTGTGTGAGAGAGAACAAGAGAAACACGGATCCAAAGCCCTATCAGTAGTGGTGGATTTTGTTATCTGGCTGTCTCTCTCCTCTCAGAGAGGGGCCCTGTTCTCAGGACCTTGACCGTAACAAAAGCTGCTCCCTTTCCCACTCCGGGGGGGGGGGGGCGTTACGCTATCCACTCCTCTGTGGTAGAACAACACAGAGAGACACAATGAGACACACAAAGCTGAGCAGGACACACAGAGAGAGGGGATTTCAGTGACTAATTGTATTTGCGATGGGAAATCTGATGCAGACGGAGGTATGTGATTGAAATAAAAATGAAGGGGGACAGGGGTGGGAGGAGGGGTGGGATGTGCTCCCTACATCGATGTCATGTGGCAGCACGGTTATCACATTGCTAATGGGAGCCGGCTCAGAATGTGAGGGCGCAGGAAACAGCTGGCCAAGAACAGGATCCATCTTCCAGCATTCCTGGGATGAAATGAAATGGAAAGCAAACTTTGGAGGCCAGGTGGCCATGAGACGTAACGGTGCCTTGGGCTCTCCTCGAGCGCGGTCACCAGGCTCACCACGCTGGCCTTCTCCCAGCCCCACGAATGAAGCTAAACACACTCAAACAATGCTCAATAACAAACCTAGCATTCAACGACTATTTTCATCATTAGCTAGATACATTTGGGTGTTGTTGTTAACAGAAACCATTCCTCCCCAAAAGTAATTCCCGGATGTCAGCTGCCCACTGCATGGAACGGCCCTGTAGACCAGACCAAAGACTTGTTTGATGTCTTCAGGCTTAATGTAACGGAATAACGTGCTACATGAATTCCCCCGGCCCTGCTAAATGAGACGGCAAATTCTGGCGTTTATCCAATTACCACAGCTCTCCATAAAGCACCGGTCCCTCTCCCCCCCCCTATCAAGAGTTCATCCGACAGCGTATGAGGAACTATCGGTGCGCTGAGGCAAGGCAATGCCTGCACGCTCACCGCCCATTCCCGCTTGTTTTCAGTCCGGCGGACAAGAAAGCACAGGAAGAGGCTGCTACGGACAGCGTCAGCTCGTGTCTTGTTTCGCCCCCTTGATACAGTCGGGGGGGAAAGATGCGCTCACCGGTTTTCGGGGAACGGCACTCTAACGTCAGTCAAAATAACGAGCCGCTCGCGTGGGAGGGAGCGTAGCGGCTTTTTCCATTTCTCCGCCTCTCCATCTCACACTAAAACCTTTCACTGTGCGCTCGTGCGTGCGTGGGCGCGCACTTGCCCATCTCCGTACACCGCACCTGGGTCTGTTTTTATGAGTGAAATGAGTGTGTGTTTTCTCCTTAGACTTTCAACTTCAGCATGGAACATGTTGTGCAGTTTGTTTTCACAGTGCAATTTGTGGGTGCTGCTCTTGCATCAACACTCATAAACAGACATATACCGTTGTAATTCCCTTCATACTTCAGAGAGGTCCAGGTCACTATAGTGGCCACTTGCTCCAAGTTCAGGGGCCTGAGTGGTCACTGCCATGCTGAGTGACTCTACGTGTTGGGGCTGTAGTGCTCACTTCCACTGTCCGCCTGGGCGGTGTCGCTCACTTACTCTGAATGTTGGGGCTGTAGGGGTCCTCAATGCGGATGGCCGGGTCCAGAACTCTGTAGATCACCTGAGGAGAGGAGAAGGGGGTTTGGTGGTGAGTGTTTGAGGGGGCAGAAAGGGCAGTACAGAGATGCCCTGTCACTACGCAGCAGAGGTTTACAGCACAGGGCTACGGGCTCCACTCCCAGGTCTCACACCCCTGATGCAGCGATTAACTGGAGATTTGCCCCACTAGAATCCCAGCTACATACAAATTCTGTAAAATATGAGATTAATTGTGAATATGGTTTATACAGTGTATACAGGAGGCATTCCACTAAGCAAATGAATGTAAAAAAATCCATAAACATTACACACGGGACTTACACAGTTTACATTTCCTTCTACATACAATCCATTTATATGGCTGGATATTTACTGAGGCAATTCAGGTTAGGTACCTTGCTCAAGGGTACAACAGCAGTGTCCCACCTGGGGATTGAACCTGCAACCTTTGCGTTACAAGCCCAATTCCCTAACCATTATACCACACCGGCGCACAAAAATAAACCCATGCATCCCGTCCACACGCCCCGGCTCACCTCTCCCTCCGTGGAGGGCTCGATGTCGGAGTAGCGTGACTCACAGATGACGTCGTCCACCTTGCGCAGCGGCCCCTGGGATACCCCGCGGAAGATGGAGGCGCAGTCGTAGGCAAAATAGCGGTACACCTGCCAGGTGCGGCCGAAGTCCGCAGAGCGCTCGATCAGCATGGCGGCCGGGCGGAAAGTCTGCCCGGAGACAAGAGCGCATCCTCGAGCGTGAGCAGGGAAACCGGCGGGAACTGAGGGGTTTCTATGCCCCCACATTAAATAAGATATGTTTAGCACTGAAAATGAAAATAGCATAGGCTGTATGTACAGGTAATACCAAAATAAAGGAAATGTCAACATAAAGTGTCTTAATAGGGCAACCAGGCGCGACCAAAACAGCTTTAATGCACCTTTGCAACTCTTGAAGGGATGCAACACCATTCCATGGTGGTCAAAAATGCTCTCTTAGGTGGCACTCCAGAATCTCCCATAAGTGTTCAATTGGATTGAGACATGGTGATTGAGACGGTCATGGCCTATGGTTTACCTCCTTTTCACGCTCATCAAACTATTGAGTGACCACTCATGCCCAGTGGATGGGGCATGGGCCACCCACTCCCATCCGAATAGAAATGCTTCACCACAGGATGAAGGTGATCACTCAGAATAGCTTTGTATTTATTGGCATTTACCCTGCCCTCTGAGGGGTTGAGTGGACCTAAACTATGCCAGAAAAATTCATTTACAAGTCAAGTGTTTCCTTTATTTTGTTACCTGTATATACAGTGCACCAGTGTATCTGGTACTGTAATCTGGATAGTACGGATGTGACCCACAGTTTGTCACATTGAAGGAGAACAAGAATTCCATTCATGCAAAACTAAAATGTCAGTTCAGTGTAGAAACTGCTTTCATTGTGAGGTAGTTATTTTCCGTGTGAGTGCCCATTCTGGATTCTACATTTATTTACACAGGGAAGCATAAATCAAACCAGAGTGCCATGGCCAATCCAGTAGAGCGGGGCTATTTGACTCCAGGCCTCGAGGGCTGTGGTGGCTGCAGGTATTTGTCTCCAACCATGCACCATGCCACCTGATTTCACTGACTAGTTTACCTTCTTGGTCCAGCAGGTGGTGAGCTATTTAGTGATGTGTGGTTGGAGCAAACACCTGCACACACCGCGGCCGTCGAGGCCTGGAATGGAACAGCCCTGCAGCAGAGCATTACTGTCTGTGTGTGCAGCCGTGTGTCTGAGACGCTCACCTTGAAGGTCATGATGAGATGGGTGAAGTGGAACTCTGCCTCCAGGTCCAGTTGGACACTGACATCAGGCTTCCCTGCAGACAGCAATCAGACATGAGGCACTGTACGCCTGGGTTAGCCCAAACACGGGCAGCGTGAAGTGATTATGGCCGAGAACATTAACGACAACACAACTAAAACAGATTAAAAATCAGCATAAGAATTAAAAACCACAGTATGAACAAAAATACAAACGCGATTGGCGATGTGAAGGAGAAGAAGTTGCACTTATTGGCTGGCTAAGAGCGATTGTCACTGCCAAATGTGACTGGATTGTGATGACTTGTAATAAAAAATAATAAGAACAAGGATGTGAGGAAGAGGACGAAGTAGAGAAACAGGCTATGAACTTGAGGACTGGTTTGGTGCTTTGAAACCATCTCAAAAGGCGCTCTACAGAGGAGCAGCGAGCATACTACTGGCACGACTATCAACAAAACACCAAATGATGGAATTTCTTGTGGAAGAATGGTGCTGCATCCCACCAAATGAGTTCCAGACACTTGCAGAACCTATGCTAAGGCGCATTGAAGCTGTTAGCGCAACGCCCCATTAAGGCATTTTATGTTGCTGTTTCCTTAATTTGGGCAGTTACCTGTTCATCGCCCAGCTGTGGAGAATCTTCCACACTCTGTCGTTCTGGCATTTTAAACAGAGAAGCCAGACACTTAATGAAACTCTTCACCCCTCTCTTAACACCTACCCTCTTTGAACAGCTTCTGACTGCTGCAAATATTTGCCTTACAGCTGAGGCTTGCAGAGGGGCAGGCTGCCAGACTGCACCAGCGGGACCTCTGGTTTCGTGCGGCCTTTTATGCAATCTCAAACCAAGAGGGCATTCCTTTCATGGCAAGATATTTTCAGTTGAAAACTAGTAACAAACAAAAAAAATACCTCCCTCTGGAAATGCAAAAAAAATGAAAATTCAACTCTTTTTACAGAGAAAGGAAGTCTCTGAATGTGATCACAAACTAAACAAATGACAAAGGTGCTTCAACGGCCTCCTTTCTGGTTAGACGCGCTGTCGGCTACGAGACCAAGTGGAGCGAATGGCGTCAGGTTTGAAAAATTCGAACTGGATACAGGAGTAATGAGAGACCCCGACGCTCTGTGATTCAGTCGTCAGATCGTCGGCGTTTGCCCCCCCTGGGGGGCCTGAGACAGGAAGGGATATGACATCCACCGGTTAGACAGGCAGCTGTCTGTCAGCCCGTGAAAGGTAAGCGGCTGTCAGGGTAGGCCTGAGATCACACGTCCACCTTCACATCACTGTCAAAACAAACAAGAGGCAGCCGCTCCACAGCAGCAAAGTGTGTGTCTGAGTTTGTGTACGTCTGTGTGAGACAGGCGGAGAGAGAGAGGGAAAGAGAAGGGGGAGAGAGAAGGGCAAGCATCGAGACGCACATTCGCAGACTAAAGGGGGCTGGCGGTGAACTGTGATTAACCTGTTATTCATAGTGCACAGCCAAACAGGAAGGAAAAGAGAGGGGAGGAAAGGCAAGGCGTGCGGTGGGCTAGAGTCTGGGAGTCAGGCTGGCTGCTCAATAGCGTTCTGTTCCTCCTCCATGGGCATCGTGCTGTTAATGCCAATGGAGAGAGACACACACACACACACACACACACACACACACAAACACACTCACACTCTCTCACACACACACACACACATACACACACATACACACTCACTCACACACACATACACATGCACACACACATACACTCACGCGCACGCACACACACACACACACACACACACACACACTCACACACACACGTAAACACACATATATACACACACACACACACTCACATGCACACACACACACAAACTCACACACTCATACAATGACAGGATTAAGCCCTCACCGCAGCTAAAGATGCAGCCATACAAGGAGGGGGAGGGGGCTGCAAAAAGGACAATAAATGTACCCCCCTCCAATATGGTGAACCCAGGGGTATTAAGTAGGGCAGCATCTGAGGACTGTGGTCATCGCACGTGCTGGACAAGCCCTCTACTGTTTAGTGTCACATAGTTCCAGCTCCACCAGAATCTCCATGGAAACTGTTTAAAAATAGTGAGCGTTTCCTGCGGGCGGGGTCCCCGCTGTAATGTGCCGTATCACACCGAGGTTGAGGACGGCCCCCCTCCGCAGCGCAGGCCATGGGGTCACTGGCTGTATACCAGCCTTGTACTGCGTTCCCTCACGCAAACCATCCATTTAGTACTTCCATTGTATTCAATAAGCCCTTCGTGCTGCGTGCGATATGTGATACAAGTCAAAGTCGGCGAAAACACTGAAAACGAAGCCAGGAGATGCTCAGACACTTGCGCCCACAGCTCATTTGTCAGCATTTGGCTGCAGGAGGGTGTTTTCCGGGCCCGCAGCAGAGCGACCTGCTGCACTGAAGCCCCAGTCTGTAATTAGCTGCATCTGTGCAGCTGGCCTTGACTGATGCAGTACTGTCAGCTCAGAGCAGAGTGTGCTGCTGAGATCCCCGTGAGCTTTGAAGGGAGTCCAGACTGCCCTCGCTGTGGCCCCGGGGGTCGAGGAGAGAGCGGCTGCCTGTGAACCATCTCCCCCTTCTTTCTCCACTGCCCCTTCACTCCCTCTCTCTCTCTCTCCATCTTCCTCTCTCTCTCTCTCTCTCTCTGTCATGTTGTCTCTAACTCGCCCTCGGATTCAGCACCGCTATGTGGCAGAGCCTCCACTGATGCCGTTCCCAGCACATCCGGACGCTGGGGGATGTGTTTTGACACTAACGTGAGGGAATGGTGAAGCCTGCGCCGTTTAAGACGGATCCAACTGCAGAAAGAGTGGGCCGAGAAGTGGCTCCTGACTACGGGAACTCACATGCACATGAAACGCTGAGCTGAGGAAGTTTGAAAAGTGAGGAAACTTTTTGTGGAAGTTTGTATATTTAGAAAATACCAGAACAGAAAACTCAAAGAGTAATGAAATTTAAACACTGACAAATGTGCTGGGGAGTAAGTGTGCGTTCGCTAGGAGGGGGTTCGGATACGCCACAGCTGCTGGGATGTCATTATTCTAGTAAACGGAGTATTGGATTGCTCCTGCCTGGTAGAGAAGATGGAAATTAAACTGGATGGGAATATTAATACGCCGGGACAAAGGTACCGTTCTCCGACTGCCACCAGGACTTCTTGCGGTGCGGTTTGAAGGTGGTGATGACGTTCTCGATGCGGTGGCTGATGGAGTTGTAGACCGTGTCATAGGCCCGCCGCGAGTCACACTGGAAGCACTTCTTCTCATCCTGCAGGGGGGAAACGGGTGGGGTTAGGTGGAGCAACGCAACAGAGAGAGGAGAGAACCCTTCGTCACCGTTTCATGCTCCGGTAGTCAGGTCTGCACGACCCGCTGAGTCTTGGGAGCCCTTGTTTTTGTGGCAGGCTCACTGTTGTGGGAGGGACTACTCTTGAATGATTCGGTACCGATGGCTGGTTGGTTATGGCAGAATTAACAGTGTGACACTGTTGATTTACAGATCGATGTTATACCTGGACAAGCACAGCACTAGTAGAACAGCGTTATCTCTGCTTGGTAATGGAGGATATCACTGACTCCAAAATAGTTTACTCCTCAACGATATAAGAAAAGAGGTCATCCAAGCGTTCATATCCTAACAACTGAATTGCTATTACCTTCCTAACCCTGAACTGTCTTCAGTTGAAGTTCTTTTATTAGTCATTTTTACATCAACATCAACATCAACATCAACCCACCACATCCCATCCCACAGCAACTCCTCCCCCCTCACTCCAACCCAACCCGCCTGCCACCCTACAGCACCCCTCCACCCCCTCCACCTCTGACCCCACCCCACTCCAACCCCCCAGAACAAAACAAAAACAAACACAAACTAATTCAAATGAAAAAACCAAGGAGAAAGAATGAGCAAAGTCTGCCTGTGGTCCCAGAGTCCCGAGGTGGATCTAAGCACTGCGCCAGTTACAAATGTGATATAAGGCTTGTAAATGTGAAATGTGAACTTACATCTTGTAAGGTCTGGATGTTAGCTTTGTTAGCTTTCTGCTAAATGCCAAAAGTGTAAATGTGATGTAAATGTAAGGCGTAAGGCTGAGGACCTTGGCTAAGGCTAAGAAGGCTGTTCTTACCTTGTATTAATGCACATCTTGTAAGTCGCTCTGGATAAGAGCGTCTGCTAAATGCTTAAAATGTAAATGTAAAATGTAAAATGACCCTCAGGGGGAATGTTGCATCTTCTCCATTGCATGGTATCCCTTATCCAGTGGGCATGACACGGTGGGACAGCTCCCCTCCAATTCGCCAGCACCAAGCGACGAGCCTACATGAATTCTGCGATGTCTGCGATGCTGCTGATCGGCACAGTGGTGCTAGGCGTGGACGTGCGGGTGGGCAGGTGAGGTGAGCGCAGGTGGGGAGACTTGCCTGCAGGTGACTGACGATGCAGTACGGCTCCTTTCTCCGTATGCCACAGGTGGACGATGCCTTCAGGTTCTTCTCACGGCCCACCAGCAGGTCTCCGGTCGCCGGGTAACAGCTACCCTGGTTACAGCCATGGGCATGGTCTGGCTCCAGTGCCAATGAGCCAGCCAGGACTGGAGCACAGAGAGAGAGACAGAGACAGAGACAGAGACAGAGAGAGAGAGAGAGAGAGAGAGAGAGAGAGAGAGAGAGAGAGAGAGAGAGAGAGAGAGAGAGAGAAAGAGAAAGAGAGAGAGAGAGAGAGAGAGAGAGAGAGAAAGAGAGAGAGAGGGAGAGAGATTGAGTGTACAGCCAATACTGAACAATGTATGTATCTATGTATTTAGCCTTTTATCCAAAGCGACTTACAGTAGTGAATGCATACATTTTCCAGTAAATGTAGTCCCAATGGGAACTATCATTCTCCACACGTAATGCAAGAGACGTGTAATGTAGAAATATGTTCAATGTTTTCGAATGTTTCGAATGTTGAATGTAATATTAATTAGCACTCAGTGATATATTTTTAATTTACCATTTAATATATATACATTTACATTTATTCAATAGGCAGATTCTTTTGTACAAAATTACTTGCAGGGTCATTATAAAAAGCAAAACCACGCACTAATAACAAGGATAACTACAAGCACCAGATATTTGATAACACTGTAATCAAGATTGTTTGCTTTATGCTAGGTACACTGTGCTAGGTTTTCATCACCGCACATCGGATATTAATAAACTCTTTACTCCCTTTCAATCAGTCCTAAATATGGACACAACTATGATTCTGTATATAATCTTCTGCACAACTGTGTTTACGGAATAAAAAGATCACATTTTAAGATTATAAAACGACAAGAGAAACTTCTTCTTTTGAATGCAAAAAACCAGAGCCCCAGCTTGTGCTGCAGACGGGCGGCAGATAGCAGCGACACGAAGCAGAAGGAGTGGGAACACGATCTGTCCCAATCCCGCCGTCTCCCGGAGATAAAAGCTACATTGGGACGTCAGTCATCGCGAGGCCCGACCCGCCGGCCCATCTGGAGCTGCGAACGCTGAGGCATCGTGACAGCGTCGCTTCGGCACAGCGGCAACGCTTCGGGAGCCTTAGGCGTTATCAGAACGGATACCCTAACAAGAGGTCTTATGAGAGTGTCTTTGTTAAGAGGGCAAAACACAGAGACGGGGTGGTCAAATGGGTCTGGGCCAGAGAAGGGCAGAGAGGCCTGTGTGTGTGTGTGTGTGCGTGTGTGTATATGTGTGTGTGTGTGTTTTAAAATAACTTTTATGGCACCTGGAGGACATCAAACATTTCAGTCAGCTTCCTGAAATGAGCAGCACTTCTAGCTGGGGGCGGGGCAGCCTACTGTACCAGAGCTGGGCGTGGGGGGTGAATCCCTGACTGACAGTCTAACTGGCACAGATGATATTCACATTTATTAGCCAGAGGCAGAGACACATATACGTATTCTATACACACACACACGTCACCTGGATGTGTGTGTGTGAGTGTGTGTGTGTAACCTGAATTTTAAAAAGTCGGGGGTTGGGGTTGGGGGAGGCCTGCTACAGCATAATATTAACATATAAAATAATAATGTTATGCTCAGAATGAGGCTTCAGATCATTTGTGACAGAACGGCCCTAGGTGGCGTGGAGAGCTGGCGGCGGAAGCTTCCAGAGTGGAGTCCGTAGGGCATCAACACAAGCCTGACAGGGCATCTGTCTCCGGGACGCCGAGCTGCCCCGACTGACCCCCAGCGCTCGTCTCTCATTGCATCCGGGCCCCAGACACACGTCAGCTTGTCCTCCGAGCTGACGGCCCACAGACACAGGGCCTTTGTGCTCCTAACTCGAGCCCCTGTTTGCGAATCCACCCCCCACCCCCCACACACACCACCAAAACACAAAACTTGCCCCCACTCGCCCCGCTGTCACCAGCGGCGCAAGTGTGTTTCGCGCTTTTAGTCCTTACGCAGAAAAAAAGGAAAGGCGTGGATACGACCCGCTCACGTTCTACCCTGTCGAGTGACACAGAGAGCGGAAAAGGTTTCTGGTTTTTACTTTAAAAAACTACTTAAAAAAACATACTACTTTACTTGACTCCCCCCCCCCCCAGAAGACCATATAGAGAATACAGTTGGCAGGTCGCAGTGAAATGATTTCAAGCAATAATTTGCCTGCTCACAAGCCTTCCTAATTGCTTACAGTGACACAGTAATAGCACCAGCGTTCTCATGTGGGGAAAAACCCTTCCTTCTCTGATTGGCTGTTATCTAAGGAGCAGAGAAATGTTATCTCAGTTCCCTTCCTGCCTGACAGAAAAAAACTCCCTTTTGATAATCCCAGCTCTGCGCAGACCACTGTAATTACGCTAAAACCACAAAACTTGCTTTCGCGATTACCGCTAATGGCAGCAAGAGCGACATCACCAACACAGAGAGTAAAACGACAAAAAAGTGAGCCCCCCCCCTTAGCAGAATAAATGACCTGAGACCTGCAGCTGTTGTGTAAAACTTTTAATTCTTTGGTTAAGTAAAGGCTTCTGATTTAGACTGGACAGGAGAGAAAAAAGAGAGAGAGAGGGAGAGAGAGAGAAAGCAAGAGAGAAAAAGAGAGAGAGAGAAAGAGGGAAAGCGAGAGAGAGAGAGAGAGAGAGAGAGAGAGAAAGCAAGAGAGAGAAAAGAGAGAGAGAGAAAGAGGGAAAGCAAGAGAGAGAGAGAGAGAGAGAGAGAGAGAGAGAGAGAGAGAGAGAGAGAGAGAGATAGAGAGAGAGAGAGAGAGAGAGAGAGAGAGAGAGAGAGAGAGAGAGAGAGAGAGAGAGAGAGAGAGAGAGAGAGAGAGAGAGAGAGAGAGAAAGAGAAAGAGAGAGAGAGGGCTGTCTGTGTGTAGAGCTTTTGTTGAGACAGTGAGAAAAATCAACCAGGCGCAACATGATATCTATTTTGGTCGCTGGAGCACATTCAAAGGCGGGCTGTTCTGCACTGTAATTTGGGCCGCCCTGCAATCGCTCTCTCCCCGTCGCTCCCCATCACAGCATCCACCAGCAATCCACACCCCTGTACCTGCCACACAGGTGCAGCTGTCCCCCCCTAAAACGCTCCACCATCTCAATTTCAAACTCCCCCTCTTTGTGTTATGGGCTGACAGTCAATATGGCGCTAGCCTTACTAAGTGCTGTGCCCCCCCACCCCCCAAAAAAAGAAAAATCTAAAATATTTCCTTGTCATCCCATGATTACTTTCTCCTCGCAGAAGCTGAAATACAGCACATGTCATTCTTTACATTGCTATCTTCGTTGTTTACGAGCCAAAACCCATTTTCTCACGTCTACCCTGCGTAAGGTTAACAGCCAAATCCCTGCCTTCAATTACTCCCCGGTCACAGCGCACGCTACGGCTAGCAGACAGATAGCCACTTCTCCCGCACGGCTTCGCAGCCAGGCACTCCACTTAACCATACATGGGAAAACGGCGAGGAATGCGGCCGACAGCTGAAATGAAAAACACCTCTGACCCAACAAAGCCCCGCTGTTATGGGAAACGGACAGAGGAGAAACCGTCCTCCTTCAGGTTTGGCGGACCGGTCTGTCAGCGTGCTCGGTTGTACGTATGACTCTCGCAGCGTTTTCTCTGCGCTAACCGCACTCTTTACCGCGGCTTTGGCGAACACTTCAAACCCCGGGAGTAGAGGGGAGACTCACTTTTCACTTCAGCCCCTCGTCCACTATAAACAGTGGGGAGATGAATTGCATACAGTTGTATAACAAGGTCATTTTTCAATACTTTTCAAAAAGTTACGATAAAAAGAAATACGATTATTTTGATTCCAGGTCTTTTTTTTAAAGCCACAGCTACCCTCGTTGCCAAAAGTGTGTCGCTGTTCCGTCTGCGGCAAAAACAAAACCCCAGCGGCTTCGGGCGTCCTTGCTGGCCTCCAGTCCGGACGGCAGGGCTAATCTCTCCGTCAGGGCCGGAGGACGGGACAAAGAGCGGCTCTTTGTGGAGGGCCTTACGCTGTGGTATGTATGCTTATTAGAGCCTGCCGTTTCGCCTGGAAATGTTCAGCAGGACAGGATTAATACTAGTCCGCCTGTCAGCTTTATTAGCTGGGAGCCAACTTTTTTTTCTTCCCTCAAAACCTTTTTTCTACTTTGCACAAGGTTCCACAAGGGGGGTCGGGTGAGGGAAGAGACAACACAAACTGGTGCTCTGGTTCCAAGGAAATGAAGCCTAATTACGCATGACACGTCCCCTGCGCTCTGTTTACAGACAAGCGGGCGGCTATGTGACACTAGGATGACACATTCAAGACCCGCTGACTGGCAGGGAGAGGGGGGGGCAGAGCTGGACATCACATACTTCCTAAATAACACAACACAAAACAAACGGACTAAAGCAACTAAATAAACAGGAAGGGGGCAGGGCGAGGAGGGGGATCCACAAATAACTGGCGGGAACTACTACACTGTACATTTCTTAAAATGTTTTATTTATTTTTTTACTTAAAGGTTCCTAAGTGTGAAAAGAGAAGCTATCTTGAAAAAAACCCATGTTTTTGGCTTGTGTTCAAACTAAGCTGGCAGTGATGTCATCAGGCAAATAATAGTTTTTAGTTTAAAATGATTCCTGTTCCTTGTAATGTGTTTAAATTGATGTGCTGACTACAGCATACAGTGTCATAAATGAATGTAATACCTTCATATTTCACATTTTCTGAAGTTTCTGATAGAACTAGCAGCACAAAGAACTGGAGCAAAACCAATGAAAGGTTCCTAAAAGTCACTGCCAGCTCAAGTTGAATATGGGAACAGCTGAGAATTACAGAGATAACTGTGATGCTCCAACAGCCTGACAAAAAATCTCCAAAAACTCCAGAAATCTCCGGGGTCGAAAAGGTTGAAAATTTTTTTTATCTCGCCAATTAGCTTGACATTTTCCCTCAGCCCTCCCGTTCCCGCTACTCCACCGTTTCATTGACCGCATCGGCCACCCCCACGACAACGGAGCCAGTGCATCCTTCAACCCCCCCCTCCTTCCACTTCCCTCCCTCCTTCATTTCACTCCTCCCTGCTCCTTCCCTCCCCATCAGAATGTTGGGAATTTCACTGGGATTCGTGAATGTGCAGGGAGAGGCCAGCCCAGTGTGGGAGAGAGAGCAGGAGCAGAGCAGACCTCTGGGCTCAGAGGACATCTGCCCTTCGTCAAACCCGGGCGTTAAAAAACAAGTGCTCCCACCGCTGACTGATTTCGCACACACACACACACACACACACACACACACACACACACACACACACACACACACACACACACACACACACACACACACACACACACACGTGTAATCCTGAGAGGAGTCCGGGACCTGTGTGTGAGTGTGCGGCTCTGGCAGCCCACTGGCCTGACCGCCCCTCTCTCACCTCCCGCAGATGTGAAGCAGATGTGGGGCACATCTGCGTGAGAGGGCCGCTGGTTTAGCGGCTGGGTTAGTCTGTTTGTTGCCTTTCGCCACCTTCGCCGTGTCTTGGTGCAGCGCGATGCGCTCGGAAAGAACGCTGGAGTGCTTCGCTCTCTCAAAGCCAGACTCCACTACTGCGACAGGCACCTGTTCCTCCCATGTGTGAGACGCATACAGGGCCGGGGAAATGTACACAATACTAATCTCTTAAGTTAAAAAGGGCAGAATGTGCGTGTTTGGAGCCAGGTGCTCCGCTCCAATAAAGAGAAGGGCAGAGGCCACCGCCGCCCCGTTCATTCTGAACTCGACTGAAAATCGTTCGACAGACCCGGTCGTGCACATTTCCCGGGACCGATGCTTTGAATCGTATCTGGTCCCCAGAGCGACGGCGAACACCGGCAGGGCTGCAGCTCACTCTCCAGTTCAGGGAGAGGTTAACGGTCGTGCCACCAGACCAGAAACGACAGCCAAACAGAAAGCTCTTAACGAGGCCCGTGACTCTGCGCTGCAAGGGCACGCAGCATGCCGGGTAATGCGCTCAAACGCGCACTGCTGGGATTCAGAGCAATAAACAGAGCCCCCCGGGGAACACCGGCAAAACTCACTTTCTCCAATTATGTATTAACTATTCCTCAGTCCTGGTTCCTGCTGATGAATCCCTCTTGACCGCAAAGGGGCGGGGGGTTGGGGGGGGATAGGTGGTGGGGGGGATTTTGACTTTTCCAAGTGGATGAATCACAGACTGAGCGGGGAGGGATGGAGGTCAGAGGAATGGACAGAGAGTGAAAGCATGTGATGTGTTGGACAGGCCTCTCTTGTGGCCTTCCTTTCCCTTTCCTTCCATTTTCCTCAGGTGTCCCGTGGGACAGGCCTGTGGGGGTGCAGCAGGGAGAGAACCAGCCATTCCAGATGACTGCAGCAGACCCTCAGCTTCAGGGGGGAAATAAATAAATAAATAAAGCAGACTAAAACAAGCCCGTTACAACAGGCGACGCACATAATTACGGGCCTCCGCAGAGCCGTCCGACGAGCGCATGCTTCCTTCGCCGCGCTGAGGGAAGTCAGGCCGAGGTGTTGCCCTGCGCTCAGCGTTTCTGCGAGGTGCCTGCCGGACCCCCTCATTATACCCGAGGCAGCTGTGGAGAGGGCGGCGGGAGGGTGTTCTCAAGGCGGTGCGGGGTGATTGGAGGGCACGTTCTGCACTTAATGAGAGAGCTGTGTGAACGGGCACTGTTCATGAGGCCAATGAGGCCATCTGGTTTCAACATGAGAGAGAGAGCGCGCGCGAGAGAGAGAGAGAAAAGAGTGAGGGGGAAACAATGAGGGAGTGAGAAAGAAGGGACAGAGAGCAAAAGTGAGAAAGAGGGGATGAAGGTTTGGATCGGAGAAAACAAGCCGAACGGATTCAAGACTTCCAAGAGATGAAAGAGAAACGGGGAGAGGAGGGAAAAGACGCGGAGAGAGACAAAAGGAAAGTGAAAAAGACAAAGAGAAAGAGAAAGGGAGGTGGAGGAAGGAGAGGAAAGAGACCCGAGGTATATCCGCCACACCTCAGATGACGAGCCAGCACGCTCCCTGCTCTGCCCAGGGCAAAAGAGGCTGGCGCACAAAGACCCGCTCTGTTCTGCCGTGAGAACGAGTGATTTACGGGCGCAACCCAAAACGGGGGAGCCCTCGGGAGCGGCGACACACGACACCGGCAAACAGCGCGGCCTGCGAGGGCATTGTGACAGAATCGCACCGACGTGCTCTGAGAGGCCAGCGTCTGACACACATCGCACACGACGCGCACCCCTTCCCCTGCTCGCTCCTCCACGTGCCTCTCCCTCTCAGACATTTTGTGTAAGTTGCCTGCCTCGGGGTGGAGGACGGAGCTAATTCATGTCCCCCCCCCCCTGAACCCCTACCTCAGGGACACCCCCCGCCCCTCATACAGCAGTGCAGTGATCTGGCTGGCTTTGCCCCCCCCCCATACAGCAGTGCAGTGATCTGGCTTTGTCCCCCCCATACAGCAGTGCAGTGATCTGTCTGGCTTCGCCCCCCCATACAGCAGTGCAGTGATCTGGCTGGCTTTGCCCCCCCATACAGCAGTGCAGTGATCTGGCTGGCTTCGACCCCCCCCTCGTACAGCAGTGCAGAGCTCTGGCTGGCTTTGCCCCCCTCATACAGCAGTGCAGTGATCTGGCTGGCTTTGCCGCCCATTGTTCTGTGAGCCACAGTTCCGGAGTTTCTGCCCTGCACGTCTCAGGCTCGCTGCCACCATCGCCCGGGGCGACGACAGCCGCCTGATCCTCACCTGCCCCTTAAGAGAACAAGGGGGATTATGGGTACAAACACCTGCTCAAAACCTGCACAAAAAACTCAACTAAACTAAACAAGCCGCTCAATTAAACTCCGAAACAATGACAAACAAAGACCCCCACCGGAAAGCGAGGGCTACAAAGCGAGAGGAGAAACAGAAAAGCTTCTGAGAGACTCTCGCTCCTTTCATGTGCTTGAGGGCTTGGCTTTCTTCCCTCCAAGAAAGTTATTGCTCCTCTGTCTAATCTGCTTTCTGGGGTTTATGTAGCGCGGGACAAGCCACTAATTTCATCTTCTTGTGATAAAAAAAGCAGCAAAAAAACCTTCACAGAAGCCTTTCATTTTCATTTGCCGCGGCGCACATCAACACTCCGCGGTACTTTCCCCGCCAACCCTAATCTCCTCGGAGGTGCGCGTGGGGGGTACGGCCCGTCTCCACAGCGCGACAATCAGCTTACGCGCTGTCTCTGCAGGATCGTGTGAGAGCAAAAGACTATTCAAATTACTCTCAAATTCATTCAGCGTTAATTCATCTAATTTCGAATCTGCATTCCAAAGCTGGTTGCGAAGATGAATGGGGAGATTTGATATTTTTTTTAAACGACAACGTTTTTTAAGAAATTACCTTTTTGGTTTTAATAATAAAAGTGTGTGCCCATAATCTACTCAAATCACCAATAATGCGATAGACATTTTGAACAGTGGCCTACCCTGTTCTCTGCTGAGATGTTTTGTTGTGTTTATGACGGTGTTATGTTTGCCTATATATTTTGCACTTTGCGCAAATCAATTGTACAATGGGAAAGATTATCTGCTTTATCGTAGTGGTTAAAACGTAGTTATACAGAACTGGACCGGAGCCAATAAATGTTTGGTCGTGCGATTGAGCATTTCTCACGCTTTGCAACGCCTATTTTCAAACGTTGGCAGGTCTGTAACACGCATATTCGAACACTACTCGAACGAATCTACATGTTTTCTCTGAATATTGAACAGGATTTTGTTTTGTTAAAGTGACTCACACTCACCCAGGCTGGCAGAGTTAGTCAGGTTAAGCGCAGCGTACAAACACAGAGACAGCCACCACTGCAGAAGAATAACACGCTTCTGCCGATTGACGGCAGAAAATATTCCCTTTTAGTCTTTTTGTTGTAACTTTTTAAGTGTCTTCTTCCCCCTGCCCCGCCCTACACCCGTGAGACCGAAAGGTGCCCGCGTGAGCGGGTTGTGTCAGCGACGGGCAGGGCGGCCTTGAGCCACTCAAAAATAAACCGGAGAGGGCTGCCTAATGAGCGCCACATTTAGCATGGAGCCCACATTTCTGGCATTGCTATAAAGGCCCCCCACCCCCCATGGCCCGGGTCCTGTGGAGAACATCGCTGGCTCCCTGCCCGGCCCGAGTGGCAAACAGGCTGGAGGGATGCCCCCCCGGGGGCAGGGGGGGGGGGGGAGGGGGAAATGGCGAAACAGCGATTTAAAGAACGGCACGTTTCTGCTACACAGCGTGCCTCTCCCAGGGCATCCGGGACCCCTTCATACGCACACATGCAAACCTGGGCCCATCGGCCCAAATGACCCGCAAACACCGGGACCCGCTCGGCTTTATAAATCACACACGGAGGTGTTTGGCTTGGACTCCACAGGGACTTCACCATATGTCCGCAAGGGTAACAACCCCAAGACATCACGAGAGGTCTTTCAGAGGTTCAGAGAGAGAGAGAGAGAGAGAGAGAGAGTAGAGAGAGACAGAGATAGATAGAGAGAGAGAGAGAGAGGGAGTGTGTGTGAGAAAGAGAGAGATAGAGAGAGATGGTGAGAGGGGAGACAGAGAGAGAGATATTGTGTGTGAGAGAGAAAGATGGAGAGAGAAAGATAGAGATAGAGATAGTGTGAGAGAGATGGTGAGTGAGAGGGAGACAGAGAGAGAGAGAGGTAGAGAGAGAGATAGTGAGAGACAGAGAGAGATAGTGAGAGAGATAGTGTGAGAGAGATAGTGAGAGACAGAGGGAGAGAGAGCAAAGCAGAAGCACTCCTGAGGATGGATTCCTTCAGAAAGAATGAGAAAACAGTCGTGGGGTTTGCAGCAAACGCTGGCCTGATGAATAATGAGGTATACTGATGAATAAAAGAGCCTGAGGACGCTGGGATATCCTGTGTTGGGATAAGTATGACAGCTGCACCCTCTCTACTGGGCCTGAATCCCCCCCCCCGCAAGGGATGCCAACAAATAAAAGTCCATCTGCAGCACATATCAAGAGTGACGCTGGGATCATCTCATGCGGGATTCTTTTGTTGGGAACGAGGGGAAGTTACTCATTCAATTTCCAAGCTTGACATTCAGGTAGCAGATGGTACTGCACCCTCTGATTTAAATACTTAAATTCTGGATTAAGCTACGGAAGACACACACTTTTACAAAAGGGAAGTAGGGAGCATAGAACACTTGATAGTTTATATAGTTTATCTAGGACTGAGCTCTAAGAACTGAGAACATGTTGACAATAGAACTACTAAAGTCTACCATAGGGTATGTGTGTTAAATACAAAAACAAAGCAACCAATGAACATTCAACATGGTTTGAATGTATTTTCTAACAACTACTCTGGCTTAATTTATGTTGTGCAACTTCATAGATGCTGCCAATGAGCTAAGAGTGCTGTTAAACTAATATAGCAGTGGTTATTCTACCAGAATAGATGGAAACATCTTTTTTAAGTCCAAATGCTACAGAGGGAACATGGAAAAAGGCTTTTAAGTTTAAGACATCAAGCCAGCCCATCTGAAATCCATCTGAAATAACACTAGTATATACCATATACAGTATATATATATATGATCATATTTTCAACAATAATGTTCCTTCAATTAAGAGTATAATAACAGTATAATGACAAGAGCAGACAGTTCAGCCAACCTAGGCTTATCAATGTGCAGAGTCGAGAGTGCATTTACCACTGTTCCAAACATTCCTGGGGTCTCATCTTCCAGAGTCCTGGTGGGCTATTCCCAGAATTAATAACTCTGTGTGAAAAATGACTTAAATGTGAAATTTACCTTTAACAGGCTGAAAAATCTCAACAAATCACAAATCCCCATGCAAATCCAAATACACAAACAAGACTATGTGCCTTCCTGTACACCTCTCCCCTTGTATGTTTGATATCTGGAACCAGTCTTGTTGTCCTTTCTCTTCTTATGGGTTGTGCTCCATAACTGGATACAGCACTCTGAATGTAGTTTGATAAAGGTATTGTATAACATTAATATAACCTACTTTGATTTATACCTGACACATTTTTCTATAGATCCCAACACCCTATTTTATCTGTTTCTGCTTTGTCACAATGTCATTTATGTAAATAAGGAAAAGCAATGGTCCTAGCACCATTCCCTGGGGGACTCCACTTCCCACAATACCCTGCTCAAATGTGATCCATTTAATCATTACTCTATTGTAGTAATTATTAGTCTATTCTACACTAAAGCCATTTTAGTCTCCACTTTGCAACTTTCCTAGAGTTCAATTTGATGAGTCGCCTCACCTGGTACTTCATCAAACACTTATACTTATATCACAAATACTTATCAAATAAATTGAAATATGTAATATCATAAGCCCGGTTTGAGGCTACTCGATTCAAAGAAGTCCAGGAGAGTTGTTAAACATCAACTCCCCCTGCGAGAGGGCTAGGTTGACTATCCTTCATGTTTTTTTTCCAGGAATAATTTTAATCTGTCCCTAATGACAGATTACAAAGTCTAACATGCGATGCAAGTGAAACAAACTGGCCTGTCGTTTCCTGGATCCGTGCGATTCCCTTTCTTATACCTTTGAATTATGCTGCCTTGTTCCCTCTCATCTGGAATATATATCTAGTTTCTAGAGGTAGGATGTTGTAAATTACTTTAAATCTCCCCCAGTTTTAAGTGCTTGAGTATGTACGATTTGGGCCTGCTGGTTTATTCATCTTTTTGTTTTTGTTGTTGCACTTCACCATCCCTAATTTCAGTATTGTCCTTTCTCATTTTTAATTGACTGTCTAAGCTGCAATTACTGAGCATGTTTTTGCTTGTATTTGTTTCCCTGTATTATCTTGTGTGTATGCCCCTCATAGGATTCCCTCTAAACAGAATTCCCAAATACATTTTATAAAGATATTACCGCATGGTAGACATTCTTTGAAATTTCTAATGCTGAAAGTTTTGAACATGAGCATTAGTGCACACATCCACATTCTCTCTTTTAGGTGGTCAGTAGGGAGGATTAGCAATGCAAAGAGAGTGTAAGGATCACACACTATTTTAAGACCAGGTTTGCTTAATATTGACCAAGACGAGAGAACATTTCGATCCACCTGGAGGACGATCCGGACGGATCGAAACGTCTTGGATTTGTCTCGCGCCAAAAATCAATCCTAGGGGTTAAAATAATGCACAAGTCTTAACCTCGATAAGCACTCTTATCTGTTTTCATTACAGGCTCCCTAAGGACCCAATAAATGAATTACAGGTGTGAAATGTGCAGCCGTCAGACTTGCATACAAAATCTCCCTTAGGACTGGGTTCTGTGTGGCTCAGTAGGTAAGAGCCCGCTGCTGACAACGCTTTGGTTGTGGGTTCCCACTGGGACCACATATACTGAAAAATGTATACATTCGCTACTGTAAGTCGCTTTGGACAAAAGCGCCTGCTAAAAAAGCGTCTGCTAAATGGCATATCTACATTTTTTGTACAGCGCAGGTCGGAAGTCAAATAAAACACAGATGGTTTAGGCTGATTAATGCTGTGTCATCCATTAAGGATGGATAAAGAACAAAAAGCACTATAAAAAAAAAAGAGCTTTGCAAAGGCCAGAGCTTACCCACACGGAAATAGATGCAGAGGCGCTCGTTAGAACAGCCAACCCCCCCCAAAAAAAAAAAAAAACCACAGGGCCACAATGCTAAAATAAACCACCCAGGGAGGCTGGGGGTCTCTGGGTTAAGATGCTATTTGTGGTTCAGCCTCCCTCTTTTAGGAGGGCAATAAACATAAAAGCTCTGTACCAGGACACTGGGTGACTCAAAGCACCCCACAGTTTAAACAAGCCCACCCCCCATCTCCCGAGCTGCCTGACTCTGTGTGGTACAGAGCGGACCCACGGGTCTCCAGCGGGGCTAGAGTGGCCATATAAAGAGGGGGGGGTTAAAAAAAGCAACATGTATTTTTGAGTCATGAGGATGAAGCGGTGGCATTCCTCTCCTTATCTTCTGTAAACTTCAGATTACCGTCTAACGAACGCTAAAATGGGTAATTGGGACGAGCGATAAAAACGGGGTCAAAGACGAGGAGCAAGTGCACATTTAAGATATAAATTACCTCATGAGGTCTCCAAGCATGTACGACTTACTGGCATAGCAAATTTGTAAAATTGTCACATGGAGCCGTTGTGAATGGAGTCAATTCTGCCCTTTAAGTTACCTTCACGCTCACAGATTGTTTCAGCGGCGCTGCTGTACAATTACGTTTGTGAAGAATGCACCAGTGGACCTGGGTTCAACTGTTGTCGGGCTCAACAAATGTTTAAATAAGAACAGGGAGTGCTATCTATTCGAAATAAAAACCAAAGTAGCACGTATTTGCCAGGAAAATTATTTTAAGCAAAAATGTTTAAAATAGCCTTAGTTATCTGGGTACAGTAGCCTACTTGTTGGAAAAGACAACACACGTGCATATATAAATACACACACACGGGGGGGGCACATGTTGGTACATCACAATGACATTTGAAAGAGATAAAATATACAATAATAAAACGGTTTTTTTGAAGTTACTTACCACAAGTGAATATTACAATTAACCCGTGCATGTCGGGTTCATCAATTATTGGACTTCTCTCTCTCTACCCTGAAATTTGGAATGAAAATAAAATGTGAACGGATGAACATTTATATTCCTTCAATCGATCAAACTACCAGAATCCGTATCGTAATGTTTACACATTTTCCATTTGACTCGAAAACACTTATAACTGAATCACTAAACAAAAACAGTGAATAACTCAATTAACCGCGTTCAAAGAAAAAATGAAAACTTTACAATACAAAAGTAGACCCTAAAGTCATCTTTATGTCAAGACGAGCTTACGTAATACTCTAATAAACATATTTGATTAACATCCACGATTAAAATACGGGAGGCTCATCTACTTGTTCTTTTTTTACTTACGCCGTGTTGTATGAATCCCACACTTTCAGTTGCAGCGATGCAGTTCGCAGTTCAGTTCTCCGTTTATTTGGAGTCGAACTCCAGAGAAGTTTTGGAGCGCGGTGGCTGCGAGGTGAAAACTGCGCGGCGGAGCTCGATGTGTTCAGGACTGAACCTCGCGACTGCACAGGGGGGTGCACAGAACTGGGCAGTAAATCAAGCTCGAGCTATCCAATTAGTACCCCCCAGACAAGCAAAACCTTTTCACCAAGGTTATATATTTTACTTGGGCAAACTTAAACTTCGCCCTGAATCTAAAGTACCCTTGATGAATAATGAATAAATCAAGTCGTATCATGAATTACTAAATAATAGATTTAGCTAGCGTTTCAAAATCGTACTTTTTAAATCCAGTGGCCGCGGGCTAACTGGAGATGTGACCATAGGCTACAGTACGCTACATGTATGAGCAACACATTAGCTAAGCATATTACCACAACAAATAATCGCGGTCCGGACTGCTTTATGACTATTTGGTACGGCAATCTTCAAATGTACAACTCCACCACAGGTTTTTGGAAGTACCTCTCACCGTCGATAGTGAACACGCGAATTTTAAACTGGAATGCGCGTTCGCGAGGACGAATTCAAAGGACTCGCTTTGATTGCTTCAGTGAACAAGGCGTCCCCCCACAACAGGTGACATTAAAAAGACAGAAGTTTATATGTATATATACAAAGTTCTGTCTTACACACACACACACAGCATATCACTGCTATACATTATCCTTAATTTTAGGTAACCTCTCCTAATATTCATATCCATTATTTATATATATGTATATATGCATATACTCTATAAATGAGTATGAGGGTACTGAATTTGAAAAAAAAACTACTTTAGTTCTTTATGGGATTTTGGGGTCCTATGGTGCCACTTTCTGACTCCACATCTCTGTTCCTGTGCTGCACAGACACGCATTGAGATTAAAAAAGTAACAGCTGGGTTTTTGGGGTCTTTTTTTCCACAGAAACCCACGTCGATAGCTTAACAAATAAACTCACACAAACATGCACACAAACACGTGTGCACACACGTGAAACGGAGACTACTATAATTAAACCTGGCAAAATGGTTTGCTGCACATGTACATTTCCAAAAGCAGAATAAAACATAGCTAGAGTAAAAGTACTAACATGTAATTACAAGGTAAACTACAAAATACTTTAATAGATTGTGTGGTGACTCCCATGACACAACCCCGGTACTGAAAACCACTGATCCTCACACTAATTCTCACGAAAGGGATTGCCCAAAGACAGTGACCCCTAGCTGGGAGGAGGGGGAAAAGACGTGATAAACCAACACGCGCATCCTTGGCCTCTTTCAGAACCAAGCGATTCACCGGTCAATATGACGTCTTATGAAACGACGAAACTTTATTTCTTGTTATTAGGCCACATTACACACTTGCTTCGTAGAAATCATTATGCAGTGTGACCAATTCCATACCTCTCTAATGAACCTACTCGGTGATCCTTTAACACATTTTTTCTTCCCATAGAACTACAGAATTCCTTACGGATTAAAACCCATTACCCTTAGGGTTAGAGAGTAGTAGTATTACACCACCTCTCCACACACTGCTGTCCATGTGACACCTAGGAATAACATCGTATTACTACATATTACAACCACTAAATCCAGGCGAGGGCGCTTTAGGAGTGGGGGACTATTTATCTTTTTGTTTGATGTGCACGGTGGTTTTAAAGACACGGTGGCATTGACCTTGTGATGTTATTATTTTTCATGCGCCAGGCTGCAAATGAAAAATACATGAATTCATAATACTGCTTATTTGAGGAATTATGTGCTTGGAGATTGTAGCGTCAAGTGGTTGTTTATCTACTCGAGCTGAATGCATTTTCTGTACGTCGCTTTGGATAAAAGCGTCCGCTAAATGATTGTAATGTAATGTAATCTAATGAAAAGCGTTCCCTCTGATCACGTAATTTGTTCTCTGGCGCCCTCTTGTGTTGGGAAGTCTGTGGTGCCATGTTTCAGCTTTGACCTCAAATCGGTTTGAGAGGAACAAATGTAGCTAATGGATATATGTGAAATTAAACATGGAAAACACCGAAGGATACAATAATAAATGTACCGGAAATAAATGCTCAGAAATATTTCAAAACATATATCAAATGTATATTTATTTCTCATAGCTGTCTATGTCAATTACAATTCAACAGAGCATACACACATGTATAGATGTGTGGTGGACAAAAATGCTCAACATCCAAGCACTGTTTTTGGTTTATGAGACTACAATAGTTGGTCATCCAAAAAATGCTGATTCTCATAGTGCAGTTTCTTGAGTCTCTCTGAGTCAAACTGCATTGCTCTTCACGAAACCTGTTATTAGATATTATTTCATCGTAGGAGCTACAGAGCTATAGCTCCAGTGTTTTTCCAAACAGATGTCAAAGACCGGGTTCCCAATACTTGAAAACCATGTCAGTAAGGGAATTAAAAACGGAAACAGAGAGCTGTTCAGCTGAAAATTCAGTGGTGAAAATTCTCATGCTCTACAGTGGATTCTCGTCTCCAACATCGTTGGACAGCAGCTTTGAAAGAATATTTGTCCAGGAAACCCATACGGCTCATATGCACGTAGGATTTTAAAGCTGATGTCCTATTGATGAGTATTTTTTCTTCAAAATTCTCCAAAGAAAAAAAAAAAAAAAAAAAACAGGATGTACTGTCCATTTACAGTCATAGTAACTTTAATAAATAGCACATACACTGATGCGGATGTAATGCTCAAAATGAACCGGTGAAAAGAGGAGCAGGAGTGTTTCGGGGGGTGCTGCCGTTTTGGGGGTTGAACCAGCACGGTCGGGAGGGCCGGAGGTGCTTAATCTCCAGCTGTTAATTGACGCAGTTGCTGTACGCCTTGGCGCTCTCACGCAGGCTGTCCCGGACGCTGGTGACGTTCTGCTCCAGCTCGGCCAGCTGCTGCCTCTGGTCGTTCATCTTCCTCTCGTTCTGCCTGAACTTCTTCTCTAGCTCTGCCATGCACAGAAAAACACCAATATTACTTTTTCAAAAAAATACATATGGTCGTTCAGTTGTTTTCTGAAAGTCACTAAGCTATGCCGATAATACACTTTTTGCAGCAAACGCAAAGAAAATATATATTTGGGGGGAAAAAATCCAGGACAAGCATAAACGTCTATGGCAAAACTAGGCAAAAACACATGCACTGTGTACAGGCGTACTGTAATATCTTAACCAATATGAACGAGCAAAGGCACAGGTGCATGTTATTAAGAAGGACTGTACTAAATCGGCAACACTCAAAATTGCAGGCATGACTCCTGATATGTAACAACAAGCCTATTGAAATGGACAAGAAAAAGCCAGCTGGGGTTCTGCATGGCTCAGCAGGTAGAGCAGCGCCAACAACGCTTAAGTCGTGGGTTCGTTTCAAATTGGGGCCACATATACTGAAAAATGTATGAATTCACAACTTTTTTTTTGGATAAAAGCGTCTACTAAATGGCATAAATGATATTATTCTTACAGCTAGCCCAGCAACGGCATAGGCACTCAAAGTCTTAACGGCCATGCTTGATACAGCTGCATTACATTTACATTTACATTTTTAGCCATTTAGCCATTTTTATCCAGAGCAACTTACAAGGTTTACATTTACTGGATATTCTTTTACTGAAGCAATTCAGAGTAAGTACCTTTAGCTCAAGGGTACAACAGCAGTGCCCCACCTGAGAATTGAACCTACAACCTCTGAGTTACAAGGCCAGCTCCCTAACCATTACACTACACTGCCAGCTGCATAAACAGTGCCGTTGCTTCATCCCCATGACCGCGCCTGGGGCGGATTCCCGGGCGCTGACGTACTGTGGAGCATCTCCATTCCCTTGGTGGCTTTCGTGAGGAGGTCCTCGGCCTGCTTCTTGATCTCTTTCGCCCTCTTGCCCACTTGGCCCAGGTCCTGCGCGCCCGTCCCCAGGCCCGCCACTTTGCCCTGGAGCTCCTTGAACTTGGCCTCGGTGTCCGCGAGCCCCTGACGCCCCCAGGGAACAAAAGTGAATTCAGACGTGAGATCAGGATCAAGATACCACACCGCGCGCAGCGACAGCACCGTCCGATGTCACAGACAGCGATGGGAATGAACGTCAGAAATCAAACTGTGCTGCAAAAAAACGAATATATATGCAAAGGCCTCCTTTACACTTGGTGTTGGCTGGATCATGGGAGCTAAAGAGGCTAAATCTGAAACTTTCGTCTCCATCTCCCTCACTGTGCCCAAGGGCAGCTCCTCCACTATTTGCGGTGGTAGAGAATAATCCAGGGTGAGACCTGACATGTTTCTCTCATGAAAAAGGGCATATGTAAGCAGAGTTGTGTATGTGCGCATGCAGACGGACACCCAGGTAACACAGAGACTCGTGGCTAGGCCGTTGCGTGTTGCTTTAGTGTACTCTCTCTGTGCGTGTGGGAGTCTTTCTCTCACCCTCGGTATCAGGCATCAGCTGTGGGACAAGGTTTCCAGCTGATAAACCAGGTCAGGCATACTGTCAACACCATCTCCATTCATAAAAACAAAACACACACACACACACACACACACCTGGTCCAGTCCCATGGCCGCCTTGGTGGCATTATCAGACTTGGCCTTGGCTTCCTGTGCCATCTCTCTGTTCTGCTCCGTCTTGTTCCTCAGTGACTCTATCCCCTTCGAGAGGTTGGCCAGTCGCATCATGGCGTCCATCTGCTTGCTCTCCATGCCCACCAGTTTGTTCTCTACCTGCAAAAGAGGGGCGCGATTTACCGTCAGCATTCTGGAAATACAGTTACCAAAGAACAGTGTCAACTTGATCCATCAGCACTATATCCAGAATCAAAAACCGAGTCTTGAACACATCTTTTTTTTGACTTTTTAAATTAATTAATTAAAATTTAAAATAAAAGTCTGTGGGCACCTAGTGTGTTCTTGTGACAGAGTTACTAATTCAGTTACAATCCGAGAATACCCTGGCCAAATTAAACCCATTTAACCAAAGCATTTTTGGTTACAATACTGTGGACTCCTGGTCTTGGTTAGCTGATGATACGTCAAGGCTTGAATCTGTCATATGTCTCTGATATACAGGACATCCTGTGCTTATGATGAGTGTCTTTACAGAATCAGCCATATGGGACCCAAATCACTACTGTTATTCAGAAGAAAACACAACTGTCAGAGGTCAGGCTGCTGTGCGACTCGTCCTGTTAAGGCACTGTTCTAGTGTGTGGCTAAGCACCATGGTCTGGTCTGTGTCTCGTCGCTCACCAGTGACCCCTGCTGGTAAATCGGGCGCCCAACAGTTTGCTGGTGTAAAGCTGCACATTAAGTGTTTTCCTGCGGCTCATGTCTGTGCGAGCTTAGCTCGTGTGAGAAGGAGCGGCGCTGACAGCAGAGGAGAGCGAGCGCTTGTCTGCACTCTCCTCAAACTGACAGCGGCAGGGCTTAAAGACAGGATCGAGCGCTCCAAATTGGGTGAAAAGGGGGAAAGATAAACAATAGTAGGAGATGAGGTATAGACAGCGAAACTGCATCACGCCTGAATGCTCTCCGCTGCTCTCAGAAGGAGGGGTATCGAACAGGACATTGTACCAATGATGTGGCGTGCTGAGTGCTGTTGATGCTCTTCCTGGCCTCTGTCATGGTCTTCTCCGCCATGGTGATGGCTTTCTGAGCGGCGTCCAGGGCCTGTTTGGTTTGGTTCGCGGTGTCCTTTACCCCTTCTGCCCATTTCCTGCACACAGCGCATCACATGACTCAGTTATGCTGACACTAGGCCAGTACAAGTTACATTACATTATTAATACATTACATTACAGGCATTTAGCAGATGCTCTTATCCAGAGCGACTTACAGTTTACATTTCTTTACAATCCATTTATACAGCTGGATATTAACTGAAGCAATTCAGCTTGCTCAAAGGTACAACGGCAGTGTCCCACCTGGGGATTTAACCTGCAACCTTAATGTTACAAGCCCAGTTCCCTAACCATTATACCACACTGCCTGCCTGAATAACGGTTAAATAACAGTTCAATAACGGTTAAATAAATACAATTTAAAAAAATACTACATCACACGTATTGGGGACTATGATGGACTCTTTCCCAATGCCCTACATTGAGGAAGGGTCCGCCATCCATCTCCACATCGCATTCACACTACAACTGCCACTAAAGGAGAAACCAGAAAAGCAGTGCATCTCCCTCTCTCTCTCTCTCTCTGAATTTCCCAATTTGGTGGCCAATTGGACCCTCTATTTCTTCAATTCACCTTCCTATACGAGCCCACCGTTCATCACTACGGGACAAGCCAATACCCCGAGGCTGGCAATGATCCACCCTCCTCCGAGACGGAACTCGCCCACCCGTCTTGCCCTCAGGGAAGCCCTCGTTGCGCTTCTAAGCGAGCTCGTGCCGGCTCTCCCCCCCCCTCCTCCCCCTGGGACCAAACCCCGGCCGCAGTGGGCAACCCGCACTCGCAGTGGGTGAGTGCTTTTACCGCTACGCCACCCAATGCCCACCCACCCCATTGGCTTGACAAATTTTTAGACAAAATGACAAAGCCTAGGACACAAAGGAAATACACAGTATACAATATACTTATAGCATTTACATGTATAAATTAGACTACATAGGCAGGCAGTGTGGTATAATGGTTAGGGAACTGGGCTTGTAACGTTAAGATTGCAGGTTCAATCCCCAGGTGGGACACTGCCGTTGTACCCTTGAGCAAGGTACTTAACCTGAATTGCTTCAGTTAATATCCAGCTGTATAAATGGATTGTAAAGAAATGTAAACTGTAAGTCGCTCTGGATAAGAGCGTCTGCTAAATGCCTGTAATGTAATGTAACATACATACAGGAAACTGCCAAGATAAATGCAAAACTTTGGAAACCCAGTGGGTAGAGCTGGGCCTATCCATCCCTGATGGACACCCACAGTACCGCACCCGTTTAAAGGATCCCTCCTTAACTCAAGTATTACCTTTATTTTGGCAGTTACCTGTACATAGATACATACATACATTCTCCCTCTCTCTCTCCCTCCCTCCCTCTCTCTCTCACTTGGCGTTCTGGGCGTCGACGAGCAGCTGCTTGGCTGTGCGGAGATGGGCGGAGCTGCTGTTGAAGATGTTCTCCACGTCGCTGAGGTTTGCGATGCTAGTCCGGATCTCCTTCACCAGGAGGGCCAGCATGCTGTTGTTGACCGGCAGCGAGATGGCCAACACCTGCTGCGCCACCTTCTCGATGCTCTCAGGGTCCGCCCCCTCCTCTGCGGGACACACCCACAAAGACACAAACCTCAGCCTCTCCACATCCTCACGTTGCACATTCACACAGAGCGCCCCCTACGCAACAAGAACATACTGACAAATACACTGTATGTCCCGATGTGGTTCGATGCCCCCCCTTCAGTTCACGGGTTCAATATCCACTCGCGCTGTTTAAAACGAACCTGTCAGGAAGTCTCTGATCTTTTGGATGAAATCCTTGAGATCTTTGTTGGACTTTTCGAAGTCGTCCTTCTTCTTCTGCGCCTTCTCCAGGGTGCCCATGGCCTGCGTCCTCACGTCCTGAGTCAACATCTCAATGTCCTGGAGCTGAGGACGGCAGCGCCGCGGTGAACGAAGACATGCACGCGCACGTACAAGAGGGGGGAAGCACAGAGATGTGCATGCACACACACACACACACACACACACACACACAGGTAACTGCCAAAATAAAGGCAAAACTTTGGTAACCCGGGGGGGTGTGACACTTAAATGGCCAGCGCTAGGATCCCCTCGTGGGAAAGGGGAGGGTCGGGCACGTCCTATCCGCCAGTACCGGTCGTGGCACCCCTCCAGTGGACACTCACGGTATTGCACCTTCATTTACTCAAGTGTTGCCTTTATTTTGGCTCGTAAAGACTCATCAATTTGCTTCAGTTAACGTCAGAGGCCAAGGGACCAAAGTGGACGTCTGACGTTCCCGTGTCGGCGCACAGAGGACCCGGAGGCGCACGGACCTTCTTGGCGACTCTCTGCAGCTCCTCGCTGGTGGAGGTGATGTTGCCGGCGGCCTCGGCGGCCAGCTTCAGAGCCCCGGCGGCTGCGCCACGCCCCCCGTCGCACCCCTCGCCCCCGCACAGCGTTTGCCCCCCGTCGTCAAGGCAGCCGGCGCCCCCGCACAAGCTGTTTGGGCAGCTGCCGTTGGCGCTGGCGTTTGCGTGGCCGCCGCACACCTGGGTGGGACGACAAGCGGAGGGGTAGAGGTCACTCAGGGGGAACAGGTACAAGACCTGGTCAAGAAACACCTGGCAGGCAGAGGAGCCTGCGACCAAAGTCACACCGAGGGAAAGATCAACAGCTATACCAGGGGTGGGCAATCTTACCCTGTGTGGGCCGGTGTGGGTGCAGGCTTTTGTCCCAACTGAACAGTGACACACCTGATTCCACTAATCAAAGCCCTGATTGAAGACTTTGATTAGCTGATTAGTCAAATCAGGAGAGCTACTGCTCGGCTGGAACAAAAGCCTGCACCCACACCGGCCCACACAGGGTAAGATTGCCCACCCCTGAGCTATACCATACGCATTATACCAGTGGTTCTCAGTCCTGGTCCTGGAGAGCTGCAGGGTGTGGCTTGTTTTCGTTCTTACTCAGCACTTAATTGATCAATTAAAGCGGTTGTTTACATAATTAACTCGCCTCGCCTGGTTTCTTGTGTCTAAATCGGTTGCTGATTTTAAGGTGAAAACAGAAACCAGCGTACCCTGTTCCTGTGGGTAGCAGATAGGCCGGTAACGACCTACTCCCCAAGGGACTAGGGGAAACACTGGAAAGGGAGGGAAGGGGGTATTTGAACAAAACGGAGAAAGCTTTTTCAACCCAACCGGAGGATGTGATAGCCGTTAAGCGAAGGTGTGAAGGAGGCTTGGTCGATGGCAGGAGAGGACGTGATGAGGACACGTCAGGCCCCACGGGCCGTAGAGGGCCTGGGGCTCGTCACCGGCGCGAGCTGAGCCGCACCGCTAGCCGACCCCCTGCGAGGCTGCCAGCCCACGGTGGCTCACCTTGTCGCTCACGTGGTCGACCTTCTTGCCCAAGTCGTTGACTTTACTGCGCAGCTCCATCAGGGACTTCTTCTGGGCCGCCATGGTGCGAAGGAACTCGTCCTTTCTGCTGGCGATCAGGTCCTCGGTCCGCTTCCGCGTCTTCCGGGACTGCTCCACCGGGCTGTCGGGACCCGTCACCGAGGCGTTGCACCGCCGCCCCGCTTCCTGGGACTCCCGGTAGTACTTAAGGACGTTGTCAAACTGCTCTGGGGTCAACGAGAGAATGAACACTTTCAGATACGTGAACACAGGCAAAAAAATAAGGACAGGATATCATCAGATGAGGGCACAGAAGCCTAAGAGAGTCCTTAGGAGGACCCACCACAACCAGGTGAAAATGAATCATGTCACAAAGTAAGCCGGACACAGTCAATCACCCTCCATGGCTACAGGTACTGCCAAAATAAAGGAAACACCAAGATGAAGTGTCTTAATAGACCACCACGAGCCACCAGAACAGCTTCAATGCACCTTGGCATAGATTCGAGAACTGTAATGGAGGGATGCAACATCATTCTTCCACAAGGAATTCCATCATTTTGTGTTGGAAAACGCTGTCTCAGGTGCCACTTCAGACTGAGACGGTCATGGCATAAGATTGACATTGTTTTCATGCTCATCAAAACAAACAGTGACCACTCGTACCCTGTGGATGGGAGCATTGTCATCCTGGAAGAGACCACTCCCACATTGCCCTCTAAGGGATTGGGTGGACATAAACCATGCCAGGAAAAGGCACCTTGCACCATAACAGAGCCGCCGGAACCCTTCATTTACTCATGTGGTTCCTTTACTTTGGCAGTTACCTGTAGAATTACCCTGTTCAGCAAAGCCACAAGATGGGCTGCGAGGGTGAATCATGTTCTCAGTGTTACACCAGTGTTCTCCGGGTTACACCAGTGTTTACACCAGTGTTTCCAGGGTTATGAAGAACCATTCCTGAGATCCCAACAGTGTTTACTGCTCACTTTTCCATCCACAGTGTGTTGTACAGTTCCTGCTACTGTGATTTCAACAGACGGAAAAGTCTTTCCTCCAGAGGTCTCTTGCTCTTGATTTTGTTTCCTGCCGTGCATGCACTTAGGAAATGTTTATGAGGTTGATTTATGTCCACAAACAAAGCCACGTCATTTTCTGCCTTTCTCTTTTTAATGCCTGTGGTCCCATAATGGCAAGCGGAGTCAAATCATTTCTGGATTTAAAATTACACTGCATTTTACATTACATTTACATGTAGGCATTTGGCAGACACTCTTTTCCAGAGCGACTTGCACAATTTAAATTTCTTTACAATCCATTTATACAGCTGGATATTTTACTGAAGCAATTCCCTTGCTCAAGGGTACAACAGCAGTGCCCCACCTGGGAATTGAACCCAGCTCCCTAACCATTACACTACACTGCCAGCCAAGCGTAATGCTGTGAACACTCCACATTAAAAGTGACTAGCTACTTCTGGCCCTGTGTTTCACCTAAAACCGATCAAAGCTTTGTGTTATATTGAATATATTGAGCTTTCTCACCTATATTGAATTCTGAACATGAATTAAATCAGACAGTTTTGACCGGACTCTCACCAGCCTACACCGAACGCCATCAAAGAAGTGCCAACTGCAAGTGCACTGCTGATGTCGTCAGCCTAACAAAGTCTCCCTGATTATAAAACAATTTCATCTGACTGGTAATGGCTGATGTTGCTTTTTTTTGTTTTGCTTTTGATGTTTGTCGGCATGATGTTTGCTTTGTTTTCATTGATGAGGGCGAGGCACCATATAAGCCCCTCTGGGTTTCTAGCCCCATCCTGCACTGTTTATGTCATTATATATATTTTTTTTTCTGTTACGTCCTGTTTTTAAACCAGTGTACAAATAAATCAAATGAATAAACTGATGATGGAAAAAAGGCCTAATTAATGTGCTAACCAGAATGCTGACATCTATCCCAGGAAAGGGATAGATGTTAGAGAAAAGAGGAAGAGATGCGGGCAGCCGTGCAGGAAGGCACACGGAGCCAAAAGCCAGCCATTTGTTTATTTAGTTAAGCTGTGCTGGCAATAATTATTATTTGATAATTGTTGTTTTTCTTTGCTGGTATCTTTTTGTGCTGCCCCACCTACGAGTGGAAACCCCCAGGAGCCTGATGGAGGAAAAATGAATTGTTTTTGTTTAACAAAACTCCTTTGCCTCCCACCTGTTCTCTCTCTCTCTCTCTGGTCACGGTCATGGGAACGGGACACCCCCGTTCACTATATATGCATACACATATACACACACACACACACATATATATATGTACATATGTATGCATGCATATACACACACACACACACACACATATATATTGTAGCGATCCAGGTGGGTCGCTGTATGTAAATATGTGTGCGGGGCATTGTGGGGGAACATTGTTGTGTGTTTGTTTGTTCCCCCCTGTGCTAGTTAGAGTTATGTGTGGTAAATCATGTTGTGTGTGTTATTTGTTATCATTATGTACATGTAAAGCCGATGGTAAAGCCACCACGACCGACGTTTGTTTATTGTTTAGTGCAGTTGCCTGTAATCCCGTGTAAAAAGTGTTCATCGTCTGAAGAGTACTTCCTGTGTGACGTACTAGTTAGTTGCCAATATGCACCTTGCGTGACCCTTTAGGGACGTGCCCGTTCTAAAGACAGACCTGAAGACAATACCTGAGGTTGTGCGATGTATGGGGCACGGATATTGTCACTACCATCTAATAAAGTGGCTATGGGGCCTAGCGGTGCACAAAGCACGTAGCCACATTGAAATTGCTGCCTGACTCCATTTGTCTTCTTGATGCTCGCTACAATATGTACATATGTATGCATGCATGTATACACACACACACACATGCATATATACATATGTATGTATTTATGTATGTATACATATTTGACATGGCAAAAAATTTAATTAATTCATTTTCATTTTTCATTCACAATTTTGTCATTTACCCAATCATATTCATTGCTACAATGTTAAATATTTTGTTATTCCCCACAACCTTATATAGCCCTACTGCAAAATAAAGTTAATATTTGATAAAGGTGATATTTTACACGAGCTCGAAACGCCGCCGTGATCAGAACGCGGAGCATACCTTGAAACCCGGCGCTGAGGTAGTTCTCCAGCTCGCGGCGGCGCTGGGCCAGCGTGGCGTTCAGGTCCCCGAGCTGCTGCTCCAGCTGGGTCAGGTTCCCCCGCAGCTCCCCGTCCCTCCCGGCCGTGCCGTTGATCTCCAGAGCGATCCCCATCAGCCGTCCGTCGGTCAGTGCGATCTCCGCCCTGACACAGGGGAGGAGGAGGGGAACCAAGACGTGCCCCAAAGACACCTTCAAACAAACAAACAAACAGGTCTCCCCATAGGGCACCTGTCCCAGCCCACCACCCCACCCCGCCCCAGGACCACTGCTCCCAGCTGCCTTGAACTTAATCGTGCCACTAATTGTTTCGTATATACAGTGGGGTGCAACGATTTGGGCACCCCTGGTAAAAATGCCTTTTACAATGAATATCTAAGTGAACAGAAGCTAACCTGACCTCTAAATGGTACAAAGACACATTTCTTCACATTTTAAAGCAAGATTACTTTAGGTAATTTTTTTTAACAGTTTCAAAATAAATAAATAAAAGGGTGCAAATGTTTTGCACCCCACTATATAGACTAATTGGCCGTTGTTGGTCATTGCAAACTCGGACCCTGAGCCGACCAGAGGTGGACTGGCTTCCCCTCTTGATTCTGATATCTCCTAAAGTTTCCTCCTATTTGTTTTTTTCTTGCCACTTTTGCCCTAGGCTTGCCTTTGTGAGGGATCAGGCTGGGGTCTCGAGAGATGTGATCATGCATTTTATTTCCCAATAAATGTTTCACAATGTCACAATATGTCTGATACTGTAATGTGACTGGAGTAATAATGGGGAGATTGTTATCACCAGAATCGGTGAGGAGGAGCAACCCGGTTTATACACAAGCAGAGCCAAGCTAACCTGGAGTCATTTACGGTCATATTTCAGTGTGATATTGAGGAAGGACAGAGATAAATTAAAAGCCCCAGGACTTGCATGAGTACTGCGGGAAAGCAGCCACAAGTCTGAGACTATACACTTCATACCTAAAGTACAGGTAACTGCTAAAATAAAGGAAACACTAACATAAAGTGTCTTAATAGGGCGTTGGGCAACCACAAGCCACCAGAACAGCTTCAATGCGCCTTGGCATAGATTGTACAAGTGTCTGGAACTCTACTGGAGGGACGCAATGCCATTCTTATACAAGACATTCCATCATTTGGAGCTTTGTTGATGGTGGTGGAAAACGTGGTTTCAGGCATGCTCCTGAATCTCCCATAAGTGTTCAATTGAGTTGAGATCTGGTGACTGAGATGGCTATGGCATATGGTTTACATCGTTTACATACTCATCAAAACCATTCAGTGACCACTGGCATCCAGGACGAGACCACAATGATAGAAATGCTTCACCACAGGATGAAGGTGATCACTCAGCATGGCTTTGTATATATTGGTGTTTACCTTGCCCTCTAAGGAGTTGACCGGATTAAACCATGCCAGGAAAATGGACCCCAGCCCATAACAGAGCCACCAGAACCCTTAATTTACTCAAGTGTTTCCTTTATTTTGGCAGTCACCTGTACTTTCTGCAAGTCTTCTGTCCTTCCAGAAACATTCCCATAAAACCCTCCAGAGTCCATTCCCACAGCCACACACTAATGGCGTCGGTCATTCCGGCATACTGTAAAGCAGAGACTGATGTGAAGAGAGCGGCAGCTGTGGCTCCAGCGGATGTTGGAATGCGCCCCCTGTGGGATGCGCCGGTCCTGCGGCCCTCACCTCAGGTCATCGGTGGACTGGCTGATCAGATTGAAGAGCCTCTCTCCGCCGCTGCCCTGGATCAGGTCCTTTATGAGGGCCAGCTTCCTCTCCAGGGCCCTGATCCTCTCGTCGCTGGCCCCGGGAGCCACCCCGCTCTGCAGGATCCTGCGCACCGTCGCGTTGATGAGGTCCAGCTCCTCCTGCAGCCGGCACACGACGTCGTCCCACTGGTTGAAGCAGGGGTGGCAGGAGACGCACTTGGGGAAGAAGCCGGTGAAGCCCCGGGCGCACTCGTCGCAGCGCCTGCCCGACGCGCCCTCCTTGCACTCGCACGCCCCCGTCGCGCGGTCGCACTGCGGCGTCTCCGAGCCGAACGGGTGGCAGCTGCATTCTGGGACGGCATCGAGAAAGCGCGTCAGGAGAAACGCGAGCAACAAAGATGGCCGACGCGCTCTGTCGTCGGCGTGATGGCCGTGCAAAGTTTCAGGCGGTTATAATGTTTTCCTGCGGTATCTAGTGTCGTTCTCCAACAGAAAATTGTATTAACGGAAAAGGGACTTGACTGGAAATAAAAAAACATCCATCAATCATTCACTGAAGTGTGTGTGTTCAGGAGGAAACAACACACGACAGCAGATAGAAAAAGCTATCTATAGCTAAGTAGCAATATGCTATCAGAGAAGAAGCCTAAATGCACTGAGAGAGCAGCGAGTGACATGAGGATGTGTTGTTTTGGTTGTTTAGGCAGGCAGTGTGGTGTAATGGTTAGGGAACTGGGCTTGTAACACTAAGGTTGCAGGTTCAATCCCCAGGTTGGACCACTGCTGTTGTACCCTTGAGCAAGGTACTTAACCTGAATTGCTTCAGTAAATATCCAGCTGTATAAATGGATTGTAAAGAAATGTAAACTGTAAGTCGCTCTGGATAAGAGCGTCTGCTAAATGCCTGTAATGTAATGTTTTGGCACTGTTACCATGGCACTGGACCTGCGGGTTTCCCCAGTGGAACTGCTCACACTCGGAGCACACCCTGCCCCCGAAGCCCGGCTGGCACTGGCACTGTCCGCTGAACTGCACACAGAGGGAGGGAGGGAGGGAGGGAGGCACAGTCATGCAACCGCGCACAGAGAATAAACAACACACGAGCAAGTCACTAAACCTGCTGGGGCTCTCTACAAGGCCAATGTGAATGAGGGCCCAAGAAGGGCCCTTAAGAAGGAAACATGTTTTGGTAACACGTCATACGGCCTACATAATGGAAATGTGTCTTGGCGTTTTTAGTGCGTCCATGTTTCACCTCCTCTACACTTACCCGTAACAACATAATTGCATTGTTTTACACAGTTTTAGTTTAGAAATAAATAGGGGGTATAAATGGCCACTAAATGGGAGAAAAAATGGAAAAAAATGGGAAACAATGGTTTTTTTTTTAAAGGCAACAAATGTTTTGGTAAGACTTTACATTTTTGAGGCTTTTTTAATGGTTTTGTAAAAACCTTTCACTCCTTTTTTAAAACCCTACTAAACTCCCTAATGGGAGCAGAATTTACCTGAACACACATAGCACATTCAGTCCTGATTTCCAGGACTAAATGTGCACATTCAAGAGATTAAAATGACCACAGTAAATCAATCCTGTCAGCCAATCCCTGTGTGGCGCCCACATTTCAGCCAATCCCTGCCGTACCATATTGCAGTGGGGTCCGTTGGAGTGTTGGCTATGGCAGCCACATGGCTCACAGCCCCACTCTGTCCCAAAGTTCCAGTGGTTGTTGGCGCACTCGTCACAGTTCCGCCCCACCACATTGTCCCGGCATGGGCAGGCCCCCGTCCGAGGGTCACAGTGGCACAGCTCAACGTCACAGAAAGCTTGGACGGTGCCAGCTGTCACGCACGTACACCCTGTGGCCAGGACAGGACAGGACAGGACAGGAAACAGGCATACATCAGAAACTAACTATGGCACACAGGGGCAGCAGTGTAGTAGGATGGTTAGGGAACTTGACTTGGTTCGATTCCCAGGTTGCAGGTTCCATTCGATTGCCTTTCTACCCTTGAGCAAGGCACTTAACCTGGATTGCTGCAGTTAATATCCAGCTGTATAAATAAATTACATGTAAATAAATGTAAACTGTGTAAGGGCGTCTGCTAAATACCCGAAATGTAATGTGTATGAAATGTACTATGTGATCAGAGCTGTTGATGACACTGGAGCAGATACACACTACGGACTGACTGGGGCATCACATCACGGGGAGAGATTTACGCGAGCGCAGGATGCGCGCGACGACTTACGCCTGCAGTCCTGCGTCAGGGCGTTGCCGAAGTAACCCAGCTTGCATTGGGAGCAGGAGGGCCCGTCGGTGTTGTGCAGGCACTTCAGGCACTGGCCCGTCCGAGGGTCACATGACTCAGGGTCCTGGGGGTCGATGTTGCCGTGGCATTCACAGCTCCGGCACTCTCCGCCCGGCCTCTCGGGGTCCCCGTAATAACCGGGGGCACAGCGGTCACAGCGAGGGCCTGAGCAGGACGGCAGAGCAGAGGACAGTGTAGGGGAGGGGGCGGCAGTGTAGCATAATGGTCAGGGAACTGGGCTTGCGACACAAAGGTTGCAGGTTCAATTCCCAGGTGGGGGCACTGCCTTAAGCAAGGTGCTTCAGTAAATATCCAGCTGTATAAATTGATACATACAGCTCCCGTTTGTATTCCAGCACTAGTTTTCAGCTTTGGTGTTAGCTGTCTTTTTATCCAATTTTGTTTCATCCTCGAAGCAAAGTTTATTTGTCTGCAAAACCAAAAGGGTAATTTTGCAAAATGGCAAAATGAACACAATTCACTGATTAATAGTTATAGTAAAAATAAAAAATAAAAATATATATACTGTATATCTATTTGTATTTTCCATCATGAACAACAAATCAATAATGAACTTCAACATTTACCATAGGAAAGGATCCTTAAATATCAGACAGAAAAACCACACCCTGTCCCAAAAGACCTCTGAGTCCTACCATCCGCATTCCATCTGAACCCCACTGAACCCACCGAAATAATGAGTGCATGTGGTGCATGCGGAGGAGCCTTGGGCACCGACTGCTTCACGAGCCCCAGTGAGTGCCAGCAGCTCCATTCACAGGCTAAGTAAGCCTCACAGACTGCTTTTCTGCTGCCTTTTAATAGATGTTTGTTCCTTTGAGCAGGTTGTATAGAGTGCACACAATGAGCTTTTCTGCCGCCTGAGTTTTTGCTTGACCTGAAAACAACCTCCATTACTCGTTTCCTGATTTATCACAATCGCCGGTCTGTAGAGCACAGCGGGGGAGAGCATCGAGGCACGTTACGGCAATCTTTAAAAAACGTTTCAGTCAAGTGGTTCCATTTGTGGTTTTAACTCTTTCTTGTGCATTTTCTCTCATTGTGTTGATTGTTGTTTTCTGTTTGATTTGTACATTTTTTACTGTTGTTATAACACTGTTCTCATGATATGGAGCTATATAAATAAAGTTATTATTATATACAGGTAACTGCCAAAATAAAGGAATCACTTGAGTAAATGAAGGGTTCTGGTGACTCCATAATGGTGTATGCTGCATTTTCCTGGCATGGTTTAGGTCCACTCCACCCCTTGGAGGGCGAAGTAAATGCCAATAAATACAAAGCCGTCCTGAATGATCACCTTCATCCTGGTCTCTTCCAGGATGCAAATGAGCGGCCACTGAATGGTTTGATGAGCAAGAAAATGATATGCCATATGCCATGGCCGTCTCAGTCACCAGATCATTGAAGCTGTTCTGGCGTCTCATGGTGGCCCCAATGCCCTATCAAGGCACATTCTGTTGGCGTTTCCTTTATTTTGGCAGTCACCTGCATGAGAACTACAGCTCCTCCCCCTCCCCTCACCTTCGTAGCCCTGCCTGCAGCGGCAGACAATCTGGTTGGAGTTGTGGTCGGCGTGGCAGGAGTCCCCATGGAAATGCCCGCTTCCCGGGTGCCCAGGACAGGGGCACGGGCGGCAGTGCTCCCCAGAACCCAGCATGGGGTTTCCATAGAAACCATTCATACATCTGCGGCAGGAAGCGCAAAATAACAGTCACTCCGCCCATTTTTTATTTTTTATTTTTTATTTAACCTTTATTTAACCAGGCAAGCCATTAAGAACAAGTTCTTATTTACAATGGCGGCCTGGGTACATACCTGGGTACATACACCATTCACTCACACACTCACACCTATAGGGCAATGTAGACTCTCATGACCTGGCCAAGAAGGGCCAGGTAAGAATAGCTACTTTGTCATAGTCTAGTAAATAACAAAATAAAAAACAACAACGAATAAACATATAAACAAGTAACAACATATGTACAAATATACACAGAATGTACAAAAGCAGGAATCCACTGATCATATGGGGCACGTAACTAAGTCATGGGGAAGCAGTGGAAAGCTGAACTGCGAAGAGAGGGCTGGGAGGTACTACACTACTACTAAACTGTAGAGGGGGGTAGTGTGTGTGTGTGTGTGAGATCCGGAGCTAATCAGCAGGTACAGCCCACATCCCCTCCCTACCCTGCAGCCCTCAGAGTTTCACTGCATTACATCGTGGGTGCAGACGTGAGGGACAGAAATATGATCAATGACAATAACTGAAGCTAAATTCATTGTTGAGCCTGCTAACGTATACCCCCAGCCCAGCAGTCTCTCACAACCTCTCTGTTCCAGTGTGGTGTAGTGTAGTGGGGTCGAGGAGCTGGGCTTGTAGTTCAGAGGTTTCAGGTTCAAATCTCCACTGCTGCTGTACCCCTTGAGCAAGGTACTTAACCCAAGTGCTTCAGCAAAATATTCAGCAGCATAAATGGATGAAAAAGGCAGTTGTGACGTGTGGAATCGCTCCGGATAAGAGCGTCTGCTAAGAACAAATAAATAACCTAGGAAATGTGCTGTCGTTTGTTCTCTCCTCCGCCCCCATCTAGTCCCCGCACCCCTGCCCCGCACCCCCTCACCTGTCACAGGTGTGCCCGGAGGTGTAGTCCCTGCACTCTGAACAGGTGCCCGTCCGGGGGTCACACAGCTCGGCGTGCCCGTTACACTGGCAGTGCTGGCAGTTGGGGAAGCCCCACTGGCCCGACTGGCAGTTGGCACACTGGCGCCCCGTCGCCCCCTGGCGACACGGGCACTGGCCTGTCACAGGGTCACACTGGTGGCTGAGGGACCCGTGGGAGTGGCAGTCACAGGCTGGGGGGGGGGGAGGAGCGGCGTGAATTCAGTCAGCCATTTCACAGTTGGTCAAGACACACACTGCTTAAACATAACCAGCTGCTCAATGCATTTGGGGCAGCATCCAAAATGGAGACAGAATAACAGCCACCATAACCAACGCACTGTAAAATACGAAGCATTCTCTTTAAATACGCAATACCGTGCAGCCGTGATATCATTACGTCTTGATGTGTTCACACGACAGGTTGAATCTTTCTTGGCTTCACGATAGGAAGGATGACATGCGCGTGTCATGTGACCGTCGCTCACCCGTGCAGCCGTAGGGTCCGAAGCCGTACGTTCCCGGTGCGCACTGGTCACAGCGCCGTCCAATCACGTTGGGCTTACAGTGACACTGACCTCCGACCCGGTAACACTCGGCACTGAGCGAGCCCTGCGGGTCACAGAGGCAGGCTGGGATGGGGCCGGGGGAGGGGGGGGGGGTTAGGGAGGAGGAGGAAGGGAAGAGAAGAGAGGGGAAGATTACTTCACAACGTAATTGATCTTTTCTTCACATCATGCAGCAGATTGATGTGGACAATGACAGCAGGCAGGGTTTAAGAGCAAAATAAGGGGGCTGAAATATTATCCAAATGTACAAAAACATCAGCACATTGATGGAAAATAGAAACACCGTTCCACATAATGCTAAATATAACATCAGGGTGGAAGAGCGGGCAACATTTAACATGGCAGTCCTTCGGTTTTAGGAAGTCGAATCAAACGGAAGCCTGCAAGCCCAAAAAGAGCTAAAAGAGCGGAAACTTCAAGAACCTGGAGAGATGCTGCCCTGTCCATACCTCAGGAGTTAAGTAAGGACATGGTGCTCAATTAACGACAGGATGCAGGACTTGCAGCAAGTATTCATTCAGCAGGCGCCCTTATCCAGAGCAACTTGCAATGCAGGAGAACATGAGCTGACATCCACACGAGTTCTATGAGTGACAGTAGCGTAGATCTGGCTAACAACACTCCCAGACCGGCGAGTGTATACAGGGACTAGGCAGAGGAAAACTTCATTGTCCACACAATGTGGAAATTCTCCTGGAAATGATGCAACATCACATTATTATAATGACTGACCTGAATCTGACCCCTGACCCCTGGCGTGACCCCTGACCCCCCCCTCCCTCCCCGGTTACTCACGCAGAGCTCCGTCGTGCAGCATGGCGGAGATGCTGCAGATGAGCTTGGTGCACATCTCGGCCAGCGCGGGCATGGGTGTGGCCATGAAGGAGTCCAGACACATGTAGCGCACCATGTCCTCTCGCCGGTGCTCTGCCACGGGCTCGTTGCCCTGGAAACCCGGCAACTCTGTGTACTTGGGGATCAGCACCAGCTGTGGGGGGCGACAGCGGGAGTGAATGAGGGCGAAATCGATTTTGCCCGGGTGTCATTACTCTGCAAGGCCACTCAAATCTGGCCCTGGACAGCTGCGGCCCAGCGTGGTCTCCTGCTCTTAAGCCGCAAACCCTCTCAAAGCCAGGGACGCTGAGCTAAATTCAATGTTAAGCACACAGTGTTCAACTGTGTCCTGTGGTGCTTGGCTGGAACGCAAGCCTGCAGGCGTCGTCTGACGTGCACTTCCGTGCCGTACCAGGAGGTGGCGACATGTCATTGTGTTGAAGCTTTTTTCAAACATAATGCAAATGGCATTTTTTTGTTCCAATAATTCACCCTCTCCAGTAGGCCTGCATCATTCAGGGTTCATTTTTGTTTGCACAATATCAAAATAATAATTGATGATAATGTTCAGAGGACTTACAGAGTCAATCAGGATGAAGGCAGTCAGGTGTCTGTGGGAGACCCCGTGTCGTTGGAAACGGATAGCTACAACGTACTGGTTGCTGGGCTCAAAGCAGAAGGGCCTGGGCATCTGAACGTACCTGGAAGAGCAGTAGTCAGTTAGGCCGGGCCACAAATGCCCACTAAGAGGCTCAATGGCCTATGATCAGGCAACAGGTTGATGAGAACGGATAAAAGAGGGAGATTAATTATCATCTGCTATGTTGCTTTTACATGTGATAAACAAAATTGTATCGCGTGCAAAATAAAAAAATTTTAAATAATGTTTAAAAAATGGAGGATAAACAGTGAAGTAATCAATATCTCTTGTTACTACTCCCATTATCCTCTAACCTAAGAGGATAACCCAACATGAGGAGGCTTCAACCTGAGAACAACATCAGTGAGAACAACATCACAGACCCCACCAAGCCCCCCCCAACATGACCCCGCCCCCATCCAACAGCAGTCACAGGAGACGACACAAATCACCGGACTCTGGTCCCACAGGGCCCATCAGACACACACTGAAGAGGCCCCTACACACAGCAGCGGGCCCAACCCCTCCTGGCCACACAGGGAGACGGGAGACTGAGCCCGGGGGGGCAGGGGGGGCTCCATTCAGCCACTAATGAGGGGAGGACAGAGACAAAGGAGAGGAGAGGGGCTCCATTTGGGGGTCTCTCCCTTAAAGGTGGCCCCTTCCTCTCATGCTTTCACATTTAAACAGGCCCTGAAGTAGGGGGGGATACAGGCTTCTGCCCCCCCCAACAAGGGGCACAGAGAGGGCAGCATTTAAGACAGCCCCACCCCCCTATAAGAGATGGTCAGCAAACGTCCCTTTATTTTCAGTTTCACGTGCATGTGAAAAGATGGTTAACAGCCATTTGTACTCCTGTCCGTGCCCCCAATGAACTCTTCATTGGCAAGGGCCTAAGGACTGCTCGATATCTCAGCGACATGCATGAAGATGTCGCGGGGAAGGTTAACTCCACTGTCTGCTGCATCACCTCTTTTCCAAGTTTGAGCTCAGCACTCTGCAGAGTAGTGCACAGTTTAAATAGACGCAAACACAAGTTAACGCGTTTGCTGAGAGGTTTACGAGCGGGCGGATTTTTAATAGCCAACTAGATGCGGCAGGTCCACTGACCCTTGGTCAGCCTGTACGTACGGTTGGAAATGTACTGCATTCGTCTATAGTTCCTGCACAAGTCCTAGATGTTTGGCTCGCTTTTTCCCGAGTGACCCAGCGCGGGTCATTCAAATCGGGGCGAGGCGGACCGTGACGTACCCACCTACTGGAACTGCTCCATTAGTTTACACCACTCAACTGTCGTTTAAAAATCAAAATAATTACAATGTACGCGCAGCGCCAAATAGCCCTCTTGTTCCGCCCTGCCCTCCCCAGTCGCCTGTCGGATGTCTGACTGCTGACCGTCTCGCGGTGTTTTGGGTTTGTCCGCTAATTGGTTTTGGCTGAGGGAGGTGCGCTGCGCGGAGAGCCAGGGAAGTAGGATACTGCGCCCCCACCACAATGACCCCCCCATCCCGATATCCCGATTGCCGATTCTGGCGTGTTGCGGTTGAAGCTCTGGCACTAGAGGACAGCCAATCAGAGACGTCCAGCTCGGAACAAAGAGGCCTTATTAAGATGGCCTCCTTCATGCCGGGGAGAGATTACCTGAAACCTGAGCAGCTGAAGAGCTCCATTCCGGCGGCCGGATATAGGACAACGAACGATTAGATGTAGGTACTTGACTCTAGCCTGGGGGGGGCTGTTGGTTTGGATCCAAGTGTGACACACTGCTTGTTATTGACCACGAGTGAGGTTCCTTACCTCAACTTACACCTATTTTACATCAGCGTGAATTTATCCGACTTTAAAATGTTCATTTCTAATTTTGTCCAACACGCCACTTGGAAACTTGCATTGTGTGTATAAAAATGTCACATGGCTTGTGGTATAAAAAAAACCACAGTTTGAGAACACGCTAAATGACTGGTCTAAACACATGTTGAAGGCTAATGGAAACAGTGGCAAACACTGTACTTACCCCCTAATGGCTACAGTAAAAATCAGCTATTGTGTGAATGATTAATGAAGGCGTCACTGACGGCAACATGTGGAGCTTATTCAAATCCCATAATACTTCTTTCGCTGACAAAACAACACCCTGCTGGTCTTTGACATAAAGCCATTCATTTTTCTTTACCACTCAAAGGTAATTTGTTGTGGCGTCCTGTGGAACGGCTAAAGCAGAGAAAAGTGAAGGCGTGAAGCGTCGTTATGTGACGGAGTGTGTTAGCAGCGGGCGCTGCTAAACTCCATGCGGCCCGCAGCGGCGCTCCTGTACAGCAGCTCTTCACACATAGAGAAAGGGCAAATGGAGGTCAGCTTTTTCACAACGCACAATCGCACGTTTTGCACTTTGGCTTATATCGCATCCCTCATCCACCAGGTTGCACAACTGCACCTGCTACCCTTATCGTAGCTTTATCTCCTGTTTATCGGAGATTTGAGCCAATGCGGGCAATTAAGCTCGCATGACCTATAACAAACTATCACCCTTTCATTTTTCATGTTGTTTTTCTGGAAGGGGGTGAGAGGGGGAGTACAATAAACAGCAGTGTGTCGTCAAAGGGTTAACTTCACCAACTTCACTGTAATTTAATAAGTCGCTCCTTGGCTACAGCTTGGGCATGAGTCCGTAATGAAAAGCCAGGAAAGCTTTTCGCAGTAGGGAAATTCTTCCACAGGGTTCATTCCACGCCTGCCCTGATATAAGAAATTCCTACACCCCGAAGCTATGCAAACATTAAAAATCTTTTCAATTTCATTTCTAGGAAGCAGGATTTGTGGCATGAATGGAAAGAAGCTTGTTGTAATTGCACAACTGGGAGGACTCCCTCGGTGCCACGCTGATCCTTATACACACAGATGTAAACACAAGTTAATGTGTTTGCTCAGAGGTTTATGAGCAGAGTTTTACAGCTAACTAGATGCGGCAGGGCCATTGATGCTGTTGACTCTTGGTCAGCCTGTATGTACCATTGGTCCAAAAACATAAAAAGTCCTCCATGTGTGGCTTGCTTTTTCCTGGTGTTCAGCGGCGTTATTCAAATGGGGGTGAGACAGACTGTGACGTACCCACTTACTGGTTCTAAACCAGAGCTAAACTGCTCTGGGAGAAATATGATCCTAGATCTTCACTTAGGGTCAACTTCACCCTGGCGCTGCAGGAAATGTGAAGTATTCATACATATCCACACACAAACACACACGCATACCTGCATCCTACACTCACCCCACGGACAGACACACACACACACACACACATGCACACACACATGCACACACACGCACACACACACGCACACACACACACGCACGCACACACACACACACACACACACACACACACACACACACACACACACACACAGTCACACACACACAGTACACTCCTGCAGTACCTCCTGTGGTGGGACAGTACGACAGTGTACAGCTGCTCGGTGGGCAGGAGGTTCCCGCAGCGGGAGCTGGTGGGCAGCTGCAGGGACGTGATGCTGACGATGGCCTCCCAGTCCTCTGTGGACTGAGACAAACAGGAGAGTGAATGCAACCAGGGCCCACCCGTTTCAGGATTTCACATCAACTCCTCTTCCTAATCATTTCAATCGGCCCCATAAATTACTTAAATCTGACATTTTCGATAAAGAGCTTGAGCTACAGCTGCAGACTGCGCGTGTATCCTGGGTGAAAACGCACCACTGTGGTCCGATTATACGAGTGAACCAGCATTGGTGCATACAGCTGTGTAGAAAATTAAAGCCAGTGTAATTGGTTGGAACAAACAACCAGCGTACCCACACACACACACACTGGCCCTCCAGCACTGGAGACGTGCACCCGTGGTGAACAGGGAAGAGGGAGAGAAGAGAGAGAGGGAAGCTGGAATTCACAGACGCCACTGTCATTGAGCTTTTATGTGAGGCTCAGACATCAGGGTGACACAATGATCCCCGCCCCCGCCTCTCGTAAACAGGTAAGAGTGCGATGCAGGTCTACCTGTGGATGATTTTCATTACATTACATTACAGGTATTTGGCAGACGCTCTTATCCACATTTCTTTACAATCCATTTATACAGCTGGATATTAACTGAAGCAATTCAGGTTAAGACCTTGCTCAAGGGTACAACGGCAGTGTCCCACCTGGGGATTGAACCTGCAACCTTAACGTTACAAGCCCAGTTCCCTAACCATTATACCACACTGCCACACACATTTTAACGGGGTCACCGCACCATGTTGGCGTGTCTCTTTCACACAGAGGAACAGACACAGAACAGCAGGAGGGGGGCGCACCTCGGGCTCGTAACGGATCATGATGTCAAACTCCATGGCGTAGGGGATGTTGTCGATGGTGAACACGAGCCCTGCCCCGTCCTTGACCCTGGCGAATCCTGGCCCGGTCCAGGTCACCATCTGACCCGGTGCCCTCTCCCTGTGTACGGCCTTTACATCCGGCTGGAAAACACACGCACACACACCATCACCCTTAAAACATCTCAAACACAAACACACTGCAAGAACGGGCACCCACACCACCACCGCCACACCTCATTACTCACTACGGGCTTGGGTAAGACATGAAAACATCACTCCCACTGCCAGGCTACCTCTCCTCCACACCTTCTTTCACAATTTCTGCTGAAAATGCCCTTTATTAAATTAGATGACACATTCTTGCTTGTTTGCAATTTTATATGGCTTGCTTTTGCAACAGAGCCTTTTTAATTACATCTATATTTAGGCGTTTAGGAGATGGAATAATCCAGAGATTTACGCAGTTTATGTTTTTTTTTTACATACAATTTATTTATACAGCTGGATGTTTACTGAAGCAACTCAGGCAACAAGGGCAACTCTCCCTGGCAAGAGTACTGCAGGGCCCCACCTGGGAAATGAACCTGCAACCTCCTAGCCCAGTGCCCTGCCCACTACAGCACACTGCCACCCTGCTAATGCTGCTTAACGCTGCAGGGAGTAACAGATTACAAATGGGTCCATTCACTCTTATTTCCAAATATCCAGCAATAGAGCCGCCTGAGATCCAAGATAAACCGCCAGTTCTGTTGAGATTATATGACATTAAATTAAATGAAATAAATACACAGTAGTCGGAAACAACAGTAATGATCAGTAAAGTAAAGTCCTGTCATAAACAATATGATACACATGTATAAAATCAGGGGGCAGACAAATGTTACACCACCGGAGGCCCCTGCATTGTCTATTTCTGACACTTGTGCCTTTTAAGCAGCTTAACCCATTCAGACCTAAAATGCCTGCTAAAAACGCCTATTAAAACCTAAGCAATTATTCTACACAACCTCTTAAAACCTGAGGTTTTCTGGAAAAAAATTTCAAAAAAAAAGCCGACAACATGCACTTCATTTCCCCACGTATTTCAGCGAATCACAGCGCATTTCATTAATCGCGATGCGACCTAAACGTACTCCAGGTCTTAATGGGTTAAAGTCGCAATTTGTCCTGTCATTCTTCAGGAGTGAGAAGCCCTAAAATTCCATGCCAGACATCCCTGAGACGTGTCTCCCAGACGGGAGCGGGACGAAGGGCCGCGGGGCCTCACGGAACACCTGTGTTCGCACGCCGTGTTGTTGCTTCCTGCAGAGATTCCGCCTGTCACACTACAGAGACTGCCAAACTCCCAAGTGGAAATCATTTATCTCCATTTCGTGGTCATTTCCTGCTTCTCAGACCCTTCCTATCGCCACACCTGTATGTCAGCGAGATAATCTTGTGGATTTCAGAGTTACCTGAGAAACATTTTTGTGTTTATATACAGTATACAGTGGGGTCCAAAAGTCTGAGTTCACTACCAAGATCTGTTTGTTTTCATCATTCATCAACAACTAACACAACATTTTTACTTTTGGACCCCACTGCATATATATATCATTTTATATTATATTTTGTTATTTTAAGGGCGCTCTCAAATTACACTAGTTAGCTTATTAAATAATTAAATGACAAATCAATGAGAAAAGAGACTGGGTGCAATTTACTGCAACCTTTTTGAATGAGATCATTTATTATGCTTGAGAGAGAGAGAGAGAGAGAGAGAGAGAGAGAGAGAGAGAGAGAGGGAGAGAGAGAGAGAGAGAGAGAGAGAGAGAAAGAGAGAAAGAGAGAAAGAGAGAGAGAGAGAGAGACCGACAGAGATAGAGAATTACCGTCTGCTGCAGCTGACGGATACGTCTCAGTGCTGCCCTCTGCTGTTGGGCAGCAGCGATTCGCCGATGACGTCGGTGTCTCCGCAGCTGGTTGTTGAGGTGCTGGACGCAGTCGGTCTGCGCCTGGGGCCTTGCTCGTCCCTGCAGGCAAGGGGACACATACAAGCAAAGCCTGTTACTACAGAACACTTTTCTAGAGAAAATGTAGCTAGAAATAAAAATTGTTGCAGTTCGGTGAAGGCCTTCATCTGATTACAGAGGAGGGACTGTCTCTTCCATGCAGGAAAGCAAATGTTTTCATATGAACGTCGGGTGTTTGAAAGTAAAAAAGTGTAATCCTGCAATGCACTCAGTTTCACATGGATAAATCCCTCCGCCTTTCTGTTTATCATCACGTGATGAGTTCTTCTGCCACGTCAGGCTGGCGCAGAGACGGCCATCTCCCTCCCTTTGACAGTGGCCTATTCGTTGTCAAACGCTTTCTCCATTTTCCTGGTTTACACACATCTGCCATTCCCTTAGAACAGAGGATTTCAACCACGGTCCTGGGGTCCTACTGTGTGCGCTGGTTTTCCTTCCAGCCATAATTGAAATGTCTAAATAACAATCCCCACTGGGGCCACAAATACTGAAAATGTATACATTCACTACTGTAAGTCGCTTTGGATAAAAGCGTCTGCTAAATGGCATATATTATTATTATTATTATTATTAACAAGCTGTTCATTGTTTTTAGTTTTTAAGGACACTTTTAATGTCCGGTGAGGGATGATTTACCCTCTAAATGCCAAATTATGTCATGAAGAGATTAATATTCTATATATTCATTTAAGGACTTTCAACCAGTCAGATTAGCTCTCAGACAACTACCGCTTTCATTTTATGTAATGTGCTGTAGAAAATTTTGAAAGATAACATTTTTATTTGATTAACTGATAGACCTACAACTGAAATCAGTGAAGTCTTAGATGCCTTAGAACATCTGCCTGACTCTTTACCCACACTTGTGTGATCAATCATTACATGGGTGCACAGACCCGGAATCAGAGAGAGAGAGAGAGAGAGAGAGAGAGAGAGAGAGAGAAAAGGGAGGATGGGCCGTGATTTGACGCTTCACTAGTCCCTAATAGGTCTCCCGTTGCCATTGTGGAACCAGTGAAGCACCAGCTCAACCATCGTTCCATCTCACCCCCCTCCCCAGAGCCGGGGCAGGAAGAGGCACAGTTGCCCCTGCTGTGTCACTGTGGGGGGCCGCCATCTCACACAGACCCACAGTCTGCAACGGGACTCTCAGGGTCCACTGTCCGCCGCGTGCTAAGGTCCTGACCAAAGAAAACTTTTATTTAAAAAAAAACTAAGATTACGGCACTCTCTGTTCCTTCCTTTGTCCTTTGTTTCCTGCGGGAACGATATGTCCCTGCCGAAAGACTGCCAGTGAAGGACTGTGTGAAATCTATGATCTGTAAACAACTGCAATCACGACTGAGTTGTGGGCATTCATCATGACATCATTCAGCCAGTACAATATTGCCTTCCTCCTCGAATTCTGATGAAAATAGTCAAGCACAGATCTACAGTAGTCCTCACCAGTGGTCTTCATGTTAAATTCTTCATGAACTTGGGTTGTTTACGTGATAGACCATAGAGTTTGTGATAAACCAGAGTGATAGACCATAGAGTTTGTAATAAACCATAGAGTGATAGACCATAGAGTTTGTAATCTTATATTTTGACACTGCAGGCCACTTTCCTAACAGGTCAATTGTTCTGATTCAGAGAAACCTACAAGCACAGGGCCCCATTCACAAAGGAATTTATTTGAAACTACTTACAGGCTTATTTCTGTGTGTGTGGCTTATGTATTTATGTGTATACTGTATGTGGGGGTGTTTGTGGATTTAATGCATCTACAAATGTGTAATTCTGTCATTGTGTCATTCTGTACAGTGTGTAAACGTGTGTGTATGCGCATCGCTCCTGTAGCTAAGTGCATGCGTGTGGAAGGTGTGCACGTGCATTTGCGTGTATTTGCGTCTGCGTGCAAATGGATGGCGTCACTAATTCTGTCTGACAGGCCGGCATCTCCACATTTCTCAGATCTCTTTCTGGGTCACTTCAGGCCTGGGACCATGTCATCGCTGTATGTTTAACGCAGCCTCTGCAGTGTAAACACTGTCTGTACCTGACCGGGCCAGACGCAGTCTCTCACACCGGGCCAGGAGCGGGCTCTCTTCTGTGCACTGCACCACATTACATTACAGGCATTCAGCAGGCGCTCTCGTCCCCAGCAACTTACACAGTTTATATTTCTCTACATACGATCCACTTATACAGCTGGATGTTTACTGAAGCAATTCAGGCTAAGTGCCTTGCTCAAGGGTACAACGGCAGTGCCCCGTTTGGGAATCGAGCCTGCAAACCTTTGCGTCCCAAGTCCAGTTTCCTAACCCTTGTGCTACACTGCCGCCACTGTCGCGAAGGCGGTAGCAGAGTGGTTAAAGCTGAACGTAGGGGACACAGAATAATAGAACGCGTATGATAAACACTTAGTCTGACAGCTGTGTGACGTGATGAAAAACATATGTCCCACAGCAGACTTCTGTGTGCATTCGTTTACTTTTAAGGATGACTTGCCGTTGAAAACAAGCAAAAATTACTCATTAATTAACTGGAGAAATTGATGGAAATCACCGTGGGCATGACAGCACGCTGAGACAAAAGAACAACAGCCTCGGGAGGGAGTGCGAAAACCACGAGCGCAGCCCTCAAGCCCGCAACCCGTCTCTGTAACCACTGCACACACGCCGCTGAACAGATGCCAACAATACGTTGTACAATGGAAATTCCTTTCCCCCTTTCATTTTTTTCTCTCTCCCTGGTTGTTTGGGCTTGCAGGAGAGAGATATGAGGGGCGACACAGAGCAGGGACACACAAATGAGGCCGCCGCCGCTGTTCAGTCGCGGGTCTTGCCGTGGCTTGCCCAGCCCCGCCCAGCCCGATACCGGGGTTTGAGTGGAGGAACGTGCCCCTATGCGGGCACAGATCCGCACATTATCGGGGTATCGGGGCGCCCGCTCTCAGATCGCGCCGGGGGATAGGGCCCTCCCTGCGGAACCAGACGCTGTCCCCTCCCCCCCGCGCCGCTTGAGCCCAGATTCCTATCTCCCTAACACTGCACCACTGCCTGCTTCTTACAACAAGAGAGTCCCCTCAGATGAATGAGAGAAAAGACAACGTTGAAAATCCTCCCAAAACACAAGTACAGAAATAACAAACAATCAGGTTGTTGCATTTTTTATGCACAGTTGGCCTCTTTTGGCACCTCTGCAGCGCACTAAGGAAGACAGTACTGCATATAATCAGGCCCGGCCACTGACTCTCCTGCTGTACCACAGAAACATCTTAATGTTAAGGCTGTCTCTTTGGGTCCCCCCGGATGGCTCATCCGGTAAAAGCACTTGCCCGGAGGTTCAATTCCCCCGGCCGTGCCAGTCCCGGCTCTGGCCGGGAGTCCCTCTCGGGAGCGGCGATTGGCTGTCCGCCCCAGGGGGAGGGAAGCGGCTGGTCCCATAGTTGCAGGCGGCGGGCTTACAGTAGTGAATGGAGGATAACTGAATGAATTGAGGCCACAGAGAACCACAAGTTGCAACTGATGTCTTGATGTCTACCCAATTTCAACTGGCGGAAATTTGTTCTGGTGGCTCGTGGTGCCCCAACGCCCTATTTCAAACACTTTATGCTGGTGTTTCCTTTACTTGGCCAATCACCTGCACGTCTGTGTTATACCTCTGTCAGGACACTTGAGGCAGTCAAGAGGCCGTTAACTCACCGGTAGGGTGGAGTCATCGGGGGAGTGGCCTACAGCATCTTCCGCCTCGTAGCTGTAGAAGTCCAGTGGGGCGCAGAAGTACCCAGGCTGCACGTCTACACACTGCCGCCCAATGAGGTGCGGCCGGCAGTCGCACTGGCCGTTGTCCATCATGCACCTGTGCACAGACACACACGGTCAGGCAGACACTCAGGTACTGACGACCTGCATAGCCTGCAACTACTACACTGCGCAGCAACCAGCCAATTCACTGAGTTACATTAATATTAACATCACCTCCACACTTTTACCAGGAAGATTTACAATTATCATGCCATCGTTACACACTTAAACCTTCTGTAATCCACTGAAACACCTAGGACAGTCTGGTCGATACAAAAATGTACAATGTCCATTACCTTACATTCTCAAAAATAAAGGTAGAATTTGGGTTCACCTTTGTTTTTCATGGTACAAGTGAGTTCATTACACCTTCAAAGGTACAAATAATGATATGGTTTTGTACCTTTTTCCCAGTGACAAGGTTTTTTGAGGACAGGTACAGTTATGTACCAAGGTAGGGTAATAAATCGTTATTCACTGGCAGCCATATTGGAATGAAAATGAGGCTTGTACTGCAAGCGACATTCTTTTCCTTGCAAGTGTACAATTATGTTCTTCTGACTAAAGGTACAATTCAGTACCCTACAGGGGCACTGCGACACTGACAAGCATTTGTGGCTTAATAAGTACTTGGTAACATGGTTTTTGAGAGTGTAATGTAATGGTAGAGCTCATTTTTCTTTATGATAATGGTTGGAGTTGGAATTAGGGTTTATGAAGCAGACAGACACTTGGTGGTTTGGAGGAAGAAAGTACAGCACTGTGAGACCTCACGCCTCTTCTCCACAGTGACCCTCACACCTCACGCCTCTCCTCGCGTGGGCCGTACCTGCTGCTGTAGGCGCCCCCAAAGTCACAGTCACAGGACCGGCAGCCTGAGATGTCGTTGCTAAGCCCCCAGAACTCTGGCTGTAGGTCGTGGACAAAGAGAGGTTAAAAACAATAGAGGCAATGCAGTGAAACAAGAAAGGACTACAATACCCACAATGCAGTGAATAAAGAATGGACAACACACTCTGCTTCAATCAGACTTTTACAGTGTCATTGATTGGGCAAGGCAATTCATTATGGGATTTGACAGCAGTATGCCATTATTGACAATAAAATTCACAATAGTGCCCCAAATCCAAGGTGTGGTGCCAATGGCTATACATTTCATGATAAACATGCAGCAGTCTGCAAGAGGACAGTATACTGTTTATAATCCTAAATATTTCATTTTCTCCTAGCTGAGGAGCCAGGCCAGGAGAACAGATGGTTTGTCTAATTTGAGACACTCGCTATGGGACCTTTATTAGGGTTCCAACGTTATTACACCTTCCCTATAGATTAGCCTGTTTTTGTTCAGTCATATACAGTGCAGAGTGGGGTGTATTACCTTAATCATCATGGCACATGGCAACCATTTTTTTATGGAACCCAATCATTGGGACGTGGATTGTCAAAATGCTTCTGTAAAGAAGGGTCTTACCAGGCACTGGTTACAGTAACGGCCCGTGACGTATCTCTTGCAGGAGCAGTCTCCGCTGATCTGATCGCACGGCGACCCCATCATTATGATCCCACGAGGATCACAGTTGCAAGCTGAAGACACACACCAAAAATACACAGGCAACTGTCAAAACAAAGGAAACGCCAATGTGAAGAACGCTGAACGTCTCTGGCATTAATCACGTGAAGGGTGTAAGTAATTAATTTCACTGAAACATTTTTATAGAATAACTGAATTTTGTGTGCTGAATTTTGGAGTCAATGGTAATTGAGAAATATAAAGAATGTAACGCTATATTTTCAAACTCTCATAGATGGAGATTGACAGTGTATGCTCTGTATACAGTGCATATTCTGCTGAGGGCATCGGCGTGCAGTAGGCCCCTCGTTCCCTTTTCCTTACAGTAATTATGCCAAGGATTCGCACTGTCATACACAGCCTTATGCACTACATGCACTGTACGACCTGCCACATACCACAGTCATAATATGACAGAACACACCATACAGGCCAATGGGAAAGCTCTGTATCCCTATAAGGATGCACAGGTGCTGTATCTTGAAAAATGCACATTTGTCCCTTGTGAGTTAATTTTAAACCTGTTGGCATTTGTGCGGGGGCCACTCACAAGAAACTTGCGCTCACAGGCCTCTCCAGTTTCTCTCATAATTCAAACCTGGCACCCCCCCCCTCAACCCCTGACCCGCTCACCTTGGCAGCCCAGGGGGTCGTTCTGGCTGAGGCCGAAGAAGCCCTCCTTGCAGTAGTCGCAGCGGGCGCCCTTTACGTTCTGCTTGCAGCGGCACTGGCCCGCGATCATGCCCGAGTCCAGGTCAGTGTGGCTGTCGCACACACCCCGCTCCAGAGAGCCCACAGGGTCACAGTCACAGGCTGAGAGAGAGAGAGAGGAGGAGGAGGAGGAGAGAGAGGAGGAGAGGAGAGAGAGAGAGAAGAGAGAGAGAGGAGGAGGAGGAGAGAGAGAGAGAGGAGAGGAGAGAGGGAGAGAGGAGAAGAGAGAGAGAGAGAGAGAGAAAGAGAGAGAGGAGGAGAAGAGAAGAAAGAGAGAGGAGGAGGAGGAGGAGGAAGAGAAGAGAGAGGGAGAGGAGGAGAAGACAAGAAAGAGAGAGAGCCTTATTGGAGAAATGTTTAGATTTTCATCTGAAACACGCGCCGTCATGGCGTCCTTTCCAGTGCACTTCACGCGTACCTCGTGCAGTGTCAAGCAACTGTGGGCACCCAATTGACGAGAGGGGTTCACTGGTGCTCGAAGAGACACAGTCATTACACTTCAAATGCTACAAAAAATTATGCACTGCAAATATTTGACCCTGGAATGGTCGGTCTGGATTTATTGTCAGACCAATGGGCTCATCCACACACTGGAACAGTGTCTTAACTAACAGGATGAGCCACCCAGCAGCCACCATGAGGTAATTCTAATAGAAATGTGGACACGTGTTAAAAGACATGTGTACATCGCAGCACGCATGTTTAAAAGAACAGTGGCAGGAGACTCACGGACGCAGGCAGAGGGGTCTCGGATGTCCCGGGCCGGGTCCTGGAAGTAGAAGGGCTTGCACATCTCACAGTTGCGGCCCATGGTGTTGTGGAGGCATTCCTCACAGACCCCCCCGCTGGCGTTCCCCGTAGCCAGGTACACCGCCATGTCGAAGTGGCACTGGCTGGAGTGGCCATTGCAGTTGCATTCTGGGAAAAAACACAAGTGGGTTTTGAATTTGAGATGGCTCCATGGTCGGAGTACAAGGATTTGGATGGAATTACAATGTTGAAATTCACATTCTGTTTAATTTAGTGCAGTCGTTCTCAAACTTATTTTACATGGTGAAATAAGAGGGCAGCAATGAAGGAAAACAGTACGCTAGAACTCAATCTCAATAGAATAACATTATAAAAATATTGTTTGAAAATTCCAGGCTCAGGTTGGAAGCAGACGCTGTTATCCAGAGCGACTTACACTTGTTTACAATCCATTTATGCAGCTGGATATTAACTAAAACAATTCAGGTTAAGTACGTTGCTCTCAATAGTACAACGACAATGCCCACCTGGGGATCAAACCTGCAAACCTTGTGCTACAAGTCCCGTTCCCTAACCATTATGCTACACTGCCGCCTAGGAAAATGTGAGGCGAGAGTGTGAAAGGAGAGGAAAGGGGCCGGCAGGTATCGTACCCCTGCAGGTGTGAGGCTCGTCCGACTCCGCTGGCCTCCAGGGCAAGTCGTTGTGGAAGTCTCTGCAGCGCTCACAGTTCAGCCCCTCAGTGTTGTGCTTGCACACGCAACGGCCATGGATCTGAAAACAGGTACATTACCCAGCGTGAATGACAAACACCTTCCAAAAATATCTATGAAAGCAACGTGCCTACTGCCAGCCCAAACCACAAAACAGGTGCCATTTACTCTGCTTAGACCACAGACATACAGTACATGACACATATAAGATATTAATATATGACAACATTTCTGTCTCCTCCAATTGTTTCCTGTCCTGTCTTTTGGGGGGGCTCTTTCTGGGTAAAATGTAAAAGCAGACAGGCTTTGTGTTTGCATTGCGCTCGTGTTGGGCGGCGGTGGCGATCGGCGTGTCACATGGCTCCACCCACCATGCCGCTCTCCCTGGTGGCGATGCCGGGCACGGGGGCGCACTCGGAGGCGTGTCCGTAGCAGAAGCAGCTGCCGCGCACCACCAGCTCATACAGGGCGTAGTAGTACTTGTGCAGGACGTCCGTGCGGCGGTCCAGCAGGTTGTCCCCCAGCGTGTGCAGCTTGGTGAAGTTAATCCGGAGGTTGGTGATCCGGAGGAGCTCTGGGATTTGGGGATGGGGTGGAAGGAAATTTATGTCATTTATAACATATGCCATTTAAGCAGACGCTTTTATCCAAAGCGACTTACAGTAATGACTGAAAGTTTTTCAGTATATGTGGCCCCAATGGGAAACAAGCCCACAACCTAAGCGTTGTCAGGGCTGTGCTCCAACCTACTGCGCCACACAGAACCACAATGATTTGTACACAGTGAAGTCATGGCAACGCTTGAGAAAACACCGCTGTGGGTCTGATGAAAAAGAGGAGACGCCTGTGAGACTGTGATGTTTTAAGGTAAACAATGCTTCCCACGCATTAAACAATGACAACCAAATAAGATATATGTCCAATGGATATAGAAAAATAATCCAAATATCAAAGTCATTGTATATATTGATGACTACATTAGCAAACACCCTTACTGCTGTTGATTGTGAATTTGAGAACATCCACATCCATAACCCTTTTACTATGTTTCACTACAATGTACAGGCAATGGGCAGTCAAAGCTACGTATTACCAATGAGTATAACCAAGTATTTAATCATTTGTTTCCTGAACAAGGCTTTTGATAGAGGACTCTATACAAAGGACGATAATCTTGCAAAAGCCCACACTTAAATTTCAGGTGTGAACCAGAATAGAATGATACATTTTCTGTCATTGTCTCACCTTGAATCTGAAGACTATAGGGGTCTTTGACATCAATGGCAGGGTCAAGCACTTTATAAATGACCTGGGAGAGTGAAGGTGAAAAATAATGATGTGAAAAATAAAAGAAATGAAAGGGGAGAGAGAGAAATACAGTACTGTAGGATATAGTATATAACACACAGAGAGAGTCAATCATTGACAGCGCTCTGCTCTGTGCAGTGGGGCTCTCACCTCGCCCAGCGTGGACGGCTCAATGTCTGAGTACCGCTCTTCACAGATGACGTCATCAATGTGCCTCAGGGCGTGGACGGGCACGCCCGGGAACATCTTTGTGCAGTTGTAAGAGAAGTAGCGGTAGGGCTTCCAGGAGCGGCCGAAATCCGCCGAGCGCTCTATCATCATGGCGGCAGGCCGGAAGGTCTGAGCAGGAAGGTCAAGGAGGAAGTGCGGCTATTAGTGGACCGGGGCTTCAACAGAGAGCTGATCTGATTGAGCCCTATCCAACATGGCTGAGTTTAGGTCCTGCAACCAGTCAGCAACCAGTTTCACTGAGCACAGTTTCCAAGACTTTAAACAGAACATTTAGATATAGGCATCCATTGGAAATCTGCCATCATCACCCACTGAACAGCACAGAGCCGACATGGTCAACTCTCCTCTGGACCTCAGCGGCGGCAGGTATTTGCTCTAACCCAGGGTTACTCAAATCAGGGTGTCTTCACACCTGACTCCTAGGTAAAGGGAGGGTGGAAAAACAGCAGTGCTCTGCCCTCAAGGACCGTGATTTGAGTGACCCCGCTCTAACCAATCAACAGAACCACCTGTTATCAATAAGCTCACCCCTTAAACCAATGGGGTACACTGTTAGTGCTCGGCTGGAACAAATACCTGCAGCCACTGTGGCCCTCAGGACCGAGAGTTGAGTACCTGTTTGCATAGTTGAGAGTTGAGTACCCATGGCAACACACTCACACAACAACAACACACCGAAGACACCTTTATTAAAACAGGTGAAAAAGAGAGTGTGAAAGGGAAGATTACAGTCACCATGGCTAAGAGCGTCAACAAATCAGAGGACCGGAGGGAGAAAGGAACTGAGCGGGACCTTAAACACCCACACGCACCTTAAACTTCATGATGAGGTGGGTGAAGTGAAACTCCGCCTCCAGGTTCAACCTCAAACTCACGCTCTCCTCACCTGCGGGAGGGGGGGAAAACAAATTCAGAGAAAAACATCAGGTGCCCCACCTGCTCAGTTTGAGAGCAGGTAGACCAGGGGGTGCGCAACGAGGACTGATCCGTTTTGGAACTTCATGCCAACTTCTTAACCCCTTCGTTGTTTTAATCAGCCCACTCGTTAATTTGATTTGGCATTTTTTTATAAAGTCTTGAGCTACAGGTGCACACTGCACATGTGTGCTTGGTGAAAATGTTCTACTGTGGTCCAATATAGGAGTGAACCAGCATTGGTTTATACAAATGTTTAGAAAATTAAGCCAGACTAATTGGCAAAAATACACACCGGCCCTCTAAGGCTAGAATAGCACGCTTACCGTTTACCGATTGCCACCAGGTGAATTCCCCGTTGGTGTCCTTCAGGTAGATGACGTTCTCCACGCGGTGGCTGTGCCTGTGCCAGTGATGGTCGTGGGGCCTCTGCGAGTCGCATACAAAGCACTTGTCCGCCCCCTACAGGGAGACACTCGCGGTATTACATTACTGGCATTTAGCGGACGCTCTTCTCCAGAGCGACTTACACAGTTTACATACCATCCATTTATACAGCTGGATATTAACTGAAGTGATTCAGGTTAAGTACCTTGCTCAAAGGTGCGACGGTAGTGCCCCCACCTGGGAATCAAACCTGCAACCTTTACGTTACAAGCCAAGTTCCCTAACCATTATACTACACTGCCACCCATGTAGTATAATGACAACTACATGACAGGACAACAATCACCGCTCATCGTGCCACATGTCATTTCCGTCTCTTTAATGAGCAAGGGAGGGGGGAACATCATTATCGGAGGGACACACATTTTGCGAGACAATGCAGTTGGCCTAAAAGTGTGGTGGGTCCCAGGCCTGGACGCTACTGGCAGTTGCCTGGTTGCCAATGGTAACCAAAAATGTGGGTCGGGGGCACAAAAGGGGGCAGACAGTGGCAGCTCAGCCTTTCAGATTATAGCCATAATTATAATGGATCAGGACACCGGGCAGAGAAAAAGGCCAGGCGGGTTTCTAAACTAGGTTGTCGTCTCCAGTAGCAACCCAAGATCACAAAGTTCAAAGAAGAAACAAGGAAAGTTTCTGTGCGTGTGTGAGCGGATTGAAATGTCTGTCTGCTGTCCTCATTCACTGTGTTACTAATTAGAGCACTTTTCATCTCTCCCTGTCTCTCTCTCTCCCTCTCTCTCTCTCCCTCCCTCCCCCTCTCCTCTCTCTCTCTCTCTCTCTCTTTCCTCACCCTCTCTCTATCCCTCTCCCTCACTTTCTCTTTCTCTCTCATTCGTGTCAGCCATTCAACAAAATGGCCGACGGCTCTTAAAAACGACGATGATAAAAATGCTCAAAAAATGGACAAGCCAGCCAATCATGGCAAAATGCACACATCCCACAAACAAGTGCATCGGAAAAAGCGACTGCAAAAGAGTTTGATGCTGTCCTTGAAAGATTTGATTTACTATGGCAGCGGTAGATTGGGTTCACACGGCTCAGCTCTCAGCCCCCTTGCCCTCCCCCGCGCAGATCAGTTACAGTCACAGCTTTAGTTCCGGTCCATCAGTCACAGAGAGAATGGCGCTGGGCTGCGACTCTGAAAAGATGTGAAAATAGCCCCTCAACAGCAAGATTATCAAAGCTGAGCTCCATAAGGCCATTTTGATGCCCACGCGGAAGTGGCTCAGCAGAGGCTTCACATCGGGGGCTTTACAAAGCGAAACAAAAAGGCATCAGGTTGTGACAATTTGGCGGACAAATCGAATCGTTGCCCGAGGCCAAACAGCCGCCAGACACCAGACACCTGGAGACTGCCTCCCGTCCGTGTTTACGGCGTGCTTTTTTGCTTACAAACCTTAAACATGCCAAACGTACTGTGAGATGCACAGCGACGAGACAAAAAAAAGCACTTAAGCTAGAAAAAGGGGCAGGAACGGTTTGGGCACGCGGGCGTGGGGGAGGTTGGCCCCTTTGGCCGTGGGCGGCGACCGTGATTCAGGCCGGTGATTCAGACGCGAGACGGCCGGCCGCAGCTCACTGAGCTGCGCAGGCACGCCGTGTTCCTCCCGAAGGCAGAACAAAGCACTGGCGTACGCACATCCGCGCGCGTCAAGCGAAAGGGATGGGTGGGCGTGCGCGGTGGGTTCCGCACACCTGGGCCCCTCGGCGAGGTGGAGAGTAAACAGGCGAAGGAGGAATGGACGCCGTGTTCAAAACCAGCCGCTCACACCCAAAGCAAATAGACTGGGAAACCGCCCATGTCGAGACGGCCTCCACTGATAGCGGACGAGCTGCTTGTAAAACTGGGCAACAAAAGCTTATTAAATCACAGTAATTTGCCTGAAAAGCGACAAACACTAGACCTGTTACGTCCGCCAGACAAATATTGTAATAGGTTGCACGCAACACAATATGCCCATGAAGCTGCCAAATAAGGCTACGGAGAAATGAGAGGCATTTTTTGTTTCCCTCTTGGAAAGCTGCCAGTTTGGCATGCCATGCTTGTGCACTTAGACACTAGAGGTTAGGTTCAGGCTTGGTCTTGCCTCTTTGGGAGAGACAACAATGTAAAAAACCTGAGTGAATTCAACAATGTGAAAGTCCCCAACTCAAAAAACATAGCTATTCACTACAGAAAGAATGACACCAGCCCCCTTTGTAAATACCTAAAGCCTTACATAAAGGCTACAGCCAGGTGTAGCTGGTGCTACTGAAGCCACCTATTTTCATTTAACAATAACACCTGCCATTCTGGGCCAGACCTGGGAGAGGTGTGAGTGTCTCATGTACACGTACGGGAAAACTGTTCTAGGGAAGCAAGTGTATGTGTGTGTGTGTGTGTGTGTATGTGTGTGTGTACTTGTGTATGTGTCTGTGCACGTGCGTGTGTGTGTATATGTATGTGTGTTTGCGTGCATGTGTGTTTGTATGTGTGTGTGTGCGTGTGTGCCTGCGTGTGTGTGGGTGCGTTTGTATGTGTGTGTAAGCGCGTGTATGTATGTGTGTGCGTGTGTATGTACGTGTAAGCGTGTGTGTAAGTGTTCAAAATCCGGGGCTCTCACCTGCAGGTGGCTGACGATGCAGTAGTGTTCGGCACCCTGCAGGCCGCAGGTGGAAGTGGCGGTCAGGTTGACGGCTCGGCCAATGAGGAGGTTGCCTGTTGCCGGGTAACAGCTGCCCTCAGTGCAGCCCTGTGGGCCAGAGGGCAGGTCCTGAGCACCCACAACCAGAGCTGCAGATCAGAGAGAGAGAGAGAGAGAGAGAGAGAGGGTCACTCCATGACAGGACACAGCGAGAAGTGCATACCCATCATCCTTATGCAAAAATGTCTGAGAAGAATGAATATTGTTGGCTTTTTGAAGAAAATAAGCTCCTTTTTGGATTGAAAGTGACAGAAAATAACTTCCTTCCATCACATGTACTTTTCTTCACTTCCCTTCTTCTCTTTTTGCTTAATTTTGTTGAAATTGTAATCTTATGCTTATCCTCCCTGTTCCTAATTCACATTTTCCCTTTTCCTCACTCTGCAGGCAGGAACAGATTATCTAAATTGGACCTAAGACTTTGTTTGTCTTCGTTAAACAATGTTTTTATTCCTGTGAAAATAAATAAATAGCATTTTTACATTTAAAAAATGTATCCATGGCGCACAAAAACTTGGATTTGACCTCATGACCTGTATATTGATTCTCATCATTCTTTCCCGATTCTGTAACCAATCGGCAATTTGTTGCTCCAGGTTCAAAATCTAAACTTTGAATTCCATGCGCTTCAGTCATCTTCATCTCTGAGACCACCCAGGGGTTCACCTCAAACGTATGCAACCAAATCAAGGTTGGCAATCCTCTGAATGATGTCACGCACAGGTGCAAGGTCTGCTTTTCCCCTGGATCTATGGCTTCAACCTTCTTCAAAGGAGGTTCAAAGATGCCATTAAAGTATAAAATATCATGGACGTATATCCGAGACAAAAATGCTAATTGATTTGAGATGATTCAGGGATCCATGGGGAATATTGGAAAACAACTTTGTCGAGCAAAAAAAAAAAAAAAAAGGAGAAGTATTTTCAGCTGGAAAACTTTAAAAATGGAAACCATTCAGTGATTCAAAGATTGAAAATGCGCTCCAGAGGGCAGTATCTGTCGGCCTCCTGTCAGAGCTGACGGACCAATCGCGCTTCACGTGTGACCAAGGGACCAATCACGCGTCACACATTATAGCTTTACATCGCTCCCAAAGTAAACCGTCAAAGGCGAATTCAATTAGTGCGAGACAGGATTTAATTGTCTCCTGTGTAAGTAAATCAGCATGTTTAATGCTTGTGAAACACCACAGTTCTTTGAACATAACTCTCTGAAGAGTTTCAAAAATAATGGCGCTGAGCCACAAGCAGCAACATGGCTTCTGTGCAGCTCAGCCAATAAATGCACTTTCAGGAGGCACAGGCTAAACCCTACAGCCTGGACATGGCTGTTCTGAGTCCAGGCCATTAGACTACAAGTCCAAATCAATAGGACACAATTGGCTCTATCCTGCTGGGGTGTGGTTAGATGTGACACAAGAACATGAGGGCAGAGTACAACTGGCAAATCGCTGGAAAACACCTCCATACACACATACACACACACACACACACAATAAAAAACATTGAAGTGCACTGACCATCCTCAGTCTACTCCACGTCATCTATGAGGCTGAAACATTGCTCTTTCTGCAGTAGCTAACAACAACAGAATGAAATGGAGGAAAAGTATCCTTCCTGTAACATCGTGCAAACGTTATGGGTTAAACACGGCTTCGCCAAAACACACCTCGCAAAAATCCATTACAGGACAAGTTCAGCCGCAATGCCAAAAGCAGTCAACAACACAGGTACGCTTCATTGCACAGCGCACACCTGAAATGTACAACGCCCGCGAGAGAGCACAATCTGCCTTTGGGAAAAGGGCCCGATAAGAGTGGCGGCTCAAGCGGACTGCATAGCTGGCTCGCACACAGCAGACGGCAGCTTCTATTCTCCCCCTCTCTCAATGGTGGTGTTCGGCTGCGTCGTCGCTCTGGTGACAGGCGTATAAAAGCCACAGCGTGGGGGGCCGCAGGGCCTAAAGTCAGCCAGGGCCGGCCAGCGGGAGCCTGTGAACAGAACTGACCCAGAGTGTGAGGAGAACTCCAGTGAGAGGGGAGAGACACGCGCACACAGACCCACGCACGTGCACACGAACGAAGACACACAAATACACGCACGCAGACGTACAGATAACTGCCGAAAGGAAACGCCAACCTGAAGTGTCTTAATAGGGCCTTGGTGGAAGGGTCATTGCTGCAGGCGGCTTAAGTGTGCACAGTGCAGGACAAAATCTCCTAGCAACCGGAGCCTGATCTTCATGCAAGGCAATACTCGGGTCTAAAGCCACCGCTACAGCAAACGCACTTAATTGGGCCCCATTTGGCAACAATACAAAAATTGTTGTTTAATCTTCCACTCAAATCTGCCTTGTTTGTTTAATTCCTCAGGCCAAAGAAAATAAGAAAGATACTGTTTTCTGACAGTACAAAAATATAGGAAACACCAACATAAAGTGTCTTAATAGGGCGCTGGGCCACCATGAGCTGCCAGAACAGCTTCAGAAGTTATTTCCAGCTCAGATTTCATATTTATTAATGAAGTAAAAGTGAGATAAAGAGCTGCCCGAACAGCTTCAATTCACCTTGACACAGATTGTACAAGTGTGTGGAACTCTACTGGAGGGATGCAACACCATTCTTCCATGAGAAATTCCATCATTTGGTGTTTTGTTGATGGCAGTGGCTCCAGAATCTCCCATAAGTGTTCAATTGGGTCATGGCATATGGTTTACATCGTTTTCATGCTCATCAAACCTTTCAATGAGCACTCGTGCCCTGTGAATGGGAAATTGTCATCTAGGAAGAGAATGGGAATTAGCTATTGATATGGTAATGGGCTATATTTCAGCGAATTAATTGCATGATTGTAAGTCAAGCAAAATAACCCGCTTGCATGCACCCACACCCACACACAGACACACACACACACATCCTGCCCTGTACCAATTATTCTCCAGGTATGTCCGCTGTGTAAGTAAAGCACTTAACTGATTCAAGTTCCTGCCATTTTTCTAAACTCAGTTAAACATTACACAAGTTGAAAGAAAAAAAAACGGTCAAGCACCGAAGCACCAGAATATGGCCATTCACACTTAGTAACTCATACAGTAATGCGCCCATACACTGTGACCCTTGGAATGTGAACATATATGTCCCGCCCCTCCTTGGACAAACAGTCACGCCATGCGCAATGCAGTGTGATTGAGTAAAGGAAATACCTCCCATTCACCAGGCCTGAAAGACACAGGGAACTCTGACCTGGACACACCTCTGCCTGCATGCCACAGTTCTGGTGCCTCATGTGTAATACTGACAGCAGCACAGCGCTGTCAACACACAGGGACGCGTACGACCACACGCAAACTCAAACTGCGTGTGTGTGTGTGTACGCGCGACCTGTGTGTGTGTACGCGTAGGCTGGGATCCGGTGAAAAAATCACGACGTAAACATCGTCAGTTGTGAATTATCATGGTCCAGGTTCACCCTCCCTGCCCGCTTCACGTCTCTGATGCTCACCTGACTCTCACCAAACCCAGAGCCTCTTTTACTCCCTGTACAGACCTGGATGCTCTCTGTGTGTCATTCACTTGATGCTGGGACGCTGGCGATGAAGTGGAATTACAGACAAAAGAAGCATCGGCGGACTAGCAAAACGCGGCGGAATGTTGTGGTTCACGGTTCGCAAAAACGAACGTTTCTTATCAGTAAAACAGTCTCGTTTCCATTATGTTATGCTGCAGTTATGTGCCCGCCCCGCTACCCTTTCGTGACGGACGTGCTAAACGATCCCTTTCCCCCTCTTTAGTTCTCATGTCGTGACTGGTAGTAGTAAGTTGAGGCTGGGTGAGGGGGTGGGGGGGTTCCTGTGCCTCCAGGGAATGTCGCCCCATACTCTGTTATTGCACCTGAGGCATTCCTCACGCTTCAAAAACACGACGACAACAACAACATCAAAAAAGCAGAAAGCTGAAGAAAATCCCAAACTTGTAACCACTGTGTAATCTTACAATCGCTGTGTACTCTGAGCCACTGTACTGATCCCCAAGCTTCTCCTTCACAGAAGTACCCTGTCATCCTCCCAGAGGGTGCGGTGCCATTTACAGCCACACACACACACGCGCACACGCGCACACTCACACGCAGGTGCACACACACACACACACATACACACACAGATGCACACGCGCACACTAACACACACAAGCGCACGCACAGACAAGCAGACACACATGCACACGCACACACACACATGGGGAACACACACACACACACACACACACACACACAGACGCACACGCGCACACTAACGCACACAAGCACACGCACAGACAAGCAGACACACATGCACACGCACACGCACACAAATGCACACGCACGCACAAAGCGCATGCACGCACCTGCAAAGTCTCACACTGTGTGTAAGCGTGTACAAAGTGCACAAGTTGTGGCTCTGTGAAAAACTCTGATAGCAAAGAAAGCCTCCACAACATCGAACAGGTTGAGCGGGAAGTGCCCCCTCCTCAGCTGCAGTGGAAAACTCAAATGCTCATAGAATCTGGACATTGGCACAGGCGCTTGAAAATACTCATGGGCACAGAAACCCTTATTTGTTGGATTCTGATTCGATTTGTACTGATAGGCGCTGAAACCCTCTACCTGCCGTTCAATTCAATTCAATCTTTCTGATCTTATTCCACTCATTAATGAGCACTGACTGAGAGCACAATCTTTGCTTGAACAGGAAGAAGAATGAATGGAAATAAACAACTCTTATAAAGTCAGAGAAAAGTTTTGACACAACCAGCTCAAATCAGCTTAGGTGGCAACTTGTGGTTAGCACCAGGGTGAATGCCCACTCTGATTCAAGTTCAGGACTTCCCAAACTCTTGGGAACCCCATGGAATGCTGGTTTTTGTTCCAGCCCTTCCCATAATTAGTTAATAAAAACATGCCTTTTCGATTTTTGTACTTGAGTTAACTGGATTGTTTGACTCGTTGGAGTTTGCCTTCGCTTCCCACAAGAAGAGGCCTCAGGTGACCAGGTGTCTGCACTTCCAACATTTAGATCAATTTGTAAATCAATCAGGTGTGTGTGTAATTCTGCCCCCTTTCCAGACTATAGTTCAATTAGCATCTCATTCGATGAAATGACTATTTCAGCTGGAAAAACAACCAGTGTACACAGGGCTCCATGGGAACGAGTGGCTCTGTGTGGCTCAGTGGGTAGAGCATGGCACTAACAATGCTTAGGTTGTGGGTTAGATTCCCATTGGGGCCACATGAAAATTGAAAAGAATACTGAAAAATGTATGCATTCCTTACTGTAAGTCACTTTGGATAAAAGCATGCTATGTTTGGGAAGCCCTGTTGTAGATGTTACTGATCGACGAGGAAGAGGTTTTCCTCATTGCTCTGTCTTTTTTAATCAGCAACCGCGTCAAGTAAACAGCAATGAGAAAGTAAACGAATGCTGATGTGACCGGCGGAGGAAAGTGCCGCTTTTCAGGTGAAGTCAAGACGAGCCACAAGAAATGATCTGCCAGGACGTGGTTATTTATGGCTTTGTGATTTATGAAATCAGCCATATGTGGATGAATGAAAACGTAAATAACCACAAATATGTGCAACCCATTCTGTGTGGCTCTCTGGCTCAGTAGGTAGAGCATGGTTTCGGCAACGCTTAGGTTGTTGGTTCGATTCCCATTGGTGCCGCATATACTGAAAAATGTATGCATTCATTACCGTAGGTCGCTTCACTAAAATCACGTCAACTTCTCATATTCCAAGTGTGTGATCGACAGGTTGACAATAACAAGTGCCATTTAGCAGACGATTCTATCCAAAACAACTTACAGTTGTGAATGCATACTTTTTCAGCGTACGTGGTCCCGGTGGGAAAACGAACCCAAGAAGCTAAGCGTTGTCAGCGCTGCGCTCTACCTACTGAGCCACACAGAACCACAGAACCCGCTGACAGCAGTCACTTACGGTTGCTTAGCATTCCTCTGCGAAACTGTGGCTGACTGTACACAGCGACCGGCCGAGACGCAAAAACAAACAGCGGTGGTCGCTCTGCCACCATACCTCTTAGAGCTATGGTAGGAATGTGGGTGAGAGGAAAATGTTACTCATTAAGAAGGCATTCCAGGTGTCAAGGTTTATTCTAGAGGAGTCCAAACTCCGCTCCGCAGACGCACGGCACGGCGCAACCCTCCTCCTGTGAGGTACCTCTCGCCGAGGAATGTGTCTCTCCTCTCTCTGACGACTGGTTCCCACTTGCACGGCACAGCTTCAGATCTGCATCTCCCCTGCTGAAAACAGTGGAGAGTTTCCCCACGCCACACCCATACACTCAACATGGGCATCCAGAACATTCTGGAGTTTTACCTGTAGTGCCGCAGTGCAAAAATCACATCCTTTTAAGTCACGCACTCTTAAGTCACTGCATTCCCAGGGCAAAAGGGCTTCTGTGAATCTGTTATTTAAATGCGAACCTTTTTCTGTCACCCACAAATACTTCCTAATCCACATTGCAAGGGCCATCTACTTGGGTTAGTGCTTTGGGTGAGTTTCATTCCGTTTCACTGATTGGGTGTATACAGGTGGCCTGAAATTCCAGCTCAGATTTCATATTTATCAACGGGGTAAAAATGAGGTCAAGAGCTGCCCAAACAACTTCGATTCACCTTGGCACAGATCCTACAAGTGTCTGGAAGGTTGTAACGCCATTCTTCCACAATAAAGTCCATCATTTGGTGTTTTGTTGATGGTGTGGAAAACGCTGTCTCAGTCACCACTCCATAATCTCCCAGAAGTGTTCAATTGGATTGAGATCTGGTGACTGAGGTGCTCGTGGCATATGGTTTACATTGTTTTTCATGCTCATCAACCATTCAGAGACCATTAGTGCCCTGTGGATGGGGCATTGTCATCCTGGAAGAGACCACTCCCATCCAGATAGCAATGCATGATCAATGAAGGCGATCACTCAGAATGGCTTTTTATTTATTGACGTTTACCTTGCCCTCTAAGGGGTTGAGCGGACCTTTCCGTGCCAGGAAAAATGCACCCCACACCATAAAAGAGCCACCAGAGCCCTTCATTTACTCCAGTGTTTCCTTTATTTTGACAGTTACCTGTATATATGCACACACCTGTTGTAAAAAACCTTCTGTCAATAATCATTAACTGGGAAACCAACTGACCCAGATTTAACTGCAACCTGTAGTTTTCTGCAACTGCAACCAGATTTAATCAACCAGATTTAACTGCAGAACCGAACTCTATTCTGGAATTCCCTCCTGGAGTTCATGGCAGCACTGAGCCCGGGACTGAGGACGGAAGCCCTGTGCCACAGCAGCCCCCAAGGAAATCACAAGATCCGGTAATCCTGCTTACGCATAATTAAAGACGGACTCCCAGGAAGCGCTGCTCGGATGGAAGAGGTGGAGAGGGTCTCTCTGCCACACAGCTGCTGCTCAAATTCGCCTGAGATCCGCTGTTTGTACTCTGGGTGTTAGCCACTCCACTTCTCTTTATCTTCAAACCGTGGATTCCTCATACTCCCCCCCGCCTTAGCGCTGAGATCGCTCCCGTTGTTCTTTCTGTTCCAAAACATCGCTCTTTATTACACGTCGATGGGGTGAGAATGACAACGGCAGCCAAGATTGGGACTATGTGACCCCACTTCTTCACCGTTGTCTCTTCGTCAGGTCTATCGTCTGCTGTTATTTTCATCCAGCTTGTTCGCTCCTCGTTTGGATGCCGTACACATTGTGCATTTATTTGTCTGACATGTGCTCCCTTGCAAGTTAAGTCATGTTGTTTTAATCTCAACTGCCTTGCAAGTCCTTGCATATCGATTTTGATTTTAAAATTTTGAAGATTGTTCACTTTGTTCTATTCTGCCTTTTAAATTGTGAATATTTTATCACTTTGGATAAACGTGTCTGATTAAAGACAATGACAATGTTAGTATTGGCAATAATAACACACTTAAATCACTGATTTGACACTTCCAGGGTGTTAAATCACACCAATGTGATCTTACAACATTCCAGTTTAGCTGATCTATCTAAATGATGCTTTTTATAGTCTTCTTCAAATATTCACAAGGCTGAATTGTTGACAGTACAAATAAGTGCCAGGTTTTAACCAGAGCAAAGAATTACATTGTCTGAAGTTGCTTTACCTTCATAAACTGCTAGCCACAAATTCATAAATTGCCACATTAATGTGTTACTTAGTTATTCTTTACAGAAGCATTCAAGTATTTTCCAAGGTTCTCTCACGCACACACCCTCACACACAGTCACATACACATACACACACTCTCTCTCTCTCTCTCTCTCTCTCTCTCTCACACACACACACACATACACACTCCCTCTCACGCACACACTAACACATTCACACACACATGCACATACAAGCACATACACACTCACGAACACTCACACACACATACACACTCTCTCTCTCACACGCACTCACACACTCACACACACGCACACACACACAAACACACATGCACATACACACACTCACACACGCAGGGATAGGCTCATTACTGACTGTGCAGTGAACTCGGTGTCTGCATTTCATTCACGTTATACGAGTGCGAGATCAACAGGCTATCAGTAAGCCAGCACAATATGCAATAGGAGGAGGCGGTCATATCGAACCTGTTGTAGCCGGTCTTGTTTTGTGGAAAGAAATATGAGCACTCGGAAAAAGACGGAAAGAGGACGCCCACGTTCTCTGTTCCCGCACCAAACAAGAACTAATCATGTACCTCTGTAAATTTGGCCAGAACCCCTGCATGATTACGGTGGATAAACAGATAATTAAATACAGTCAAAATGTGCCAGGGGATTAAAGATGTGTTTGACTATAAATTACTTCAAATTCCTGCAACTGTTGTGCTATGAAGCAAGAAGCAAAAGGACACCAACAACACAGGTGTCCTTGAGCGGAAGGGAATTGTGGAGTTTGTGGTCGAACCCACGGAAGCTAACACTCATAACACTAACACTGACACTGTAATCCTCGTGCCTGACTGTTTTACACAGGGGCAATATAATACCACTGCTGCGCTCACTATCGGCAGGCAAAGCCTCTCCAAAGTACAGGTCTCTGGCTTTCTCCACCACTCCCATTTGGGAATGTGAAGTACTACATTCTACATTCTTCTTCACTACAATCACGTAAGTGATGTCCCATCCGTGCAAGGGTCCTGCCAGATGTGGAAAGAAATCACAGTTCTCCCACACGCTAAAAAGGAATCAAATGTACCAATGAGTTGTCTAACTTTGAAGACGACTGAGCAATAAGAACGTTTGCCCCCAGAGAAAATGCTTTGACCAGGCCGGTTAAGTAGCCGTCGATCATTAATGAAAGAAAAAGAAAAGACGACGGCCTTATTCTAGGTGTATGGATGATTTAAACAAACACCCCCTCAACGTGTCAGAAGGTTTTTTGTTCAACGGTAGATCTGTTTGCAAACCGCTCTGCTACAGTACAGCGGAGTAAGCGTCAAACTGACTGACTGTAAGAGTCAGAGCTGAGCTACAATAACGCAGATGTACAGAGATGGAGAGTCTTCAGTCAATTCCACAGCACTAGTAAAACAATTAAAAATGGCCGCCTCGGCACAGGGTTGCATGGAAGCTAATGAGCCCAGTTTGTGATCCCAGTCAACTCCTTTAATGCTTGAATGGGACGTCAGGGGAACCGTGTGCAGCCAACGATGTGCCTCTCCAAGCTCGACGCCGCCCAGGTTCGGTGCCCCCCTCACCTCACCTCCCGCCCCCTCCCTCCGCTGCGATAACGGAGACCTCCTAACGAGGGGGAGGGTAACACCTGCTCTGATTCACTCTGCCCTCTGCCAGAAAAATAACATGTGCCAAGAGAAGGACTCCTACACCATGTTGTCAAAATCTACTATCAGCACACGGCCACAACTGCCTCGGTTGAATAGTTCAGATGTTTTGTTTCGCGTAAGTCGTAGGTAGTGGAAATGTAATCCGAGGGGCGGAACTTCTACGCGAAAGTGCAGAGCGACATTTTCTACTCTGTATTTTTATGTCCGTTTGATCCTGTAAAAAAGCCTGCACCCATTCAAGGCCAGGGGCAGAGCTGTCTGATCAGATTACAATCCAAACCACCCCTACGAAGAGGGCACAAAAGCCACATGTTCTGTTTAGGAAATAAAACATCGTTGGGGCTAGTTGCACTGAAAAAGACGTTTGACTGAGGGAGCATTTGAAGACTAGCGAAGGTGAAATCAGAGTCGTAAATCCAGTACATGTTCAGTATGGTTTCCTAACAGCCTGTGGTCTGTAACCACAGCGGTTCCTAGTAAAAACAACGCAAAACAAAAACTAGTATGTCATTCTGCTGCTGGCATCACCATATGGGCACAGCACAGAAAAATGGACTCAAACTGGCGTGCACTCGTGCTTCATGATTTACTGCCTTGTGCATACGCTCTGATCCTGGCCGTCTCTAAGGAGCTGTAAAACGGGGTGGGTACAGTGAGCACTGTAAACGGGGTGGGTACAGTGAGCACAGTAAACACCAGTGCATCAACAATGTTTTGATTTCGCTACCCTAAAACACCACACCGGATGGACCGGCGGCCATTTATGCTCCATGTTTACTTTCACAGTTAGTGGAAGAAGGCGCTTCGTGAGCTATTGAGTTCATGCAGCGTCGGTCTGTTTGTGACCCGTTTGCGCGTCAATCTCTCAGCGTTACGGAAATTCTGCGAGAACATTGTTTGCGTTCGGCGCAGCAGATGGGGCGAAGGAGAGCGAGCGTGTCCTTGGTCTTTGGTGTACGGTTTCCGCGCCTTTTGTGTGTACCTGCCCTGCGCCCAATAAAGCAAGTTCAGCCCCCCCGTGCAGCGCTCTAAAGTGCACCACTTTTGACACAATTCAACCATGTGTGTCAACTGCAACAACAACAAAAAAGACCCTGCTAGGTAATTAAATGGAGCGAGGCTGGCGAAAGGTTAGCCACGTCTGTTAACGTGTTCAGTTGCTCAATGTTTGAATGGGCCCGGGAGAGAGCGCTTCAAAGGTTGCCTCAAACACTGCACCATTTCAAAGTGAACTTGCCTTTTTTTCCCTCATGGACATCATAACTCAAAGCGTGTTTGTTGCTGGCTGGCTGTTGGTGGCTGGCATTGGTGTTGATTAGCACTGCACAGCCAATGAATTCATTAAGTGGGTGAATTATGAGGTGAGTAGTTGTACCACAGATCCCTGAGATGAAAATGAGTTAAAAAAAAACAACAGGACTCACCCAGAAGGAAGATGCCCAGATAGCCAGTCATAGTGAGTCCAATCCCCATTCAGGAAGCTGAAAGGCAGGGCAGAAAATTAGTTTCTTTGCCTTTCATTTTTGGAGGTGGTTGACACAGTATATGGCAAATATGATGTCAATTTGATATCTATATACGAAGAGTGCAGTTTGTTTTGGTCACATTTCCCCACAGTTTTGTGCATGGAGAATAAATACATGAATATGTTCATGTTCTACTCTGTTCTATTTCACGATATGAACATTTTCATTTGTTCAAACTTCTTCAAACCTTTTTAAACATATCAGACTTCAATAATCGAATGAAGAAAGAACGAACAAACAAACAAACACACAACAAATGGCATGCACAGCAACTGGGATTTCAGGATCAGCTAGCATCAGGCAAACACAGCTGTGTAAAAAAATACAATTATAATAATTATAATAATATTTTTTTTTGTGTCTTTGAGCAGAACAATGAGCTCGTTGCCCAAACAGGTTTGACATTCTTTGTGTACAGGCAGAATCGCACACGGGACAGCCGAGTGATGGGGAGCCTGGGTGGAGAAAGCCCTATTCATTCCCACTGACACCCTCAGCCCTCCCCTGCCCCCCCCCCCCAGCGACCCCCGCGCTCAAACCCCCAATCAATCACGTCGGCGGCGAGAACGTGCGCTCATAACTCTGGAGCGATCCGTCGGCGGCTTGTCCCGCAGGTCGCGGGTTGCCATTGTTACCAGCTCCCCACACTGTAAAGGCGAACGGGCCCTGTGCACACACCCTCGGCACACATGGCCGCCGCCTGAAAGGCCTGCCGACGCGACCCATTCAGACCGCTCGTGGGAACCGATGCGCCCTTTTTTCACCCTCTCCCAAAAATCAACAACCGCCAGGACCCTTGAAGAACCGGAGATAAGGAAACTATTAAAGGCGGCGGCTTCTTCCTCTCTGTCACAGCGTACGGTAAAAACAACGTGCGTGAGCCTGCCCTGCGTTTGATCCCTCGCCACCGGAGAGGGAAACTCAGGAAGCCGGCGGAGGAACATGCAGGTGTCTTGGCGACGCCCCGACTTTCGGTAGCCCTTAAAGTCAGACAGGAAATAGATGAATGGACCTGATTAGACAGCATATCACATGAACATAGACATAGACCAGGGGATGCCATTTGCTTTGCTATGCCTTGTCCTTAAAGGCCAACAGGAACACATGCACTGTGACTCCGAATCGGCCCAAAAACAGAGATTCCCAATCGTAACGTCACACCCTAATCTGCGAGTTCAATTTGAATGCCTCATTGCACACGTGTTTTCTTTCACCATTCGCACACAATCACAAGCTCAGAGCGCCGGAACGAGCTTTGCCGCTGTGTTTTGAAGTCACGCAGTGATGTCACTTTCCAAAAAAACGTCCACGTGCCCCTTGTCTCGAATCAGCCTCATAACCCTAAAATGGGACGTGAGGAGAGGATGACTCAGCTGATGGGAGCACATCTTGGAGCTCTGGGTGAAATTCCACCACAGGATTGCGGTGTGATAAAAAAATGGGCGCGATAAATTTAAAACACTGCCTCCAATGTTCAAACCCCTTCTCAATAAGATTCATTTTCTACTCCACTTGTCGGCCGGAAAAAACCCCACATCATTCCACGCTCAGTGAAAAGAGATGTTTCAGTGCTCCCCACACTGTTTCACAGAAACCAAAGAAAGGAAAGCCAGCGAGCGCTGCGAAAAGCGATGTTTTCTACACAGCGACGTGAGCCTGGGAAAAGCCTGGAGAAAAGGACTGTTTTTCACCATTCGACACAGCCTCTCCAATTTGAGCCACTTCGTACGCAGCAGTGCCGTTGTCAGTGTGACAGGTCAATTCGGCAGCGCAGGCTAACACTCCCCGTGGGGAGATACATTCCTCAGAGCAAAGCCTATAAAACGTACGCCGGGGTCCAACGGTTAATAGGCCACCTGAAGAGGACAACTTTGTAAAGAAGAAAAAAATGACACAATTAAAAAAGGTATTACATATTTCAGGCATGCAGACAGCATAAATAAAACCCTGATGCTGATGCGGAAGATTAACGCGGAGGTAGAATGCGCGCGGAGCCCTGGCGGGACTTTGAGGAGACTTAACAAAGAAGCGCCAAAACTTGTAAACGCACTTAACTCAATCACTCCATCTGTGTAGTCTAACCTCAGCCAGGACAGTGGTGTCCCCCTCCCCCCCCCCCCCTTTTGAAATACGGCAAAAAAAGATCTGAGTACTCACACCGCCACAACAGCAGACTGTGTCCCCGGTGCGCCCGATATCTCTCTGAGCCTCTGAGCCAGTATCCCTGTGCGTGTGTGTGTGTGTGTGTGCCCGCGCGCGTGTGTGTATGTGTGTGTGCATACGTGTGTGCGTTTGCGTCCATGTGTGTGCGTACGTGTGCATCAAAAAACCCTGTAAGCACAACTGGCCATGGCGGTGTAAAAACAAACTGAATAGTGTCAGCCAATCACACAGTCCAGATACCTCCCCCCCCCCCACCCCATCCTGGCCTTCAGGAACAGGGCACCGGGGTGAATGGACGGCGATTCTTATTCTTATTCAAATGGGGCCTGTCACACTGAGAGCACCGTGTGAAAGGAGAAATGGTTTCTAGGCAGGCGGAATGCGGCGCTCCATTCTTTAGGCGCTTGCAGTGGCCCCCGCGGGGCCCGGGGCTCTGGGCCGGGGGCCTCCGCCTCTGGCGCCGGAGCGAGGGAAACGGAGGCCGTGAGCCTCCAGCTGGGAGAGAGCCAGAGAGCGTGCGGAACTCCGGCTTCGCCCCCCGCCTGCATCGCTACGCACGCTGGCACGTCCGCTCCCCAAAACGTGGGGAGTAAAGAAAAAAACCAAGATTAATTAATTTACAGACATAATACCGCTTAACCACCCTCCCCTGTGTCGTCCCCCCCCTACACAACCGCTACCCCCACCACCCACACCCCGCCCCCCCCGGTCCCTCCTTTCGCCTGAGCTGAGATTAAAAACAAATAAAATGAACAAATGGGAAATAAATAAAATGAGGGTGTCAGGGTCTGTCTGTCTGTCCGTCCGGCTCAGTGAATTGAATGATGCCAAAGAGCGCTGGCCTGAACCCCAGTCAAAGGATTCAATAAGATGGGACAGGGCATTACAAAGGCCGGTCATTACTACAATGTACTGCTCGATACAATGTTTGTTCATACTGCTGGTTTCATATGTGCAGGAGAATATTTATGTATAAAATGTTGAATGTACAAAACCTTTTTACAATATGCGCAAAAAGGTAATTCATAGTTTTTTATATATATATTTTTCTATGAAAAAAACATTCTTAACTTTTTCATCACACATTTTAAATATATACGACTTTTCTGAAGTAGGCACCCAGGCATTTGAAGTTCACCCTTTATCGCACTGTCAATGAAAGCGCCGTGTTCTACTTGCTGAAAGAAATGTGACGCAACGCTGGTTTTCATTTCCTTTCATCACTCAATTACAGCACAAGAGCCGCTACTGTGCCCAGCACCATGCACTGTAGTGAGAACAGGGTGAACACAAATATAAATAGACATCTTTCATGCATGATGTGTGCGTGTGTGTGTGTGTGTCTGTGACTGTGCGTGTGTGTATGTGTGTGCGTGTGTGTGTGTGTGTGTGTGCATGCATGTGTGTGTGTGTGTGTGTGTGTGAGTGCGCGTGCATGCGTGTGTGCGTGCATGCTTGTGCATGTGTGTGCGTGTGTGTGTGTGTGTGTGTGTGTGTGTGTGTGTGTGTATGTGTGTGAGTGCGTGTGCATGCATGTGTGTGTGTGTGTGTGTGTGCATGCATGTGTGTGCGTGTGTGTGTGTGTGTGTGTGTGTGCGTGTGTGTGTGTGTGTGTCGCGCTGCACCAGAAACCATGAGAAAAACCGCAGCGCTCACATCTGATACCCGGTGACTCATGTCGATCCTCACCATGTTGAACAGAAGCAAAAGCGATATTCAGGACGCGTATGCATCAGCGTGCCTGTGGCGGAGGAAGAGGGTGACCTCATGCCCCACACCCCTCACCGCGGCCCAGGCTTCTGTGTGGGTTTACCGCGTGGAGTAATTGTGACTTCTGTCACTCTGAATAACTCCATGTGTTTGTTTGGTAGCCAGCCAATCAAACTGAACTGTACTAGTGTAACTCTGAGGTCCCATGCAATAATGTGCTGCATCATTCAAGTTAATGCCAAAGAGGGAACAAAAACATACTGTAAAACAAGACCCACTAATAAACAAAAAAAGAAAATACCAATAAACAAAATATACCAGTAAATCGTACAGCAATACATAACAAAATACAAAACACAAAACCAGATAGTTTCTGAATTCAAGTCTCCCCAAGAATGAAACTAACTATGACAACTGAATGACAATGAGGAATGGTGTAAATAAGATCATTTCTTACCAGCGAGTTTCACAGACACCCCTACAGTTAATGCAGCAGGTTAGCCATAACTGTAGCACTCGATTAGCACAATTACTGAGGAGGGACAATGTCCATGTCACCTGTTTAGGGTGAACTTGGTGGAGGATTGCCTATTTCTTCCCCTATGAATTAAAATTCCATTCCTCTGATTCGGTAGAGCTAAACATTCCCCAGGGAAAAGAATCCTGAGAGCTTACCTAGAAAAGAGCCCCCCCCCCCCCGCCCAGAACAGAGCCACTCTGGCACAGGACTGCACTTGAAATGTGATTAACAAGGTTTGCAGCTACTTACAACCACAGACCCACTGGTGGAGTCCGCATTAGTTTGCCGTTCCTACATCATTAGAGAAATGTGGGGCCACAGTTTTGATGGAAGAACAATGTTACTGCTGGGTCCGTTCAAAAAATGAGTCCGCTACTATCAAGCAACTGCCTGCGGATGTACACGGATATGAATATTTGTATTTAACCAGGCCGGATTAAACTGATTTCTGACAGCGTGAACTAAATATTTTGATTGATAAAATAGATATGATGCAAGATTTATCAGCTGCCCTTGCATTAGATACCAGCCTCAGAGTGTACAGTAAACACGTGCCTTAAACAGGCTGGTACCCTACTGTAAATACACGCCAAATACCTCTGGCTGCTACATTCCAGCTATCCCTGGCTTTTAATTTAGCCGTTCTTGCTGCTGGTAAACACGACCAATATGGGCTGAAAAACTGAAGGGCGTCTCTGAAAAGTCTAATAACACACATTTTCATTTTCTTTCAGAAGTTGTCGCTGTTTTTACATATTCGGGCATGCAGGTGACAGCTTCTCAGTCTGGGATTTGTGCATCCTACGCCGCTTTGCTTTTCCTGCCGCCCAACCCCCCTTACAATCTTCAATGAGTCTTTATCTGACGAAAATAGACCTTTCCAAACAAGCTGCAGTACTGCGCCGGCTGACTGGGTACGTTCCCTGGATGTGCTGGTGATAGTAAACAAAGGATGCCCATAGGGTTGCACTACCTACCTCTGCTTCTGATACAGATACTCTGGTGAAGTTACGCAATGCCCAAATGGTGGTCATTGTCATGGTCTTGGGTGCTGATTGGTCAGGCAGACTTCCAGGGAGTGCCAATAATCATGATACAGCATAGCTGAATCAAATGTTCGTGCGTTGTTTTAATATCATTGCGCCTTCCACTAAAATGACCATTGCAGATATGAAATGCTCTAGGCTTTGTAGGCACGGCTAACTCGAGGAATGTGGGACTTTTCTTTGCTCTTTTTTGAGTGTTTTTTGTTGTAAGTGTGCCCCGTTACGCAGCGTCTCACCAGATTTGTGTGTT